>JACATO010000589.1:1560000-2160000 GCA_018389105.1 Nautilus pompilius
GTGCACGACTGTATAATCTTTCATATGAAGATCAGGCATATAAGCGACCAAGTAGATAATAGATTGATGGACAACCATAACAGAGTTATTTAGGTCTCCTTGACGTAAACCGCAGAAGCTAAAGTGAAATGTAGCGATTATTGGCGTCTTTATATCTACTGAGTTTTGATTTCTTAGACAGTGGGTAATAAATGGTAAGAATTAGTGTGTGTTTCATGTTTATTGTACAGAAAAAAGGAAAAAAATGTGGCACTAGAGTAAATAAGTCGTCAAAGAAAAGAAAACTGAGACTTTTTGTCACTTTCGCGAATTGATTGGCTAGCACGAGAAATGCCAGATGACTGGTAAACGAGCGCAGGAAGGAAAATCCAATGAGATTTATAAGAACCAATGTTTTCGACTTATTTCTGGTTTCTTTTTTATTATCATTTAGTCATTAAACACGACTCCAACTACCTTTCTTTTACCCTGTCTCTAATGCGGAAAAGATTCAATAGATCGACCTCAATAAACAAACTACTAATCTGCATCTGCTAATTGTTCGAAATATATCACAGTGAGGCAGAGACGAGTTGGAAGTGAAATTGCTGCGCAGGCTGCTGAATACAAGGATGCTTGATTTTCTGGGTTTAATTTTAAATCCACGATAAATAAACAAGATCCAGATTTACTGGCCTTTAAAAGAAGAAATACAACGTGCATTTCACTTTTCTGTTGAAATTTCACGAATGAAATAATATTTCCTGCTTAGTTAACATTTTAGCGCCCACGAATGCATGCATACAAGCATACATATGATTACTAGAAAATCTGTAGATGTACGAGATCTGTCGAAAAAGTATCCAACCTTAGCCAGGGAAAAAAAAATTACGCACTTAGTGGTGTTCAATTGCTAATCCCCTTCGAAGTAGGCCCTTGTGCCTCCACACACTTAGCCCAGCGATCCTTCCACTGTTCGAAGCACGTTTGGAATGCTTCCAGAATGGCTCTCAGCTCCGCCGTCGCATTCCGCATGATGTCCTCTCGACTCTCAAAGCGGGAGCCTTTCAGTGGCATCTTCATTTTTGGGAACAACCAGATGTCAGAAGGAGCCATGTCTGGAGAGTAGGGAGCCTGGTGAATGAGTGAAATGACTTTCTTTGCCAAGAAACCTTGGATCAGCTGCGACGAATGACCCGGGGCGTTGCCATTATGCAGCTGCCAGTTTTACGAGGCCCACAGATCCGGTCTCTTGTACCGAACTGCATCACGAAGACATCGGGGGACTTCGTGATAGTACTCCTTTGTAACTGTTTGTCCTTCTGGTGCGTATTCGTGATGTACAACGCCTCGGCAGTCGAAGAAAACAGTAAGCATCACCTTAATTTTGCTCCGGACCTGACGTTGGGTACTTCCACTGTGATGACCAAGCTTTGGTTTCCAGGTCATACCATACACCCATGTCTCATCTCCAGGTATCACGGTATTCTGGAACTCAGGATCCCTGTTGGCAGTATCCTCAAGACAAAGTTGTTGTTTTCCTGAGTAAGCAGCTTGGGCACAAATTTCGCTGCTACTCTGCACACGCCTAAATCCTCCTTTAAAATTGCATATGCAGAATCTTTACTGATCCCAACCTCGTCACCAATTTCCCGCATCATCAAACGACAATCCTCCATTATCAAGGTCCGCACTTTCTCGATAACAACTGCATTGCAGCTTCATGACGGCCTCCAGGAACGCTGGTCACTCTCCACCGATGTGCGGCCATCTTTGAGCCTGTTGTACCATTCTTTTATTTGGGTAACACCCGTGGACTTGTCACCAAAAGCCTGTTGAATTTTGTGAATTGTTTCCGCTTGGATATCTCCAGCTTTTTGGCAAAACTTGATGCGAGATCGTTGCTCCACACGTTCTGTCGTCATGGGTGAAATGAAAATGCGACGAGTAAGTAGTACAGCACCTCACACGCTGGCTTCCTGACAGCGATTGACGCATCCAGCAATCCCGCCAAAAACCACGCATGCGCATGAAGGCATGTGGCTCCACTATGCACACTTTTGCCTCCCTAATGTCATTACTTCCCACAGGAAAAAATAAAGTCGGATACTTTTTCGTCAGACCTCGTATAAAAATTGTAATCAGTTTTGGGAAACTACCAAATGACAGCTGTTTTAAGTTAGTTTTTTCATTTACAAAAGTGCCAATCAGAAGAAAACAGAGTCAACTGGTGCATAAAACATTTAGTAATTTTCATGTATAAAAACCGAATTGAGGACTGATAACGTAATCTTGAAAAAAATTTCTAATCACCTGACATGCAAAAATATGCACGACTTTAGACACTGACGTAGGATAGAAAAAATAAAGAAATGTAACGAATTCTAATTTAAAAAACAAAAAAAACAGATTTTAGAGGTTTTGTGTGCGTTTGACGAGTAAGATGACAGCCGATTTAGAAGCCATTAATCATCTAACAAATCTCAACAACTGGTATCCAATGGAATAATAAGACACTAGATACCTCGGCACAAATATTCCTGATTGCCTCGTGTGATCGCCAGGGCAGTAACCTGATAGATCTTCTAGTTGGTCGCGTTGAGGCTTATACTAGTCTCCTGACACTTATTAAAAGGAAACGTTATTTACTTATTCTCTCATCGACCCATTAAATGAAACAGCTAGGAAAAGAAGTATATTTTGATTATCAGCCACAAACAGCTGTTGATCCGCCTCTCGCGAAACTCAAAAGATTACCACACGCCAGCTTAGTACAAAACTGTTGTCTAAACAACTTTGTAACGATAATCAAGAAAAGTGTCGAAGAAGGTAGTGTGGCAAGCTAACACATCCTCACTCAACTAAATTTACCATTTTATCACTAAATCTTAACTCTTAAGTTGCTATTTTTATTATATGCTTCTTTTTTGTTACTCGCACAATCAAAATGAAAAAAAATACGAAAATAACCAGTCCGCCTAGTTACAGGAAATATCCGACAGACACAGCCAGGTACTCAGGTGAAGCGTACACGTGGTTCAAACGGCTTCTTCTGCAGATCTCGCTACCCGCTTACCAAGGATGGCGCGTCGCAGAAGAGAGGCAGCAGCGTCAGACGCCTAGCAGAGTTTATTACCTAGCAACAGGTTTTATTGTGACTGCAAGCAGTTCACGGTTGATATTTATGTCAAAAGAATTTACACCATTTACAAGTGCGTGTTTTCATTTCTGTTTGTTTGTATGCGGTAGTGTACTGTTAAGCTTTACATACTTGCCCAAAAAGTATCGGAGTCGCCAGGATAAACGACAGGAACCAGACACCCAGAATAACCACCCGTGCGTGAACCAGGGTGCAGATGCACTTTGATTTCAGAGGAAAACGGATGGCGATGTACCTGAAACAAAAAAACACGTCAGTTCTGAACGTACGGTTTTGGTTGTCGTTTTAAAAAGTACAAGATGACAAATGTATTATTTGTATGTAGCTGTGAATGTTTATCCAGAGGCATCGAGTGCCCTGGGAGAAGTCCAAATTATATATATTGGCTGTTACTAACATCAGCTGTTGTTGGAGGAATTATGTTTACGTTAAAACTGTTTTATCAGAGTTTTCCAGGGAGGAAACAAAAACAACCACTCAGGGGAGAAACCGTAGGAAAGACATGGTCGTTGTCATGGCGAAGCTTTGGTTTTACGTAGTTTCACTAAATTCAAATCTCAGACATTTTTTAAAAGAACAACAGAAAAAGGGCAATGAAAAGATATCTCTTTTTTCCTTAATGGCATTTAAAATTTAGAGAAACATTTTTTATAAAAAAAAAATTGGTAATTTTAATTTTGTTGTGCATATTTAACATTTTGCTATTTTCTCCTATTATATAAAGTTAAATAGATCCAATTTTTAAAAAATATATAATTTTATATATTCGTATATTTAAAGCCAATCGTTTCTTGATGTGAACAGGCGACATCTGAAAAACAACACGACTAATATTTCATTCTAGGAACAATGCAACTTATGCATATTTTCAAATAAAATAAATAATTTGTTTGTATTTTTTTTGCATTTTTCTCATTTGTATCTCTAATGTAAATTATTTCGCATCGATATATATTTTTTAAAACTTAGATGTATTAATAACCAAAATATGTACGTAAATGTGAAGCATCAGAGAGGAGAATAAATAAGAATGTCGAAATATGAAACAATAGTTTATAGCTATCAATTATTTTAGGATTAACTTACCATAATGTTGCCACATTTACTTCTCAAAACTGAAACAGAGAATTTCTTCTTTAAAGAAAATTAACATAGCAGCCTTTAAGTATTTCTACATATTGTATTAGACTTTGTATTTCAGCGTTATTCGATAATCGTCTCTCTGGAAACAGAAAAAGATCTCTCTCTCTCTCTCTCTCTCTCTCTCTCTCTCTCTCTCGTCTCTCTCTCTGCCGGCTTATCTGCAACAGAGATTACCCAGTCCATGATCTGAAATGTTACACGCCCACGTGGCGAGAATCTTGGTTTCGCTTTTCGTATCGCATTTCTCGTTATAGGTAAAATATGATTATAGGGAATCGCATGAATTCCATAGACTAAGCATTCAATCAGAACCGCGTAGCCTCAGACCTGGCATTATAAATGCATTATCTCATATCGAATAAGCATTTTTTCGATAACTGTTATCTTTCATTCGCTGTGAAGTTATTCGAGAGGATGGCGATTTTAACGTTTTCCCGACGTGTAAACATCAACCATTGCCCCTCTTCCTGTACATACATTCCATGAAGCAGGGAACTCGCAGGGACGGCGAAATGTAGACACATTAAAAGCTTAATTGATACGCTAGAAACCTGAGAGATATTGTACAATGGATGAAAAAAGATTCCTGTCTAATTTTTTTTTTCAGAAAATCCGCCTTCAAAGATATCTAATGGTTCCCAGATACCCTAATAATATAGTGCTCAGCACAAAACAAACAAACGATAAACGTGATTTTTGTTCCATGTTACTTACTTTTCAAATGTTGCGATAACAGGACATCTTTTCAAATAGCAACAAAATTAAAATAATGAATAAAAAAAACAGACTGAAAGTAAAAATACTCGTTTTTCAATATCGGGATATCTTATGCTATGGTCACCGATCGTAAATGACTAGAACTGAAAGCCACTTAACTATGTCCGCCCCATGTAGTAAGCAGATCTTGCTGTTAGGAAATTGAAACCTTGCCGGTCGTTTAGTGCGGTCAACTTTAAAGTCTTATACAGCTAGCCATCCTTTTAACCTGGTTGATTGCTAGATAGTAAATTGGTTACCGAGGCCAGTAAACTCAGATAGTGCAGTGACATTTCACTTTCTCACTGAGTTGTTTTCAGCACGCACCATACACCAGTTTAACTAAGGGAATAGTACAAATCACTTAATGCTTAGCTGAATTTGCTACATGTTTATTCCACAGAAAGAAAGCTTGGAAACTGGCTAAACAATAAGTCGCGTCTATTTCTTATTTTATTTTTTAGTTTATTAGCTCATGGATCTAATCCAGTATCGAGATATTCTTAATTTTTTCAGTACATAAGCAATTTTAATTTATTAAATGAATGAAACGGCTTTATTAACTTCACTTTTACTTTTAGCGCTAAAACTGCCAAATCATGTTTTCTTTCAAGAAGGATACGGAGAACTTTATTGAATTATTGCAACGACAACCAAACAAAATTAAAAGAAATTATCCACAGAAACGGTCATCGTATAATGTCCGCATCCGCGCTTTTATTCGCTTTGTCTTTGTTGCTTTTTAATTTAAAATGCTCCAGACGGACTTTAAACCGAAATTTTTTCGCCGATCTGAGACCTCTGCAAGTCACTGGTTCCCAGATGTCTCGAAGCAGCAGTTAAAATAAATAACATCTACAACTATGCGCTCAATCCTCCCTCTTCCCTCCTACTGTTCGGATATTGCCCCAGGGGCAATTATTATCCAGCGCACCCTATCGATAAAACTCGGTGAAGTCTACTAGGTAATGGCTCCCCGTGCGCCGCTGGACTGAAGTCCTACAGGCCCGTATTCTCCGAGTAGTTGGCCTTAATGTCTTACGCAGCTTTATGACCAGTCGCTCAGGCTGCTCGGATTGCACCAAGATGTTTGTTCGTGCGTCAGGCAAGAAAACATTCGATCTTACAGACATCAAATGTTAAGGATGTAAAAAAGAAAAATATGCGCATTTTAAAGACGAACTTAAAAAGTAGCAAAAGTAAATACATTTTAGGAATCTATCTACAAATGAAAAATAAATTGAAATAATTAAATAAAACAGTAAAATTAAACCGAAAACCAAGCAGCTAATCGCTAATGGTTGCTTAAATGTAAAATAAGGCCAGTTGTTCATTTAGCAGTATATTTTCCCATAAAATCTGTTTATTTCACCCACTGTTAATCAAAATTAAGCAGATATCACCTATTTAATTGCAATATCTTTGGAATTTCGCATATTTTCCACCTATTTTATTTTTAAAGAGTTTTCTTATTTTGAAACTTTCTGAATCGTAAGGTTTGGTATGTGTTTGCTCAATATAATGATACTGAATTAAACACCTTAGTCAGAACACCTTCAAACTTTGAAAGAAAACAAAAATCTAAGGGTGTAGAAAAAAATAATAAATATCACCAAATAACATATTTAAGGATAAAATGCAGACGTTTATCACGGTACCACTATAAACATATTTCGTCCAGTTATGCTTACTGTCTTCCATTATATCAACTAAATCAAAACAAACTGTACAGCGATAAGCTAAAGAAATGATCGCTGATAAAAAATTCATTCTAAAGCTCTAGAAATCTTAATATCCGATTTTTTAAAAAAACAACAATATATATATAGTAGTATTTTTTCTTTTCTTATAACCCCAAAGAGGAAAAATAAATATGTATAAATATACTGCTTCCTTTTACAATTGTTCGTTCTTGGCAAAATGTCCATTCTTCTTAATTCCCCTTAAGTTTGCAGCAGTAGTAGGCATCAGACGGCGTAGTATATCAGGTGTGTCTATGATTGAATACACTGATAATTGCAGAAGAAGAGAAAATTAAAACAAATGCCCTATATATGAGCAATATTTAAAAGCAAAACATTTGCACCTTTTTAAAAAATACAATCACTAGCAAAGAACCAGATACACGGTATTCCAAATGTATGAACGGCTCACGTTTATATGTGATGTCTCAGCGCGCACTTGTTTCAACTCGGAAAAAAAGTTTGCCAATTACTGGGAATCTGTTTCTCAGGCCGCTTTCTCTGCAGTATATTCCAGCGCTTCCCAGTTCCTCAAAGGCAAATCAAAATCTTTTTTTTTTTCTTTTGCAGAAACAATATATTAAAATCAAAGTCTGCGGAGGTGGTAGCAGAAAATCAACTCTTTACTACTGACTTGCTTTCCATCCAGACCCAGACAGAACAGCAACGCGAACAGTCGATTAACTTGATTTTGTGCGGTGACAAATGATGCCCATTAAAACTGTCTGTACGTCGGGTACGAATATTTAATTATAAAAATTAATGTTGTTTTCGTATAAGACAACGAAAGGAGACAAAATGTCTAACAAACAAATAGACTGATTATAAGTTGAACGGATTGGATAGAAACATTTGCAAAAATTTACCATGCATTGCCTTATATCCCATCAGAAAACCACTGCAGCATCAGAGATAAGTCTGAAACAGGCTAACGCCGCGTTACAATGCAGAATGAGAAAATAGAGATAAAGATAGTAATATAGGTAACTACCACACCTGTGACTGCCTCAGTCACTACAGGAACACATCTTTCAGAGTTAAAAAAGCTGAGATTCGACAAGATGAGCAGTTTCAGTCTGTACAAATGCACAATTCTGGATGAACCGCACCGTCACATGCATAAGCTATTTCTTCAAGTGCACGCTCGACGTAACAGCTTTTGAGCCACAGCCGTTTTCTTCAGATGGTTGACGTTTCATTTTGTTTACTTACTGATGCCCTGCCAAGGTTTACATTTCGAAAATGTTGTATCAGATAGCAGGAAAGATTTGGCAGGGGTAGCGTCATGGTATGAGCTGCTCAGAGGTTCTAAGTCAAAATCTAAAAGCCCACAGATAGGAAAACATTTTGCGCCAGGTCTCCTTCCTGTTTCAAAATGATGTAGACTCCACTGTATATCAGCGGGACAACTCCGTTATTTACAGAGCAAGACTAATACAAATTTTCTGTCGGCAGTAAAGTGTCAATGCGATTGACTAACTATCCTCATCTTTAGATCTCAGATTCATCAAGTTTTATCTTCTTACAACTAACACATGCTGTAGGTAGTACGTCACAACGCTGTGAAAAGAGTAGAATAATATCTTTTCAGACAAGATACTATATATACCTATTCCGATCCAGGATTCATGGAAAAGAGTTGGCTATTACAGGTATTATTCTTTTTGGGGGGTTTTATCTGACGTTAATGCTGTTTAGAAAGGCAGACACCAAACGATGGACTGATGATGATGTTAAAAATTGTTTAAACTCCAACTACGCCAATTTTCACGTGGTGCTTTCTATAGTAAAGACTGTATAACTAGGTGCTTGGTTTCTCTTGGTTAGTGGCGAGCAAACTTCGTGTTTTTGGATAAACGGTTGTTGTATGTATGTTCCGGATGCGGTATTAGTCGGTAAACTCTGATTGTTGTCATTAAGCATTTTTTTTTCCATCTGTCGCTCTCTATAGATGTTCCCAAGTGTTTGAGGATATATTCAGGAGCCAATGGTCTCGGATGTTCGGTCCTAACCTCGAGTGCTCTCCCGATAATTCTTTTCCATTTGTTATCATTATATCAATTTTCACGAACCAAGAGACTGGTAGCATTAACATTTACATGCCAATACAAGAATATAAAACGAAGATTAAAAATAACAAAATAACTTGGGTTTTAAATAACATTAATTTGCGTTAAGAAACTTGAATTTTAAATGTTTTAAAATGTAAAAGATTAATGCAATTCCGGTGTTGGTACTGATCAGGCTTTATCGGAAGCAAAGAATGTAAAAACAAGGCAGATTAGTACGGAAAATATTCAAGACATTAAAATAAATCTCTTAGAATACGAAATTAAATTTTATTTAAAAAAAAAAGTATATTTTTTTTTTCTTAGTTTCTTTAAAGGTCTGGAATTCACAAATTCAAATTAACAGAAATATATAAATATTAATGGTGGTTTTAAAGTTACAGTTTTAGCCATTTAATTCTGATTAATAAATTAAAATTAAAAGTTACTGGTGCTGTTTAAGCAATTTAAAGTACCATCAATTTTTTTACTATGCAGATGCAGTAATTTGACATAGCGAAATGCGTCGTGCAGATTATAAATTCAACAGCACGCATCTGAAATCTAAGCAAAGTTTACGCCGTGAAATCTAATTCTCTAATAAAAGACGTCGTCCGGACGGAATGCAAACTGACAAATCGGTATCTCTTGCTCTCCGAGTAACATGCCAAGCTGTGACGTCACGGCCCCGTTTAGAGTACGATGGAATAAAAATGATAGGCCTGACTTTAAGCAACGTGAAAAGATTCTGGAGTTCTTCCACAAAGAATTCTCTTGCATATTTGTTAAGCAAACTGAGAAAGAAGCGGTAATGTATTTAAGCCGTTACTATTCATGGCTAATGTGGACGAGAAGCTTAGCGTTATTCACTCGACCTCAAAACCTGCAATCATCAACTTATCGCACTTGGCGCAAATACTAAATCAGTAGTAGAGAAGGTCTGCAAGCCAATCAGATAATCGTGGGAGAACTCCTGCATCGCTTGAAACTAGGCCTGGATTTCAGTTTTCCATTAAGACATTAATAAAGCCCAAAATTAATAAGACTAGTAGGGTCTTTATGAACAAATCACGCTTTAACGTTAGTAATAAACGATGTATATTAGAATGGGATCTGAGCTGTCATGGATGTCTAGATTTTTGCGCTGCGGTTGTATTTGCCTTCACAATGGATGCTCAACTTGTAAAGTTGCGCAGGTGGATGTCAAATCAATAACTTTTTCAATCGCACAGATTTATTGAATAGTATCGGTGCTGATTAAATAAAATTTGCATCATCTACATTTCGGTTTAATCATCAGCAACGCAGTTTTATTAAACGTCAAAGTAAGTTAATCAATAAACTGATATGGCCAACAGTCGTCTGGTTAGGATCAGTGAGTGTGAAAATGAAGCTGATATGGGAGGTTAGATTTCCTATCACTCAAGCAAGCGACGATGGGACGCAAAAGCCCCATTCTAAACAGTATCACGATAACCTTAACTCCGATTCTATTCTTTCTTATCACCTATGCGGTATGGCGTTTTGTTTTGTTTTTTAACTAGCCACGCTAGACGAAGTATTGCATTTACTACTCTGATAAGTAAATTTCATCTTTCCATAATATTTACTTGAATTTCATTGTAAATAGGACTCTACACTGGGTAAAAACAAGTCTTTCCGTGTCAGTCAATATACGATGCAATACTTAACTTTACTGAGCCTATAAATGCAAGATCTGCCCAGGGTTGAGCTGTTCTCTGGCACATCACAAACTTGTCGGCTTGTCAGTCTAAGCTCCAACCATTGTTTATTTATTAAAATAAAGCAAACAAGAGATCTCACATTATAGGATTATGAAATCATCGATTTAATACTAAATTTCTATTACTTGCTTTATTTTTACCCCCTTTTCTTAACCACAAATTTAAAGGGATAGTATATGTATGAAATGAAACAAGATAGAAATTTCATACAATCGACCACTGGATAAAATAATTAATTTCCTGTTAAAGAAACGACAGCATCACCTGGAGAATGGTTAAGTCTATCCAGCGAAAACTAATCAGCTGTGAAAGTGAATTATTGTTTAACAGACACCGAGTTTTGATGAAATAATCACAAACTTTAACTACATGTTAAAAAAAAACAAAAACAAACAAGGATCGCTTTTTTGCATAATCCTTTAGCAAACTAAGGATTTTTGCTGTATTTTGTCATGGAGATAACCTTTTTAGTACCGCGGTTATCCGCTAGAGAATGTTGCCTGTGCCCTATGGCCTAAAAATCCCCTGTCACTCCCATCTTTGACAGAAAAATTTCTTCTGAAACTTTTGATATTAAAAATTAAAAGAAAACCCCAATTACTGGCTGGTAAATAAGAAACTATACGTGGACAGTGGCACAAACCCTGCCGATCTCAAACGGAAATTGAACTCGAGCTTTTAGCCTCGCCGTTTACGAATTTAAGATATGAGAGAAAATACGTTCCCGTCTCTTCGATTTAATTTCGATCGACACTAAATTTTTGTTTCCTATTGCTATGCTAATATTCAGACTCCAACCAGTAATAATACCGCTGCCTTTGTTGGAATAGTTAGTTTACATGGAATCAAAAAAAGAAGTGTAGGAATAAAACCAGCAACCTCTTCATTGTCGACAGCAATCTATACGGTGAGAGTAATATGATTCTACATCATGTTCCCATGTGTACTGCAATGCTCGGGTGATTTGCACATTTGTATCTCTTATCGAAAGGGGTTTAAAGAACCTAAATATAATTGAGTAATAATATTAATAATACGATTCTGAATTAGGTTTAAAGTTTTTAATATATTTTGAAGACACCGATACTTATGTCATATGGACATTTGATAAACGTTTACTGCATGGTATATTTGACGTCAAGTTCTGTAACAGGAAGCTGGTAGCTATCTATCGTTATGATAATAACTGGTTGTCTACATCAGAATATTTTTCGGAAATAAATTCAATTACACGTTTGAATGGATGTTATTATGTAATTCCAGGTGCCTCCCAATTAGTTTCGTTTTTGATTAGGATAAAGTTATACAACGGGAGTGTACTTCCACCGTCGATAAACATCAGATCGCTAATGACTTATTAAGTTTCCCAGGTCAGTTAGGTTGGTTGTCGACGCTCTAGGTTTTTATGTCGGCTCTGCTGCTCTTATCTGGCTCGATGCTCGTCAAAAGTGGGGTGTTGCGTTGAGAAGAGTCGGGCTGATTAGACTGTGTGAGCGAAATAGAAGCAGCCAGTAGCATGAGCCATAATCAAAATCAGACGGCGTCAAATTCAAAGAATCTGCTCAGGAGCTTCGAGAGTGGGGGGGAGCTGAAGACCGGCAGCTAGGACTGGTGGGGGGAAGGGGTGGTGATTAATGAAGTGATCAATGTAAAATGCTTTATTCACTTTAAACATTGGCCAAGATTTCTGTCGCTGACGTGGACTCGGTTGCCCTACCGCAAAGTCTCACAACCACCGTTATTATTCAAAAGCGGAAATAAGGTGAAATGAACAGCGAACGTATACTTCTGTAGCTCGCCTGGTCGCGCGCGCCGTTCTAAGCGAAATGACTACCATTTTAGCAGTAATAACCGTATCAACAAGCGGATGGTCTTGATTATTTTTCTGTGCTGGTGGCAAACAGCTGAAAAGGGGTTGGTGAGTGGGTGGAATGTTTAATAGTGAAAGGAGGGGATCGTTTCGTGCATTTATAAGCCTAATTTATTTTCTGAAATATTAAACTCAAAACTTTTAGGTTTTAAAAGGTTTTCTGATATCTTCCTGCATCTTGGCATTCAATGTAACCATCAATGCTGCTGGTAAAAGGATGGAACTAAGATTTTTCGTGAGCTTTTTAAACATTTAAACAGAAAAGAGCAATGTCGTACTGTAAGTAGTAGTCGGACTATACCAAGGTCCTATGACGAGTCTCCGGTGTAATTAGATTTCCAAGAATGGGTGGGGGGGAGATCTTCAAAGGCACAAACACGAAAGCCATAAAAAAGTTAATTACAGAACATCCACTAATCGTACAAACCTATGGTTTAATTCACGCAGATTGTAGTGCTGTTGCCATGTCATTCTTACTCCGCAAATGACAATAACCATAGCAGACAACGAAATAATGTGTAGAAACAAAGAGCTGTGAGAATTCTTCAGACGGTGCAAACCCTAAAAATGTCCATATGCCGCTGTAAAAAATGTAAGTCTACCACCGGGTATAAAGTATGAAACGGCGGTGTTACATTCCACCGGGTGAAAATAGTAACATTAAAGACACGCAAAGTTCAGACAGCCATCAGGGCTGACAGTCGGAAACAAACCGTACGTGTAACTAATTTGAAATGATCGTCAGGTGACATAACTGGGCAACATCGTCTTTATCATGAAAACACACTCCACACACACTCCGGACACGCCACGCGCACATTTATACACTTAAAGACAGCATATTAATGCACAGAACGATAGTGACTTAGCAGATGTCTCTATTTACTTCGTAATGCTTTCGGATTAGCTGACTAATTCATTTTATAAGTTTAATAAATATTTTTCGTATTTTCCGGTGGAGTATCCAAAGGGAGAATCGCCTTCTTGAGGAAGAAACCCGATGTCTTCAAGACGTCCGCAGAAGAAACGAAAGGAAAAAGGGGGGTAAAGCCAAGAAGCAGAAATGAGCTTTAACTTCTGCTGAAATATTTTCGTTCAACCTCGTGCGTAGGAAAAACTCGGAATGTTTGCTGCTTTTTTTATTTTTACACGCAGTGAGGGCCTATTTTCTTGAACACTCTCCAAACTATAATTTTGTTATTATACTCGTAATTTTGGCTCCCACTTTTGGTTATTTGTGGATCCGTTAATGAGAAGTAACAAAGCATTCTGTGTGCGTGCGCCTGTTATTATTTACACAAAAAGGTTGCTATAGATTCATATTTCACACTTAAGCTTAACTCATAAACGATGTCGTTCAAGGACATGAAGTAGATCACGAGATTTGTTTGGAAGACATTGGCAGCGGCTGCAGATAAACAGAGGTGAAGATGCTCAACTGACAGTAATCTCCTCTACTCTCTTGCCTATATCAAAGATTATTTAACAGCTAGTGACGTAATGTTATTGATTTTATTTTCTTTAAAATTCCTGCTGAGGCATTGAAAATTTGTTTACGGTGTTTCTTTGATTATCTGAGTACTATCATCTTTTTTTAATAAACGCTTCCAGCTAAAATGGAGGGGTTATTGTTATCCAACGTATATAAAAGAGTTGTACTTCTAAAACAGCTATCTTCTTTTATACATTAATTTTGTAATCATTTTTAAATGTCAAGTTTATATGTTTGCCTTTTCCAAAGAACCACCAATAAATCATGCAATTCTGGACGAGTTGTTCCACATAATTCTCACTTTACTACATAGAAACAAAGGAAACGTCCAACCTAAAGTTCCAAGTTTAGTTTTGCTGCACAAGAGTCCAAAATTAATTAGATGTAAAGCATAATATATAACAGTAAGAAATCTGATTTTTGCTCGGTGCTCAAAAACAAAAAGACATATTATTAACCTTTCTCATTGTGTATAATTGGTTATATTTTATTCTTATTGATATATTCATATATTCAAAACTAGTTTGTTTCCTTTTTACTTTGCATAGATTGGGTTATTACTCATCTTTATATCATTCGTAATGTGGCTCCAGTTTATTTTCATGGCAAAACAGAATTTATTGTAACCGTCTAAGATGCAGATCCAGTGAACTGATTTTAGGGGTTTCTTGCATCGCAGTCATGTAAAGCTAAAAAGCGAACAGCCACAAAACCTTAATGATATTCACTGCCCCCTAACATTGAATTTATTTCAGGTCAGTTTTAGGCCTTTTCCGTGTCGCTTTAGCCTGCGAACCGTTACAAAACCAGAGTAGCGTTGCGAGTTGAGATTGATATTGCCTGCTAAATATTGATTTCGCTTGGTGAATGAACCGTAAGCGGAAGGAATTAAGCTGCTAATGCCTCTGAATGTTAGGAAAAAATAATATTGATCTTCCGCAGGCAATTATTCAATGATCTCATCCCTCCCTTTTTGAGGGTTGAAAGTGAACTATCGTCGTATCACAAATATCAGTCGTTGTGCCCTCAAGTCAATGCAATTGGCATCGTACCACGTTCGAGCTAATCTCAGCTACTGTTCCTTCTTCACTGGAGGTGATACTTCACCAAACAATTTTCCTTAGAAACTTTTTTTTCCTTCCTCTTAATACCTGATTTGTGCGCGCGTGTGATGGTATCATCTACAGAGTAGAAATGGAAAACAGAAACTAATCAACATGTTTTAATTTCTTCTGGTAAACTAAATGCATTGCTGAGACGTAAACGTTTATCAGCATCTTAAAGCATTAATTAAACTGTATTCTCTGATAAGATAAAATAAATAGTTTCGTATGACAGTAAAAGATTAATAACAAAAGGAGGAGAGGAACGCCTGCTAAAATCGAGCTTTTTCATTTGACTTGAAGCACATTTTCAGAAGTTAGATGCCTTATTTTTACTAAAGGATCGCATCCACATTTACCTTGTCAGATACGTATTACAGAAACAATTTTTGAAGCATTCTTAATTTTTGAAAAAAAATCAAGATATACACCGAGAGAGTATTTCAAATAATGCACAATGGCCGGGTTTTACCCCTCATCAAAAGCCTTTCCTAAAACTCCGGCAAAATCTAATTATCAACTCGAACCAAATCTACTCCAGCTGCTAAGTTATACTGGCTTGAATTGTGCTAGAGTTGAAGGAGTTACGACAAGGGGCGGCAAGCAAATTAAGTTTTAAAGAGTTTCTTTGAACCGCTATGGATGATCTAAATTCCGTAGGTCATTTTGAAAGTGTATTAGAATTGTTTCGAAGATAGACGCAGATGAAGCAAAGTTTACCACATTAGTAAGCAGGAAAAGATGAAAATGACTTATGTGTTTTTGATCAGAGAGCCAAGAACAGAACAACCGGTGAAATAAATGAGAAAGACGAAATAAAATAAAACAAAAAATCGAGGGAAAAAACAAATGATCAAAGAAGCCGTATTTTGGTAGAATCTATTGTTATAAGAGGTAAAATCCTAGTGAAGCTGCTGGAAGAGATAGAAAGTTAGTAAACTGAAAAAAAAAGTCGTTAGAAAACTAAATGGAGCATATTACTATTAGTATTGATTTCAAACAGCGAAAACTATAAAGCAGGGGGTTTCGTTTATAGAATTTAAGTTTCAAAGAGATTCAAGATGCATGAGATGAGCTGGAAACCTTCTCCCACGTTTTGTAACATCTCATATCCTAGTTAACACTGGATCTTTTATTTACTGAAACCTGATACGAACCAGAAAAATATATAGTACGGTTTTACTGAATCCCTTTAGCGCCACGACACCATTAATGCAGGGTTGTTTAAGTATGTTTACCGGTACAAGATTCACGGTTCAGAGTTTCTTCCGTCCCGACCCACTTTTTTTTCCCCCAGAGGGCAGTGGATAGTGCAAGCGGTTTGTTGTACTCTTAGGCCTCTTGGACAAGTAAACAATTGCTTAGCATCTCGGTGGTTTAAAAGAAATAAAAGTTGGTGAACTCCAGGCGCGCAGCACGTATCTGAACCATACCACTGGCTGGGAGGTAAGCTGCGGCCCCGCGAATATTAATGCAAAACGGAATCTGATCCCTTATGTTGGTCTCAATTTAACTAAGTATCATTTAAAAAAGAAAAAAACTCCCCAAATAGAAACAAACTCCTCCAAAGTAAAGAAATTATTGAATGAAAAAATCTAGGTAAAATGTTACTATTTATCAACAATTGCTAGTGAGATGTGGCATTTTGTGAAACTGAGGGGGGGGGAGTGGTTCACCCCACAAGGGATCTAATGAGTTCTCGGAACCCTTTTGTGCCCGTTTAACAGCGCCACCTGAAGATCGTGTACGGACAAACCGAAAATAAAGCGATAGCTAGTCTCGCTGTTGCTGCAAAACGTGGCGCTAACTTTAACCGGTTCCCGTCTACAGATCGATAAACTGCTGCTGTTTATTCTGATATCACAAAAACTGGCACCTTCCGTGGCTTTATTGTTGGAACAACACTTGTTCTGGTCGGGCGTGGTTCGGCGTTGTTAGTAGCGGAAACGCCTTTGAATCCGACCGCTGTGTTTTTAGAGCTGAACCTCCGAATGCTCGTTTGTTGTTTCTCCCATCCCGAGCAGCTTTAATAAATTATCCCTACCGCGCGGACGCGGCCGTCTGGCATTTTGTTGAGACTTTCTGCGCAGTACACAGTCGGAAATAAAACACCTCGAGTTATGGAGAAATAAATGGGTTTTCGCCGACTTTGTATTCAGCTTTGGCAATGCACTAGAACTAACAAGAAGATAATTTAAGAAATAAATAACTAAAGTTAAGAATTAACCCGGCTGTGGCGCAAAACAGAAAGATATGATGTAAACAGAATGTTTTCAAATCCAGGATACTTCGCTGTAAATTGGGTAGAAGATATTTCATTGACAGAGGCCCAAACCGTTCTTTTTTATGTTCTTTATTCCTGGTGATAGCCCTGACGCGTAGAGAAAGAATCTATTTTCTCTTCTCTACAGGGTGATATCATTAGCAAAAATTAGAGTCTTGGATTTGACAATGTTCAGTTTAGTTTCTTAAAACAAAATAAATATTCTATGCCAAAGTTTCCTGCATTTGAAAACATTTTGTTTATATTCCATCGATTTTGTCTCCATCGCATTTGGGTTAATTTGTAGTTTCTTTTTAAAATTATCTTTCCGTTACTCTTATTGATTTGACAAATCTGAATGCAAGCCTAGCGAAAGCTCAGCTGTTTTCATTCTTATTGTGATTTATTTCTGTTCAAGATATTACACTACTGGGGTAATGTGCACCTATTATTATGGTGAAGATGGGCTTTATTGGCAGTTTTAACTGCCTATATTCCATGCCGAGAATCCGATTTACTCAGAGAAAGAAAGAGAAGATATTACCGACCTTACTTTTGTGTGGCGGTCTGTCTGCTTTGATGGCTAATCTAAAGAAACATGTTTCGTTTCGGTACCTATCAAATAACAAAAATTCTCCTCCCACCAGAAGCTTCTATGCACAGTCTAGATGGGCCAGACCGCGTGGATAACAAATCAAGCGAAAACAAAAACTTTGGTTGAGAAATCTGGGTTTGGGCTTGTTTCCGCATGACGGAATTCAGGCATCCGGTCTGCGAGAGGTTGGCGTGGTAAACAAAGAAATCTTTTTTACAAGTTGGTTTTCAAAGCGCGTAGAGAGCTGAAGCGTCTGTGTGCGTTTCTACTAGTCTTCTCTGCAGCCACGAGAAGGCCAAGTAGCGGGAATGTTGATAGGATGAACGATTCCCGAAAATAAATGTTTCTGATGGGAGGCTTCTCGAAGCTTTAGCTTCGTCTCCAACTATCTCTCACGTGGCATCCGGAAAGTGGTTAGCACTCTCAGGCGGTGAGAAGTTTTGGTTAAAAGCAGGATCAATCCTCCAGCGACGAAAAGGAATATCTCGCTGTATTTCTCCTTTATTCCAAGAACCTTTTTATTCGATTAGACCTGTCAGTCTCTTATGAGCTCAGGCTGCAAACTTGGAGCAGTGTTTAAAGTCTAATAATGCGAAAGGGTTATATTCTTTCCAACTTTGCCACTTCCACTCGCGCCTAGTTAAACTATTAACAATTTGATCAACTTTGTACCTACCTGAAGCATCTCTACAGTGGCGCCATCTACTCAGTAATGAAAGCCATCCACCACGTTAACATCACATCATTATGATCGCTTTTATCAAATGGAAGCATATTTCCAGCAGAACTCAACTTAGTACTGAACTATTGATTTAGTGGATCTAGTATGCGCTCATAATATGTATCTTAAAGAATGTGTATTTTTATATATAAAAGCCATTACACACAAAATGTTCTCTAATGACCTTCTTATAGAACTAAAGGCACAAATTGGCACGGGTTTTATATAGAAGATTTACTATTTTCCATAAATGATCTTATGCACAAAACTATACAGTGATGATTTTTCAGTTTGATATCTCTGGATAAAAACAGGTGAGAAAAATTCTTAATCTAGGCTATATTTCCTATATTTAAAAATTAAATGCTAATTAGAGTAATCTTTAAAAGGAAAATTTCCTAAATTGCATTACAATTTAGTTGTTATATTATTTGTGAAGACAAAGTTTGGTCACCGGCTATGGGTGATGCCTAAGGCTAACAGAAAACACTAGAACAAGGATTATAACTTTGAATTATTTACTGAGAGAATATTTTTCAAAGGATTTCTCTGTTACACCAAACGAAGTCATCTTTATTTGCCTAAAATAGTAGACATTACCAACTAATAGGCAATCTTATTTTGCCATAGTATTTACCTAATATGGAATATGAAAGAGAGCACACATCAGTATAAGTTCCAGGTAAAGACATTTTCTTTGTTTTTGCTTTAAAGCAGACATTAAAGATTAAGTAAAGGTGAAAAAACTGCAAAATTTATCTATTTTAAAGCCAATCAGAAACCCTGAGCTTTTACTTTTCTTTTTAATACACTAAAGTAATATATATATATATATATATATATATATATATATATGTTTTAAAATGGCTTAGATCTTTAAAACGTGCAGTAAAAAAAACAGAAAGCGAAGAGTTTTATGTCCAGCAAACGCATATATTCGGAGAACATTCTAATATGATGAATGTGTACTTAGACCACTGATATTATATAAGATTTAGTTATTGTGGTCATCAGTGTCATTGTCTTCGTTCCTGCCTTACTACACACTGTCACACAGACGGATCGTGTACACAAGAACAATACAAATGCGTGGATGTTTCCAGATTTTGTTCGCAAAAAGAATAACCTTTGACCGTTCGCAGGGTAGAGGGGAGACAGCTGTATTATTAGACAACAAATGCTTTGTTATGATGAATGTAAAAATGGACAACAAATACGAATGATTTGACATTTTTTTATGTATAGCTTAGACTTTATGTTTTTATTGTTTGGGGGGATGGAAAATTTTTAGGCGTAATGAAGAAGGAAAAGAATTAACGCACCCACAGAAAAGGCAAATCACAAAGAAAAAAATCATATTAGTGAGACAAAGTTTGTCTGAAGCCTTTAATAATACGAAACCCGACGTGCACATGCTGCGAAAAGCCAAAGGTGTTTCTTATCTCACGGCAGGAGTCCACAGACTGAATATCATGTTCCTCCATTATAATAATAAAATCGAAAATAGGAATAAAATCCGCAAGCATTTCAGCCAGATTAACTGCACGAATGATATACGAATTCCTTTTTTTTTTTGGTCAGGGTTAATTTTCAAACTGTGTACGGGGAAAACTTTTCTGAACTTTACGGTGTCTTCAGACCAACTTTGTATTATTTCTTTCTAGAACCAAAGGCAGGCAATAATAATTTTCTTTTATTGTCAGTTTGAAAATATCAAACAGAGGTTGAACGACCAGGAAGTTTGCGTCTTCTTGTTGTTGGTGTTCAGTGTTTTCCAACACTGGTCATACAAACGCGGACTCGCTCCTCAGCTACTGCTACAAAAAATCCGCATTGCGCTCTTCAGGTGCCAAGAAATAAGAAGCGCACTAAATTCCGTGTAAAGATTATCTTTGCTTCTGCTTAAAGTGCCTAGTAGATAACATAAAAGGCAATTTTCTTTTTTTACATCTTAATGCACAAACAAATAGTTTACTACTACTAGGTGAAGTCATATTTACTTCATCTTTAACTATCCTAAAGATTAATTCGCATTAGCATAATACATATATATCATATTTACTGCCGTCATGTAAATTCCACGTAAAGATGATACTTTGGTACTAATTAAAAAGTGAATCCTTTTCGTCTAGAGTAGATTTACTTAACCTATTGTATAATAGCATTCCAGATTCCGAACATTATTTTGCTTTATGCGTATTTTGTTACTGTTTAACGTTAATTTTTCCCCCATTTTTTATTTTTTTACTTAAAACCCTCAAATTTTAAAGGACAAATGATTTGTGAATTCTAAAATGCAACAAAGGAGAAAGAAAAGAAATTATATCGATTTTTTTCCTACCATGAACGTTTATTCTTTTCAATGTAACTTCAAAAAAGCTCTAATACTATAACATAGCTGAATACAATATACACAGGGGTACACTACATCAGAAAAAAAAGGACAATGCATTATATTTATACAGGAATTTTTATGCGTGAGTTGCAGTACTTTTGTTGGTGTAGGTGTATTATTTCTGATCCCACCCCGCACCTTTTTATACCCCACGTGCTGCCATTTTCTCCGAATAGCGACGTCTGACTTTGTTTTTCTTTTTTTAATGCTTCTTACTGGCTAATTTTCTTGCCACCACCTATTCGGCTCGGCGCCAACATCGTCAGGGCGCCACTAATGACATTTTCTGCATCCTTTCCAAGCAGACCAAAGTGTAAAGTAATGGCTCTGATATATGGAATAAGCAGGCAGTATAGATATTTTCCTGAAAATTATATTAGACACGTGTTCTGTTTCAGGCAGGTACTTGTAAAAAAGAAAGGTAAAACAATGTCGCTGCGTCACCTGTGAAATCGATCTATATATACATATATATATATATATAGCAATAAAACTGTTTTCAAATATATTGGAATATCTACAGTAAATTTACAAGGCTCCTGTTTATATTCACATAGTGTAGAAACACACAGAAAATACAGAACCACGTCGAAATAAAACGCAACTATGAGAATAAAGAAACAAACGGAAGTTACCCATAAGAGCGTGCGGTCAAGCGGTAAACAACACGTCACGAGACAGCAGAGCTGGTAGGGTTACAAAGACGCCCGTGATCATTTAGCACGTGATGTATATTACCATTTACACGCGGTCTCGTGATTGGACGATATCAGAGCAGTCGGAGTGAAAAGTAGATAGTGCGAAATCGTAAACTTGTAAACGGGACACCGTCTAGCAACATCGTTAACTTTCGTCAGGAAAATAAAATAGCAGCTAACCGTCGACCAGGAGGGCCATAAGTGATTTAAAGAAAACCCTAGTAGAGCCGTCGGTCTTTGGGCGAGGTACGGCCAACGCACCAGACTTGCAGACATCGCCGACACTGCAGATCAACGACATTTGTGTGAACTGGTGAAATGTGGTTCGTCGAAACAGACACTTACGGAAGCCATTGTGAAGCACAGATTTTCATAGGTCCAGGAAATGATACGCACACCCATTTGCATTTTGGACGTCTGTTCTGTTTTCTGAAATCTTATTTCTTGTCAGTTCATGTCGAATAGACGAGCTTTAGTGGAGAGAAAAAACAGTGAAACGTTTCGGGAGGCTACTGTTCAACACAGTGGTTTCAGTAGTGGAATAACATAGGAGGTTCAGGAGCTCTGACGCTGATTTGACTTAACAGGTCAGGAACATCTTGAACGCCAAGTGAGAAAAACAGCTCCCACATCTGAAAATCATACAGACCCTTATTGTATCCATGCCGCTGTGTCCTAGTCCTTCATAAGGCACGAAGGAAAGCTACTAAACATTAATCTTATGTTTTTCTCTGTTTCGTAGAACTCTTAAGTGTAGGCACTGTCGCCATAATACTTACACGCCAGCGGTCAGGTGTCTACATTATATTAAAATATATTACGCATACTATTTTAACAAATAAGTAATTTGTTTTGTTATTACATAAGAAAGCACGAATCCATTATTACTCATAAGCTTTTCCAATCCTGCCTGAGAGAGAGAGAGAAATTCTTCTCAATACGACTTTTAAATTCATTCATGTAATATTAACTTTAATAATTACGGCAGAAATTTATCTCTTATTTTTCCGTTTTGCTACAAAATATATATATTATATATTTTTTTAATATTAAGCCAGGCTGAATCTTTAGCTAACCAACAATTATAACTCATAGTAAGAGTAACTGTAGCTAGCCGAAAGAATTCGTATTGGCTGCACTCCGAAAACCCTCGAATATTTAGTTTATATAAAGAATTGAATCTACACTTCTGAAGAAACCTTGAAATTAGTTTATTTTTACAATGGCTATAATATGTACATAATATAAATGAAGTAAATAAATAAAACTTACGAAAAAACAACCGTGAAAAACCAAAATAACTAGAACTGGTACTAACCTATAGTTTAAGGCTCTTATACTATGAGTATACACCTTCCATAATTGCTTAGTTTATACTCAGATATATCAAAATTATTTCTTTTGATATTTTACATATAATTTTCCTTTTTGGTGAAAGTTTTTTTTTTACAACTTATTAATTGGCAAATGCTAACCTGTCAGCGCAAACAAAATGTCTTTTTATATTGTTAATCACTTTCAATGTATATAAAATAAAAGAAGTTTTATTTGCAGTTCATAAAGTTTTCCTCGTATCTTTACCACCATTTCATTTAGGTAGTGAGTTACTCTGTATGTTGCTTTAACTTTGTTTACTGATATTGAACCTTCATTTTATTTTCGATTTGCAACAAATTCATACATTACATTTTGGTAAAAGATTTGTAATACATTATTGCAAAAAAGAAAGAAAATTTTACATGAAAGATATAATATATGTGTGTCTGTGTGTGTGATTTTGGTGGAAAAACTTTCCATTAGATATAGAGTATTATAATTATTTGTTGAACTATCAGGTTTATAAAATAGTATATAAGAAAAATGTCCGGAAATCTATTTAGCACCGAAATAGTCATCTTTTGCAGCCAAAGCTGCCTCGCATAATCTACGTATTCTTGCAATTCTTTCTTTATGCTGGCATAAAACAAGAGACGTTACCTGGTTGGCAAAAAATAGAACAGTCAGATAATGACAACTTGTTTAGGCAAGGATCTCTTATTACCTATATACAAACTGGAGAATAAATGTGTCGCCATTGCGTGTAGATTATCAGTTATTTTTTTTCTATTTTAATCGCAAGCTCTCATCATGATTGTGATTGCTTTCATTGTTTACCAGACACACCTCTCACCGCAGTTACTTCAGAAAAAGACTTGAGCCAGCTTCCTCCAATCAGACTTTATTTTGTAATTTTCTCCTAAAGGTATGCGCAGACGACAGACCCGATCTATCGCAGTCCGCTCCAAGGTTTGGAATCACCCACATTTAAGGCTGAAAAGCTGACGGATTGCATTTTTCCGTATTCTCTACTGCTACGAACTCCCCATATTTTGCTAATTTTGATTCTGATACTTTTGGTTGCACACAAAAAAAAGAAGCATCGAGACGTGAGAACATTCCAGTAACTGGAAGTTACATTTTTTCTGCAGTGTTGTGAACCACTTTCAACAAGAGAGATAAACCACACACCTGAGACGTTTTTAGCACGAAAGCGTAGCACCGTGGTTATCCGAGTGGATTGTGCTGCGCCGCCCTGAGAAAGCCAACACTTTGGTTTCGGAAGTAAAATCCCTACTATAATTCCTTGTTTCATAAGATGTGAGAAGAAACTGGATTACTCCGAGGAAAAAAATCCACACGTCCGGCTAGTGAGAGAAAAACATACTAATCTCCGCCGGGATTCAAAGTTGTGAACCTAACACTTGACATCACAGTAGGCTAACTACAGAGCTATCAGGCGCCGCCGTGAGAGTAAAACTACATTTTCTGTTATAGTTTTTATTAGTGGAACAGAGCTTTGAACTAATAGCGTGCTACACGTAAATTTATGGAGTCACTTGTAATTGTTTGTTTAGGTATTTTAACCTCGTGATTATGATTATGTGATTTTACTATAGGACGTCTGTCGAAAAGGTATCAGACCTTAGACTGGGGAAAAAAATTACGTACTTGGTAGGGTTCAATTGCTAATCTCCTTCGAAGCAGGCCCCTTGAGCCTCTACACATTTAGCCCAGCGACCCTTCCACTGTTCGAAGCACGTCTGGAATGCTTCTTCCGGAATGGCTCTCAGCTCCGCCGTCGCATTCTGCATGATGTCCTCTCGGCTCTCAAAGCTGGAGCCCTTCAGTGGCATCTTCATTTTTGGGAACAACCAGAAGTCAGAAGGAGCCATGCCTGGAGAGTAGGGAGCCTGGAGAATGAGCAAAATGACTTTCTTTGCCAAGAAACCTTGGATCAGCTGCGACGAATGAGCTGGGGCGTTGTCGTGATGCAGCTGCCAGTTTAGCGAGGCCCACAGATCCGGTCTCTTGTACCGAACTGCATCACGAAGACATCGGGGGACTTTGTGATAGTACTCCTTTGTAACTGTTTGTCCTTCTGGTGCGTATTCGTGATGCACAACGCCTCGGCAGTCGAAGAAAACAGTAAGCATCACCTTGATTTTGCTTCGGACCTGACGTTGGGTGATTCCACTGTGATGACTGAGCTTTGGTTTCCAGGTCGTACCCATACACCCATGTCTCATCTCCAGTTATCACGGTATTCTGGACCTCAGTATCCAGTAGGTCCTGCACAACTTCAAGACGAAGTTGTTGTTGTTCTTGAGAAAGCAGCTTGGGCACAAATTTCGCTGCTACTCTGCGCAAGCCCAAATCCTCCTTTAAAATTGCATGTGCAGAATCTTTATTGATCCCAACCTCATCACCAATTTCCCGCATCATCAAACGACGATCCTCCATTATCAAGGTCCGCACTTTCTCGATAACAACTGCGTTGCAGCTTCATGACGGCCTCCCGGAACGCTGATCACTCTCCACCAATGTGCGGCCATCTTTGAACCTGTTGTACCATTCTTTTATTTGGGTAACACCATGGCATAGTCACCAAGAGCCTGTTGAATTTTGCGTATTATTTCCGCTTGGGTATCTCCAAGCTTTTGGCAAAACTTGATGCAAGATCGTTGCTCCACACGTTCCGTCATCACGGACAAAATGAAAATGCGACGAGTAAGTAGTACAGCACCTCACACGATGGCTGCCTGACAGCGACTGACACATCCAGCAAGCCTGCCATAAACCACGCATTCGCATGAAGGCATGCGGCTCCACTATGCACACTTTTGCCTCCCTAACATCATTACTCCCCACAGGAAAAAAATTAAGTCTGATACCTTTTCACAAACCTCGTATAACGTTAGATTTCCATTTATTTATGTAAATAAAAATCCTTACCTGTTGGTTTAATTCTGATTTCAGATTTGAAAACAGCATACTCGAATTACTCCAAGACATATCTTTTACCTCAGTAGCAAATCGGTTGTTGTCCAGTGCTATCTGATGGATATGATAATGACAAATGTTCTTTCTAATGAAAGTTTGGAAAATCACGATTTTATGTTTTGATTTATTTTGAAGTGAAAGTAAAAGACGTCGCCGGAACCGATTCGAAAGCGATACTCGCACTGTGCACAGCTCTTTACAAAGACAGGAGGGTTATGGCAACGTCCTTAGACATTTGAAAAGTGCCACACCTTTATATTTGACACGGATTGGCAACTCCATTACAAAAGTAATTAACAAACTTATGAACTCTTTTAAGTTTACTATTTAGAAATTATGGCAAATGCTTTACGAAAAACCTTTATGAATGTTTTTTATGGAAATCATCTCATTTATTTGTTATTTTCTGCTCTAACGTCTTTCATATGGAGAATAATTTAAATCGCAAACTTAGCTCCATTAATAAACCAGTTTGGTTAGAAATATGCTTATTATTGTTTTCAGAAATCGCTTATATTCGTAGACTGCGCAAACCATCAGTATTAACAGACATGCCTGTGCAAAAAGATTCGCTGGCTGTAGGATTAAATGCAATATCTTTTGTAGTTAACAAACGGAGTTTATATTTCCTTTAGATTTTAATCTAAAAAGCAACGTTTAGATATCTGAAAACCAGACAAATAGTGAAACATGCTAATTAATAAAACAAACGAAACAATAACAAAATGTTGGTAATTTTCTACGGAAGACGAGGACTTACGTCCAAATTAGGTGTATAAGTCATGCTATAATCGCTGTCATATGACACGGTTAGATCGAAAGCATATGACATTAATTATAGCATCATTTATACGTAACCATATGATATCCATATAACATAATCTTTACTTAATCGTATGGACACAGCATCAATTAGCCCTGGTGTCACCAAATTAACTTCGCAACACTAAAGAATCTTGTATAACTAAAATCCACACGAAATTCTTTTTCTTGCTCTAATCTAAGGACTGAATGTCATGAACCCTGTAAAAATGTGTTTTTTTTAAAAAAAATATAGTATTTATTGTCTGCGGTCGTCCTTTTACAGCATCTGGTTGAAATATACGTGTATTTTGAGTTTTCCTTTTGGCACTGTGAATACCGCGGCTCATGGGTTGCAGCGGGGAAGTGTCGGCTGTACGCTGTCTTGGCCTGGTTGACCGTTTCTCTGTGAGTAATCTGTATTTTCGATGCGTCTGGTTTCTCTTATTGAGTAAACTATGCTGTTCCTTTTTTATTTTATTTTTATTGAGCTTCAAATACACGAAAAGTTATTTTATTTCAGACTGATATGGATAGACGAAAGTGCCTGAACAGTGCGGATTGCTTTCGCTATGCATGTGGCACGCCTCGTAACCAATGGTAAAGCGTGGCAGATCGTCTCAAGATCGATCGCATGCAAGGTGGGCCACCAAGACAAAATAAGACACGCGCACCAAACATATGCTATACTGTTTGTACCCCCGGACTGAGGCAGTGGTTGAATGGGAAATGAACGTCGATGCCATTCGCCGTGCAGCATGTACCAATGGTGCGTCCGACCACCGCTGCATATAGAGCTGGGCCTAATGAAGAGCTTTGTAAAGGAAATGAGTGTTGAAGGTGCGGGATCTCTTTATCTGAAAGAAAAATCCGGAGCGATTTTAACTGATGACAAGTTGAAGGCTGGAATATTTGTCAGACCACAAACTTGTGATTTATTTTCCGATCCAGTTGAGGCCCAACCCACTGGAACTGGCTGCGTTGGAGGTTTTCAAACTGGTAACCCTCAATTTCCTTGGGAACCACAAAGCAGACAACTTTTCCGAGTTGGTTCATGACATGATAAAAGCCTTTGGAGTAATTGGCTGCCGTATGTCGCTGGAGTTGCATTTTCTTCATCCTACACTTGGATTTCTTCCCAGCCAACCTCGGTGCTGTGAGCGGTGAGCGTGGTGAGAGGTTCCGCCAACATATGAAGGCAATGGAGACCCGCTATCAGGGGAGATTCGACTCCAGAATGATAGGGGACTACTGTTGGTTTCTTCAGAGACAGACCACTGCTATTCACAAGCGTAAACTCAAGTATTAAAGCATTTCTAGACAGCTGATGTATACTTTATACAATGTGTTCATGTTGTGAAATGAATTTATTTTTTTTTATGCTTGGTCAATTCCACTTCAGATTTGGAATCAGCTGCTTGATTTGATAAAGGACACCTGCATATACATCAGGAGTAGACAAAAGTTATTTTTTGTCGTCCAGTGTGATCTGCGCACAGATATTTCAGGGAGAAGCGAATGTTGAAAGACAGTATTATATGTGATTGCAGTGTTGCCTTGTGGTGTCTCTTTAACAGTATTGTGCACGCTTCAACATCTTTAACTAAACTTAATATGCATCACATCTCAGAGCTGAAGCACATAAACCAAACCACTGCGGTTTGTATAATTATGGCCGCTAATACAAGCAATTTGCTGAACTGTATGTTTCTTTTCAGAGTATCTGGGCTACAAAGCGGTTTTGACATTTATATCTACTTTTAATATCCCTATCTCCATCAGTCGCCATGGGAAGGCAAATGTAACTTTGGCACACATTTGTTTACTGCACTGATTAACACACACCTACATATGAGATGCACCTAACATACTTCCTGGAATTTTTCTATTTTAACTACCAATTATGAGCTATTCTCTGACAGGTTTTTAACGTATAACTCTTCAGGAGAAAATTGTAGGTACCTAATCCGCAACAGAAAATGTTCGGTTCATCAAATGAACAATTTTTACTGCCGAATATGTAGCATAGTTTTAAGCTTCTGTTGATATAGTAGAAGCACCTCAAACGCCGAATGTGAGTTTTGGAAAATATGTGTACAAAATGTGATATTGAAATAGGTTGAACTTTAACCTTATTCAGACATTTCGCTTTTCGGAACATCTATTTTATAGACATCTTTTGCGTTCTGGGTTTCTTTTTTTCCTGAAAAGCTAAGTAAACGTAAATCTAAAAGCTACCTTTTTAAAGCCACCTACTTGATTTCATATGTAACAACACGGACAAAATAAAATTTTTTCTTAAGACTTTCAGTCAAAAAAATGTATTTAAATTGAAAGTTGACTACGGTGCGCCTCATGTAGTGTCAATTATGTCAAGTAAATTCAAATTAAAGACAAATAAAAACAAAAAAAACATAACATAAATCTTCCACTTATGTCACCGCTTTATAACCTCATTAGCAGATTCCATTTCAATATAAAATAATTACATTACCTTATAAGCCAGATAATTTGATTATATAAAGAAGTGTTTTTTTTGTATTAAGAAAAATATATTTATCAATTTTTTCGAAAAGATATTCTTCATTCTTATTTAATGTTCTTCTCTGAGTGACATCAAAAAATTAATATTTATCCTTTAAATTCAAAAACATTATTCATATATTCATCTTTAAAATTACTTAACAGTGTACGTAATGGCGGAAGAGCCTAGTTCGATCCCCGTTAGAGATATACTTGGTTTGGCAAATCTACTACCAATGCACTGCTTCTCGATCTGATCGTGGATTTTCTTCTAAACAGATAAATTTCAGTGAGAACTTTCTATTTTCCACTAATATCAATAGTTAGTGCGAGACGCAAGAAAGACGACTCCTATTTTCGGTAACCATAGCAATTCACAACTCCATCAAGTATTTGCAGTTAGCTGTTTCTACTCAATAATTAAGTTTATGAACAGTAAAACGTTACTATTATCTTCTGATAAAACTTGAGATGGATTTCTGAAGAATTGGGGGTTTAATAAAGTCAGAAATTATGCCTGTAAGATATCACTTTAATAGGCTTTACATTTGGCGACACGTGTTTCAGCAGTCTGCGTCTTACTTTTAACAAAGCAAAGCATTTTGTTTTCTACAAGTAACTTTATTACTGATTCTACTTCTAGCATATTAACATAATAATATAATTATAAAATCCAGTATCTTTCAAAAAATAATTTCAAATTACAAGTTTTAATAATAATGATAATAGATTAATCTTTAACATTTAATTTTTTTACTTAAATACGCTTAAAAGATTATCGTAATCTTTTTTATGACCAAGCCGAGATGTTTGCAGACTTCACATCTGAAGTGTGACCTCAGTCATGAAAGTTGACAATCTGATACAAAGGATAAATATCCTGTACATGAATTATATTTTCACAGCATGTCTTAAACTTATCTAATGTTAATATGATATTATATATATATATATTGCAAACATTATAATATATTGCATTATTGCATGCAATGGAAGATGTGGTTTGTGTAAAATAATCCAAGCTAACAAACAAAGGTAACAAATTCTACCATCATCATTGGCTTGAAGAATTTCTTACCTGATTGAACCAACAACAAAATTAAAATCTTTAAAACGAACCTCTTAACAATCCTTTACACTCCTCGAAACCTAAGAAACGTTTATCTCAAAAAACCAGATAAAATGAGAATGATATATTTTTTTTAAAAAAGCGTGAAATGCATTATGGTTGTGCTAGCGGGGACTGCTGAAAATAAAAACTACGATGAATGGTAAGCTCGGGTTGTTAAAAAGATAATAACCAACCTAATTGCCGCATTTCCTTGTAACTAATCATTTCGTTAGATTTTCTGAAACTTTAAAATAAATTTTAAAACTGTTTGTAGCATTAAGTTTTACAGGATCATTACAACCGTTTGAAAAATACAAATATATTTATATTTTTTTTTCTTTTTCCAACGCTAATATCTATCTGTTTAAAAATCAAGAAAAATGGTACGATGTCTCCCTAAAAGACATAATGCAATACAGAAATAGTATTAAAGGAAGTAGAAACAGGTTGAATTAAAATAGAAAAGCAGCAGAAGAGAAATGAAAATCAGTGTAAAATTAAGAAAATGGTTAGGAGCAGGATAAATTCTGAATCAGCAGCTATGTATATAAAAAATCTAATAAATTATAAATATCACAATATTCTGCAGTAAAAATGTTCAAGTATGAAAAGGTAAAAGCTGCAAGTATACTTTAGAATTTAGCGGACCCGGAAATAAGTGAAGCAAATTTAGAAATAAAGACAAATAGAAAACGGTCAGCACAAAGCAATGTAGGAGGCAGAACCAAGGTTTTGGTTGTAACAGGCAGCACAAGCAGACGAGGACTAAGATTCACAACTAAAAAAATCTATTATAAAAACACAAATAAAGGAAAGAAGAGGATTTCTTACAAGAAAATTAAGAAGAATGGAGGATAGAACAAAAGTAGTAGTAATATTAAATCAAGGTGACTGGATGAGATAGAAAAGCATAAAGGAAAGATAGTAAAGCAGTCAGTCATGTAGAAAATGGAACAAGCAAAAGTGAAATTTTAAATCATTCTAGTTTATGACCCATACCAAGTAACCTGCAGATAATATGGGGGAAAAACAGAGAATAGTTCCTATGTGGTATGTAAGAAGAGGGCAACGTTTGAACATGTATTATCAAATTGTAATGTAGCATTAACACGCCGAATGTATAGATGGCGTCATGATAAAATTTTGGAGGTACTGGCTAAAGAAATAAGTGAAGAGCTGAAAACATGCAGGTCAATTAAAAAATAGTATTATTCATTACATTTATGAATAAAAATAAACTCCAAAAAGACTGAAGAAAGATGAAAAAGTTATCCTAATATCATCCAATGAGTGGACAATACTGGTTGAATTGGGATGGAAGTTGATATTCCTTCAAAATAGAGATATAATAAATCTGAGAAAGGTATCATCATTGTACCGCCAAAGAAAACAAGGGAGGCTTCGTTAATCGAGTTAACAGTTTCACGAAAGAAAAAAACGAAAAGAACAGACAGCCGAAAGGAAAAGGAGAAAATATGAAGATCTGCGCCTAAAATCAGGGTGACGAGATGGAAAGTGCCCATTTTTTTTCCAACAGAAATATGTCAGAAAAATTCTGAAAAGATCGGTTGGGGAAAATACTAAAACCACCACTGATTTCTCATCTAGGCATTGCAACGCAGCGAAAAGAAAAAAAATTGCCCGAGTAACAGCGCTGAAAGGAGTTAATGTTGGTATGACGTAGAAGTTCCTACAAGGAGTGGAAAGCGACTACTGGCGGACGGTGAAGACTGATCATTTTCTGCTAGGTCCATTATCCCAAGGTTTCTATGAATGATTGGCCAAATAAGTTGAAGGATTTACGCAATTGAGGTGTCCATTAAAAAGCACGTTGAGCGTATTTGAAAGATTATTGTTTTTATATGGCATTTACGTAATATATATATTACTTTAACGTTGTTTTACACATGTGCCTTGTGATGATGGTCTTGCATTTTCATAAGCCACTTAATAAACTACATGTAAATATGAGTTTTGTCTTGTGACTGTTGCTTGGTTTGGAAATTTTAAGCAGAAAGCCCTCCAAATAGCCAGTGTCTCCATAGAAAGAAAAGGCTTATTATTTTTAGTTGGGTCACTTTCAAAATTGAAAAATTAAACATCTTAACAGTTTTTATGAATAAACATTATATTAGCAAGTAATATTTGATAGATTACCAATACAAATATTAAAATACGCAGAAAAAAAAACATTGATTGGCGTCCTTTTAAATTTGTGGATTCATTTAAACGGTTTAATGTTTCTGAATGATTTTATCTCCTACGGTATAATAATCTAAGAAGTTACGACTTTTTATTATAAATTATCTAAAAAATTGACATAAAAGTTTAAGTCTAGAGCATTAAATAATTTTTTCACTTTCCTCTAAGGTCTACTTATTTTAAAATTTTGTATGTAAATAGATTATTTGATGATGACATTTTCGTTTTGGTTTTTATTTAAGACGGTTTTTAATCAGACTAGAATCTGAAAAAAATCTTTCAGAGTAAAACTTAATGTCTTGCATTAAAAATCTGCTGCGGGAAAAATTGAGTTAAATAAACTTATAGCGAAGCTTCTTGTACAAGAATAAACACGTAAAGATGTTATTTTTCAGAGTAAACTAAATTTCTAATTTAATAAATCACAGTTTAGTATAAGATTTACTATAATTAAAAGCCGATTAAATTACCTACAATATGATCATAAGTAACTCGAACGTCAATGCAATAACAAGGCGCCAACATAAGAGAATTTTTACCTGTTGCGAGATTGTCTGAACAATGAAAAAGATTAAAAGCAACAAAAACAGGATAAATGCAATATAGATCTTCCTGCCTTGTATCCACATTATTTCTTTACGTAAGTAAAAAATAACAAATCTCATTATTACGTAATTTGTCATCATCATCATCATCAATGATTTGAATACCAGCACGAGCATCTATTAAAATACCTTTCAGACAGAGAATGAAATATTTTAACGAGAAAGTATCGTTGGAGATAGTGTATTGTAATTCTTTGTTATGCCCCTTGTTTTACGGAAAGGAAAGATTTCCTATAGTAACTTCGAAAGCGAAGAGTTTTAAAGCTATAAAATAAAGAAAAGTGGGATAGAAAACAGAATTTGTCATGATTTAGCTAAAGGAGCTGAACGATTGTCGAGGTCTTATGCGATCTGTGCATTGCGAATTGAACCGATCTCGCCGGTTCCGCTCAAGGCAGCCCGATGCTCGTTGAAGTGGTATACGCTGCGAAACCTTTCGGGTAAAAACATCAGGCGAACTCGCACCGAGGGACGCCACAAAAATCCATTTATGGATTTAGAATTTCCCGACAAAAGATTGAAATCCGAGCCATGCGATTTGTTAGAAATTGATCGCATTGAAAGTCTGTCAGATTGACGGCAAGCGGCGGTTTTGTGTCGGTCGTGCCGCTGCATCGCGGAACGTTAAGAATTTGCGAGTCAAACTGAATGGTGCATTCAAAAACCTGTCTACCAGGTAATCAACGCCGACCGTCGAGCGGCTTTGCAATATCTTGATCAACAGAAAGTCAGGGAGGATGGAGAGATAGCTGGCAGTCAGCATTCAAGGAACAGCAAGCATGCTGCTAGAACCCGTTCATACGGTGTAGCTTCCCACTGTACCGCACATCACCATTGCTCACTCTGTACGTCTGTCATTAGAGATCAAATATATATGACTTTTACAGTGGTGTAAATCTCATAGAGAATCTGCCTTGTAAAATGCGTTTTCGAAAGCTTAACAATATTATAAATAAAACAACTGCTGGTGTTATTACGTTTTTGTTCTAAGTATGTAAAATAATGACAAAAGGGGACTTATCATCGGGCAAAATACTTGCAATTAAATTTTCTTTAATAGACACCTCACTGATTCAAGAAACCGAACCTACTTTGTCTTTATTCTCTCACCGTTTTTAATGTCACGAATATACCATATGCTTTTTTGTTTTGGGACAATTAATGGCAAATTTAAACAGTTCTGTGTCATATCAATTAATGTTAATTATTTAAGGATTATGCGACAGACAACAAATTTCATTCACCTTTAATTAATTCACCACATTTGGGATGTTTTTTTAAAAGAAAAATCTTGTAAACTATTTTTCTGTCAGACAATAATCAAATAAAAGGCAGTATACGGTTGAAATATGCTATAGTAATGAACGACATCATTACATAATCTTATTTTAATAAAGTAAAGAAAATTACTGTTTGCGTTAAAATATTGAAATGGCTTTAATTTTAAATAACGAAGTAAACTAATCATTGTTTTGATATTCAAAGATCCTGTTCTAAACGTTCCTGAGGTAGTCATTTCTTGCGGAGATGGAACCATCTAGCTAGAGAGTTTTGACTAAATAATATTATCTTTAGAAATATAAATAAACGATAAATCAGAATGGAGAGATTTTTAAACATAGCATAATTACCCTTATTTACAAGATCAGAATTACTCCGAGTCTTGCAGTATTTTTGCCATCATTGGAAATCAATTTAAAATCATTTGACGAAAATAGTTTTTAATGCGTCAGTAATTATCTTTCTAATGTCTATTTTCATTAGTAAACACCAGTAACGTTTCAAAGATAAACTTTGGCAGTCTTTGGAGAATCATCAAATTGGAGACTTTGTGTGGTGTAACATTAGACGTGCACTACGTATTTTTTTTTTTTGTTGTTGTTGAAGAAACATCTTTAAAGATCTGCCCAGCTTTAGTCTCCCCGACCCCTCGAAGATTCTTCTCCTGAAGCGGAACAGTGGCGACGCACGTGCCAACTAAGTTCCAGAAACATTGAGGATTTCTTATGTTCTTTCAAGACTCAGACTAATCGGTTTGTAACTCGTTGGCAGTTCGGTCTCTTCACCGAAGCCGGTCAGGGTTTAAATACCGCCGTGCAGAATCACTAGGTGATATTCTCGTAGCGGTGAACACAATGCGCAGAAATGTCACGGGAACGACACGTGAAGAGTGTCTTCTGATTCTTCAATGCAGTTGGAAGATGGTTTATTCGCTACTGTTTATCACCGTAGTCGAAATTCTTGCTTCAAAAGAGAAAAGAAGGCAGACTAAGCAGGTAGGCTGGCTGGAATACCGTCATTGAGAGAGCCCCACGTTCGATCCTCGGCGATAACTAGTTCGGTTTGGCGAACTTCTCTTGTCGCTGTTCCTTAGCAGCTGGGCCCCGTAACTTTCTCGGAATTCTTCTCACTTCTGAAAATAAGGACTCTTAGTAGGGTCTTTCCTCGCGAACCTTACACGCGAGTGCTGCGGCCAAACTCAAGCGTGAACTGCTGTGGAGAAAGGCTCAAGACGTCATTACGGTACCTGCTACTCTCTAGTCGCCTGCCGGTCAGAAAGCGTAGATATAAAGTAAATATTTATAAAATACAAAGATCAGGCTTTGACAAAGATGAAAAATTGTGATGATATATATGTAACTACCTGTTTTATATGAGAACCACTCGAGAAAGAAACAGAATTTTTTGTTATATCTTCTTGTTGCATTACAATAAATTTATTTTAGTTTTTCACTGCAAACTTTTTGGGAAATACTTTAAAGCTTTTTATGGCATTTATTTGAGTGTGTATTCAAGAGAGGATGTGAGTTGCGAAAGAGTGTGCATGTGGATGTGAGTTGCGAAAGAGTGTGCATGTGGATGTGAGTGAGCATGAGAGTATGTGAGTGCGTGTGTGTGTGTGCCATAGAGGGTTATGTTTGTGAGTGTATGAGTGTGTGGGTGTGTGCTGTGCAAGAGATTGTGTGAGTGTGTGGGTGTGTGGGTGTGCGAGGGAGTGTGAGTGTGTGGATGTGTGAATGTGTGAGAAAGTGTGAGAGTGTGTGGGTGTGCGAGACAGTGTGTGGGTGTGTGGGTGTGTGAATGTGCGAGACAGTGTGTGAGTGTATGGATGTGAAAATGTGCGAGAAAGTGTGTGGGTGTGTGGGTGTGCGAGAGAGTGTGTGAGTGTATGGATGTGTGAATGTGCGAGAAAGTGTGAGAGTGTGTGGGTGTGCGAGAGAGTGTGTGAGTATGTGTGTGTGAGGATTGTGTGAGAGAGTATTATGTCTGTGTGTACATGTGATATTAAGATGTTAAAAGCTTTAAGCTGCATTCGCTTTTACAACATTCCATAGCACGATAAAGCAGTCAATTCAGTCATCAGGTACTCTAATTTAGAGTTCCCACACTCAAAAAATCTCAACTGCTCGCTAAAATTCCTTCTTTAATTAAATCACTGTGTTCTGTCAAGTCCGATAAGTTTTAAAAGAGGAAATTAAAGACAGAGCTTGTAGGCAGTATTCAAGTTGATCATCCAGCAAAGAACTCTGGTTAGCAAGAAGAAAGTAGCGGTCTGGTGTATTCGGACGAAGTAAGCTGATGTTCCATCAGCACTCAGTCAGCTGCTGGCTGGAAAATACACTGAATTATTACACAACAATGTATTTATGAACATAAATTTTAAGTTTAAAGGTGTTTAGTGAATTCCGTAACCGGTTGTTATAATATAAACCAGTTGGATTAACGAACATAATCTGAATAATCCAAGTATGTGCAACGTCATTATTATTGAACATTAGTAGCAGTAGTATTGTAGCTGTATCAATAGTAATAACAATACTATTAATATTACTACTAGTGTAGTAGTGTTAACAGTAATAATAAGATAAGCAAGCATAATAATAATAATAATAATAATAATATAATAATATAATAATATAATAATATAATAATAATAATAATAATAAATAATAATAATAATAATAATATAATAATAATAATATAATAATAATAATAATAAATAATAATCATAAAATAATAATGGTAATAGCAAAAATAGCAGTAGTACTTATAGTAACGAGCAGTAGTGTCCGTACCAACAGAAGTAGTGTAGTAATAATGTTAGTGTTATCTATGACAACAGTAATAATATTTTATAGTAATTGTGGTAATATTAGTAGTAATAACTACATTACTAATAGAAATACAAATAATAGTATTAGTATTTTTATGCAATGTTTTTTATACGAAAGATACGAAAGAAAAATAATAAGGAAGTTGATCCAGGTGCCAGTTAAGGTCATCAAATCTTCGGCTTACAGAAAGGTTCTGACAGGAACTTAGTGGAAAACATTTCAATGTATCGTTGATTTTTGAAGACTAAGCAAACATATCAAAATTTCTTCCTAGAAATATAAATGAGGAGCTGAAATCTAAATACTGCTGACGGAAATAAATGTTAAAAACAACCATCTATTTTGTTTCTTTCACTTTCTCTTTCATTGCTCTTGTATTTTTTTAATGAATGCATGTATGTATATTTTGTTTAAATGCTTTAAAGTCAATCGATCCTACACCTGAGTATTTGAAGAAGTGCCGCCAAAGGATAACTGAGTAACTGACTTAATTATTCTATCAGGTGAGAACATACGAGTGTGTGCAAAAGCATTCGCTGTATATTTATACTGACCACGTAACTCTATCGTGCGATTCGCTCTCGCACTTAGTTATTAGGGTAGAAGCAAAGTGTCATTCACATCTCATCGTCTCATCCCTGTTACCATTGCCAGCTACGACAGCTTCCATTACTGACAAAATAGTTTATTGCTTCCCTCTGAGAAAAAACTCTCACAGACTGCGTCTACCCGAAGATAATCCGGTTTATGTTAAGGTTTCTCAGCTCAGATAGATTCTACCTTTATCTGTAAATAACAGCGATTGGCGCCCAAGCCAATCTACACTGGAGAATGTTGCCATTTTCGGCGACCGAAGGTGACGCGGCCCCGACAATATTCTTTCGACGGGCAGAATTCACGTATGAATTGCTTTTAGCAGCGATGACTCGCGTCGAACCATCCACAGAATGTATTTCTCTCCCCTCCCCCGTGCTCCACTGGCAAACATTAAGATGCAGAAAGTTCCAGCTAGGACTTTACCTTTACAGATGCTGAAGGAAACCGGAGTACCCGGAAAAAAACTCACAAGGTCGGCTGTTGAAGAAGAAACCGCGCCAGAAAGATATCGAGTCTGTCCCGACTGGGACTCGAACTCCAGCACAACCAGTAACAGTGAATGCCGTATAAAGGAAGACTTCAATCGTCTTGAATGAATGAGTTTCGAAAATTCGAGATTGTTTGTAAGCGCTAGGCAGCAGAACATCGTTCAGTTATCTCTATAGAACCATACTCAGTGTCAACGAGATTCGAGCTTCACGCTTTACTTTAAATCATTGTCGTTGTCATCATCGTCAGTGGTAGTATTTCCTCACCTTACCTGTAAACTATGGAAACACAGTAAAGTGGTTTTGGTGACCGGTCTTTTTCACTGCTGGGGTGTACATGGGAACTTCATGACTTACCTCTCGATGCTCATAACTGTCAGCGTCATAATGGAACAAATCATGGAGCAGTTCTGGACAAAATGGACTCCTTTACATAAGAATTCTCCCATCGTCCACGTAAAGCTATAAAATGCAACACACTGGAAACAAAGAAAAGAAAAAGGAGACCACAACCAATTAACAACGCGCCAGCCAGGTAAAATCTTGTATTTTCCGAGTAAGGATAAGCAATGTAGGTCTTTACATGGGATTTACTTTCACTCTTTTACTAATCAGTGACCTTTGCCGATAATTAACTGACATGTATTATAAAATTTTGAGACAGATGGTTTGATATTAATTATTGCTATTGTTGGTAAACTACCAGCTAATTAAGTAACACAGTAACCATCTTCTTCATGTTTTCGTCAGTGAATTTTCAAGAAAAAGGAAGGGTTCATATTCAGGAAAAGAAGCGTGTTCATTAAGGGACGCGCATGCGCAGACAAACCAAGATACAAAGAAAGCCATAAACATGACTAATTTCACGGAGGGTTCCAGTCACGTGGTGTCCCTGTTTGCTAAGCATAACCCTCACGTGAATATGGTGCACGAATCTCATTCGCTCCTTTATGCTTGAAATGGTATCAAATACAAAACAGCTGACCACAAAATGACTTTATTTTTTTTTTATTAAAAAAAATGGTAACGACAAACTTGGTATAAATTTGGCATAATAAAGTAGCTGAAGTAAACAATAATAACGACACCAGATTATCAACAGGGTAGTTCGGATAATCTATGTTGAGAGTAACCATTACGAAATCGGCGAGTTTTAAATGAAGTAAATGGTTACATAACACGTAAGTTAAAAAAAAAACGATTTTAATTTAACACAGATACTGTAAATGCGAGAATAAACGCATCTTATAGAATTTGATTATTCAATGCCTTTCATATACTGGGAAAAAATAAGATGATCACTGGAGAAAAAATTATTGATTACTGAATCATCGTGAATGAGAGGAAAAAGTAACATTTTCAAAACGAAATTACTTCAGGGTTGTTCACCATTCCAAACGTGATACATCTTAGATGCTGTTTTATCAGCGGCATAAACCGTCCTTGGAGAACTCGTGTGGGAGGCGAGATTCGAGTCACGTCAATGGTTTCCATGGTACCAGATATTACGTTTGTTTCGTAAAGAATGTCCGGTTGTTCAGGGAAGATCGTACAATACTTTTGATGGTTTCTGTTTTACTTAATAAGATAAAATAACAGAAATGGACTTACGTCCAAAAGTTGACACTTTGTGTTTAGAACTGTCGTGGGGTCAATCAAGATTAGAGAAAGTCAGACATTGCGAAACGATCCATCAAGGCTGGACGTCCGTCTAGCTAATCAGTAACACGACTGTCAAATATTCACCTTCCTTTGCCTGTTTTTAATGATGTGATCCCCTTTGATCGTTAATTAAAAACAGAAGGAATAAAGTTTCTAGTATATATTTTTTTCTTTTATTTCATACCTGTAATAGAGGTACTGAATCGGGAAGCTTGATCAAAGAATAGAGTTTTGAATACACTCGCCAAAATATATCTTTTATGAAATTATGAATATATCGCAATCTTTCAAAAAAGAGAGAATCTTTCTTCGCGTTAAAGATGGCGACCGACCGGACCGGTTTCTTGGGGCAGCATTTCTTCTGGTTAGAACAGATCTATTATAAAAATGCTGACCATATTGGTGTGTAGACCGCCATTTCGTAGAGTGTCAGAATGTTGCCAGATTTAGGCAATATCAACTACATTCAGCATCTATTGATTTAATACAGATGGATATACCTCATCTTTCATCGAATTTAGCAATAAAGAAGTTTAAACGATGAATACTGAAGGCAGTGTTTTACCAATCCAATCAAGATAAGTAAATCTCTGCTTATCGTTTACTTATATTTACTTATGAACACGGACTTCGATAATTTCTTGTTGTGCATTATAAACGCAGTGTTGTTGCTCGGTGAGGAAATACAGTTCAAAGCTGTTAGAGCGGCAGCCAGCCGACGATAAAGCCCCTTGTGGGGGTTGTGCCAAAGACGCGCTACTGGAAATAGGGAATCACCAAAACTCGGAGAGTTTAAGTCGGGACTGAATGAATCTCAGTCAGCTGGACAACTTATGTGGCGAAAGAAACTCCCTTTTACCTTTAACGTCTGCCTTAAAGACACGAAATAAAAGCCTCACGTGTTATGTAAAGAGGACCTTTTACAAATATCTATGTCAGCCGTTGGTGATAAATCACAAAACTGCTTTTGGTCCAGTGAATTCCAAATGGAGTGCGACACCAGCAACAGCACCAACCTACGTGCACTGGTTGCACCATTTCTTGATCTTAACCAAGCCAAAGCCCTGGCGCTGACTGGCCTCAAATTCAGGACTGAAATGTCTATTGTTTATTGACCACCGGCACCAGATGGTTAGGGTCTCAAGAGATTCTGCTGCCGGTTTGTTGGCTGTAACCGGTTTTCTGCAGGTATGCATTACTGAAACTGAGGTCTGAGCATTTCATTGATTAGCTAGATCCGTATTTAAGTCTATTAACGGCCTCAAAACCTGTTGGAACAAATCAGTGACTGGCCAGACTCAGCGAGGAGACAGTGCTTGCTTCCTTTAGCTTCTTGAGCGGAACCCACAGCTCCCTCGGTGCGCTAAAATATCTATCTGACAGACTTTACCAACCGCAGAAACTTTTACAGATGAAGTGTCACGGCTGCTCTAAAAGCATTTGTAAGTGTGTGAGTTCTGTGAAGTCTATGTTAACAGGACACGCGGTGCAGGTGCACGATGCGAATTCCCACTGAAGTTCTCCAGTCAAAGAGGTTTGGCGACCTCACGATAAGCGCACATGACGAATTTCAGATGAAATCTGCTTCCTGTCGAAACTGTCTGACCCTCAACATTTTTTGAGGCTGTGTATCACAGACACCAGGTAAACGTCAACATTATGATATCTGACTTCATGCCCGCCTCAGTTTTCCGTACATTGTTGTGAAAGTAATAATCACGTGATGGTTATGCCAGTGAATGTCGTACAAGAATTCCTTAGGCGTGAACAACTTCAGGGACTATAGAGAAGAGGCAGATTCTGATGCAAAAGCGAGTTTGGTATTTTATTTTACACAAATCAATTGGTTATATTGTATGTATATAAATATTGTGGTGTATTGGCTTCTGACTAAGTACGCAGTATTATTATCAAAAATTGATATCCTGGTGATGAAAAAAAAAATCTATAATTTCATATTTTTACTTAAAACATGGTAAAACTAAAATGAAATACAGTCATTTCTTAGTATTTTCCATAAAATCATAATCATACTTTCCGTATTATCAATAAAGTATATTACCTATTTTCGTGCACCATTAGTTAAAGAAAACTAACTTACAAACCGTAAAAATGTATTATTGTTCTGCATGCGGCTTATTAATTTGCCATAATATTCAAACGTAATATGCATATTAAAAACAAACACTTTGTTGTGACCACCTGTGGAATATGCGAAGATGGTGTACAGCTTATGATATATCGCATAGTAGGCAGAGAAAATACCACCGAAGTGGTTTCAAATGTTCGGACAGGGCCTGACAGGAATGAAACAACACCTACCTTGACAGGTACACATATCATCACCAACAAGAGATCCGCCGAGGCTAAACTTAGCAAGAAAATGTTCGTAATGCTTCTCATTCGCTGGTACATGACGATGGAGAGGATGACCAGCGAGTTTCCCACCAGGCCAAACACCAAGGTCAACCCGTAGAGCAGAGACACTGGTATCAATTCTGGTAGCGGTAAGCTTGCCACCGACTCATCGTAGTCGTATATGTAATCTAAGTTATCGTGAGTAGTTACATCTACTATCCCCGAAGTTGTATTGTTGGTGTCCGGAGTAATCATTGTTATATCTTTTTTGGAAAAGCAGTTTCCAACTGATCAGTTCGAGCTCTGTTCTGAGAGGTTTTTTCCTTTATTTTATCGGGACCACTTCTTATATGTGCTTTTCTTGACACAACCTTTTAAGCAGCGTTTATCGCGGCACACACAAGTATCTCTGTTTATGGAGTCGCACTTAAGATGCATTTGATAAGCAGCCTGGTTGCGTACAGTGATTATAAACTCGGCCTCCGTCGTTCATAACCCGTACAGGTCAAACCGAAGACCGGCGATTACTAATTACTCACTCGAAGCACAAGAATGCCTTGTAACAGAGGCCCAGCCCCCTCCCTTTTTCCACCTCTCCCTCTCGGTCCCGACGCTTGTCTGACAGCTCCTCATAACGTGTTGATTGACGGGTTGGCCTCCACTCAGACACGGCGGGAGGAAAGCCAGGCGTGCAGACATCACTACGTTTTTTGTTTTTTTGTTGTTATATCAGGTTTTAAGAATCAGTCTGCAGCAGGGTGCGTGCCACGTCCCCATCTGTGGACTAGAAACCGATGTTGGGGGTACGGGTCTGGTTGCATCAATGACGTGGATCGGATTTCATCCGCTCAGCAGCGTCAGAATGCGGAGACAGAAATGAAATCCGGGTGTTATCGAGGGAATTTCTAGACTTTAATCCCCTAAACCAGTGGTTCTTAACTTATTTTGGGTCACGGACCCCCTCCCCAAAAAGGGTCCTGATTCCCCTTTAAGTGAGGAATAAAGGGCTTTGCCACCCACCCCCCCCCAACAAATTCCTGGCTACGCCACTGTCCGGAAGTACTAACAATATTATAATAACTAGTTTGGAACGAAAAGCTATGAAGCTAAGCTACCACTGGAAATAACTAGATTTTTGCCTTAAAATACCATGACACGATGTAAGCAAAGCCAAGTATCCATAGTAGCAGGCAACGCTTCTGTTTATTCCTATCAACGGGAAATATTCGAGACATAACTGTCGATGACGATGGTTGTACGTTATCTGGCCACGTGCAGAATCACTCTACACTTGTTTGGAATGAAACAGTACCTTATTGGGTATAATTTGACATAAAATTGAATTTTCAAAAAGGATTTTAAAGTAACAAGATGTCACGAAGATAAAGTCAATTTTACGCTCTCGGTTCACGGACCCGCTGAAGCCCTTCCACGGACCCCTGGTTAAGAACCACTGCCCCTAAATCAAACAGTATTCAAAGATTAATTTTCAGCGTTGTTTCACCTCTATCTAACCTTCACAACGAGTGCTTTTATTTTAATTTCTTGAAATATTTTAGTTTTTTCGAAATGAGCAAAAGAAGTGTAAATTAAATCACCAAGACGCACGATGTTTTGCCTAACCTCTAATGGCTGCATTAAAAACAGACATGTCTCTCTTTACTTGGTATTTACTGTATTTCATATTTCCTTGTTGTAAGTAGACCCCCAACGTCGTTTTCAGCGCATTACTTCTCCACAAGGTCGAGAACGGAGCTGCACCAACGGATTTAACGGTCTTTGGAGTGATTCGGACCTTTTCTTGTTGATGTTCAACAGTTTCAGTCATGTTGCGATTGGGGTGTGTGTGTCACTGAAGTGGCCATAATAAATACCGTGTAATGGCAATCATTGAGGAATAGGTGACCATGGACTTTTGTCTGGTGCCATTCTTATCTTTATTTTTGGAGTCTGTAATTTAAATTCTTCCCGTGGACGCTTATTTTAAACCTACGAGAAGCGTTCTTAGACTTGGTAGATAAAACTCTGCTGTGTATTAGTTTACTTATTTTTTTTGTAAACTGGAATTCTATTCATATCGTTTTGTAGATTATCAGAAATATAAGTTTTTATGCAAGGTTTTACCTTATACCAAGAGCATAAAATAGAAGGCGTCTTTTCCTTCGTATTTAACGACTAACATAAAAAACACCTAAGCATTGTCTTTACGTGCTATTTGCATGATTTAATATCACATAGTAAACATCGTATAAAGTCCATAAAAACATTACCTTTATTTACTTTACTGCTGTCAAAAAAAAAGGGGGGAAATTATCTCCAGAAATCCGGTAACACTTGAAAATGTTTTTTATGTTGTCTCCCTTAAACTGTCTACTCACTCAGGCATAATTGTGGACTCACCAGTGAAATATTTCCTGAAAAATACTGTGATGAAGACTGCTACAGAAACGTGTCGTAAATCTTTTGTCATGTATATTCTTCTAACATATATTTGCAATAAATATGTAACTAGATATAGCAATGGAGGGATGATGCCAGTTTCAAGATATTTCTTTGGAGAGTCTACAATCACACCATATTGTTCGGTTTATTTGACTTTTCACTAATGCGTTATGTTTGGAATAAAATAATTTGGTTAAAAGTGACGTTGCTGAGTATTAACAGATTTTTTTCAGGCTGATATCTAAAAATGCCATATTTATTTCTAGTGTGAAGTTTTATACAATACAGTAAGTGAAAGCTTTACGTACCGAATAAGCTTTAAAAGGTTAATGAAAACACCGCAAGGTGGCGTTAACTTTATGGGTTTCCGCCACTTTCACCAGGTAGCGCGGAACTTTAATAATTAACGGACAGACTTTGGCAGAGTTAAGTCTTACTTAGCCACATACATCTCAAATCATTATAATACAATTACCAAATTTATTGATTTATTTGGCAAAAGTTTGGTTAAACATACGCAGTGAAACTTTCAAACTGCTTTAAAAAAAAAAAGCGAGAGAGAGAGAAAAGAAGAAATTTTAAAAATTAAATATTTTTAAAAGTTCGTGATGTCAATTTTATTCCCGCGAAAGGCTAAAATCTAAGCGATATCGAAGGCTAAAGACGTTTGCGGCTAATGAAAAAACTGGAAACAGACAAAAAAATATCTACTTTTGACAGTACAATGGTTAATTTTCTTTTATTTAAAAAAATACAAAAAAAACACCGTGTTTAGAAAGGAACGGATGCAAATTCTTAATATTTGGCAGGTAGGTGCTTACGATTTAACAAAAGTGACATTTTAACTGACAGATAACGAGTTGGGAATCTGTCCTTGAAAATAAAATTTTACAGGACGGAATCTAAAGTTTGTACTGCCATTAAATTGATAGCTTTTATAACTTTTGCTGTGCATATGTAGTGGAGCTCATTGAGTACCCGACAAGAAGTTACTTTTAAAACTGAAACCGTCAATCCAATTAGTTAGTAAATAATTTCGCATTGTTTTCACTATCGAAAATCGGTTTTTTGTTTTGTTAAAATCAATAGCACTGCTTTTCCAGTTCTCGTTATATTAAATTTTAGACAAGTGTCAGCTGTGTTATTGCATTTCAAAAACCAGTTGTGGGTGGTAGCATAATTTTCTCTTTAAAGGCAAAGTGATGACGAAAGCCACACTGGATGTAAGTGTGGATGCCAGCAGGAACAACGTCACAAACCACAGTCACTTGAAACATTTCGTTTTCCATAATAAAATGGAAGAAAAACCAAACATAAAAGAACCGTTTGTTTCACTATGATTGTCTGAATGATTTGTAAGTAAACTTAGTAAATACGGTTTTCTTTATGTACTTTATAAATCTATTTTCTCCAGGACTTTTCTTTATATTAGCCCAGAAATAGTGGTCTCCAAGTATTTGTATAGACAAGAATTATTGTTAAAGATTAGGTGGTAAAAGGGGTCATCAGGAAATGGACCTCTCGGAGTTCTGCAGCTACTGATACTAGTAGAGAGTCCAATTAGCCTCATATGAAGTCTGTGATCATAAGAGACGCTGTCTTATGTAATAACTGCGCTCAGTATCGCTGATGAGTCTTCGATAACCATCTTCATACAGAGAGCACAGGAAAGGTGGTAAACAGCCAAGCAATGAGTCTTGGCCATACAGACGGAAGGTTAGTACACTGTATTTCTATGATGCTTCAAGTTTTATTTTAGTATTACGATTTATTTGTTGCCGAAACAACGACGGAATCCACATTATTCTTTGAATATTTTTACAGAAACTTAAGCAAAAATAAAGACAAACGTATATACACAGTTTATTTAACTCGAGTTACCGATCGATATTATAGATTTTCTTATTAGGATACACTGGACGAAAACTCGTCATTTATTGTTCGTACAGTAGTTGCTACATTTAAAAAATGAAAAGCATCTATGTATGGAATTTAATTCACATTTAGGAGTGACCGGAATTAATTATTGTTACAGAGGTAAGTCGTTAAAGCATCAGTAATTCCTAATTAAACGTATAGCCTCAGCTAGAATCAACGTTACACACCGTGACCTGGGTCAATTATAGACCATCTATACATTTAATCGGTGATCTAACAAAATACTCATACAAGGACTAGTTTCAGTCTACCCTACTATGTTTCATATTTAGTGTGACTTAAATGCACTGTGAAGATGATCTTTCGGTTCTGATGGCAAAAAATATAATTAGCGAGTTTTTCTTTTATCAGAGCTAGGAATTGCATATTTCCAAATTATAAACAAAAATGTTTATTCGAGACTTTAAGTTACTTTCGTGTTTTATTCTATGCTTTCCTTGACAGTTTGCACGTCGACCGTTGCCATTTGACTGTATATTGATGTTAGAATTACCTTTGCTTAGTAAACTGATTTAATTTGAAGCAAACAGAAATAAACTGTGACTTCGTAGCCGCAAGACCAAAAGAAGAAAACAAATAGAAGCGCAATTTTGATAGTTCTTACCCGACCTACATTTGAAGTATTTGCCACCAGTGTATTTTGCAGGAACAGGCTTATTTCAAACAGCAGCCAGCAGGTAATTCATTAAAAAGTCAGTTTTTCTTCAAGGTCTGGCATACAGAAACTCGATAAAATTCGCGAATTGACACTTATCGCACCTAACCGCCTTTGATCCCCACTAAAAGCGGGTATATACAGTACATAGTATATCATTAGAGCACAGAATTAAATACCACCAGAAGTTGGTGATTTCAGAAATTCTTTAAATAAAACGCATCTCAACCCAGGGTTGTTTATTGTGAATCAGGGCATCAATTTCGGCATGACAACAGAAGACGTTTCAGCCAGTATTGTGAATGGCATCTTCCTCGTGATCGTCGAATGACGACGATGCACTGATAAGCGATGAAACCTCTGAAAAGACCTTTTCGTTCCAGATGAAGTTTCGTTTGGTGCTTATTTCATTTTCTTCATATTTGATCGTTAGTTTGATGCAATGTATTTGTAAATGGCCGGAACACGGACTTCATAGCCAAAGTAAGAACTGGAGCACATTATGGGTTAGTCGTTCGCGAAGAACGCTTCTCTTACAGTTAATTTCTTAAAATTAGTGTAGTCTTGCAGCTGAAATACGTTCAACAGATTTTCCTCGAGCATAAATTCAAAAGACTTCTCTAACCCGAGTAAAATCCCCCCACAATATAAATGCAAGTACACAATCTTGTTTTACGCCATTTGTGATGGAAAATGCGTTAGAAAACTTAATCTTTGCTTTGACTAAGCCCTACATGCGATCGTGCAGTGGTAGAATTATTTTCATCAATTAGATTTGGTAGCGAGAGTTTGATAATAGTGTCCGCAGAACAACTTTGATTGCAGTGTCAAATACTGTGGTCTAATCAATAAAAACTCCATAGAGATTTGGGTTCTGCTCACGATATTTTCTTGAAGTTTATGTACTATATATATATATATATATTAAAGGTAGATCTATTAAATCTGAGCTAATCTGTGCTTCTGGAAGGAAGCTCTCTGAAATAGCACTAATGATGCGATTAAATATGATAACTAAGATTTTTCCAGTTGATGAGAGAAGGGATGCTCCTCTGTAGTTTCTATAATCAGGTTTTGAGTCTTTCACTTTAAAATAGGGGTAATGTTGGCATCCTTTAAGTCGAGTGATAGAGATTCACTCTTTCAAATTGATGAGAACGTCTCGTGAAAAATTGAAGTGGAAACCGGATCAGTCCTGCTTGTACATTTTTGCTGGAATTCTGTTGGAGCCAGGAACTCCCCCAATCTTAGATAATTCGATTAACATAATTATTTCTTCGATGATGAATGGGTCATCCAGCTCGTACTGAACAGATTGTTTATTAACGTAGTTCAATGCTTAATTCTTCGATACACGATTGCTCAATCAAAAGGGTATCCAAATGATTGCAAAACCTAATAAGCATTTATTTTAAAACACAAATAAATTAAAAGTATTCTCCGAACCAATTGCTGTAACGACGACTGCGTTTTCATGTACGCTACATTTATATTCTTTGCTAAAAGATTTGTGCTAAACAAAAGAGACAAGTTTACGATAAACGATCAGTTTTTTTTTATATCAGTAGGATTATCGAATCATTTGTTAAATAAAAATTATAGATAGTTCGCATCTTTTTTGTGTTTAACCGTTGGAGTGCCAATGTGGTTTAATAAACACAAACAATTTATTTTAAAAATTACTAACTTCAGTTTGATGATGAAAATTCATTTTTCTATTAACACCTAAATAATTAAATTGTAGTTTCATATATTTCATTAAAACTAAATTTCACATGTATGTAAATACATTGCCCTGCCATAATACCATGGAAACCTTTATATATAAATGTATTTGACCAAAATGTACTTATTTAGGGGGTAGTCTTGTATCCACTGGACGTCCTGGTAGGCTGATAACTAACTCCAAATTATCAATATGATAAAAACAGCCGAATCCTACAACATTTCTCCGGTTACCCGAGACCGCCTTATAGGCGGTTCCAAGCAAGGCCATGGTAAACGACAGATCCAGACTATCGCAAAGTTTACCAAGACAACTGTCTTTGGGGTATTATAAACATAATTAGAGAATTAGAGAAGTTTTAATACCAGAAATACTAATATAAAGCATTATTTACCGTAAAAATTCACTTGTTAACATTGCTCGCACAACAGAAAATACGCCGAAAATAGTCCAAAATTATTTCCAACTTTCTTGGCTGCTGAAGTTGTAAAGTGTATAAAGAAACAGATTTTTTCAATAGGAGCGAAACGCTTGGGAAGGTCTGGTCAGAAAACATATGTGGCAAGACCTTCGCGTGTTGGCGATGTCCACAGGAGTCGAGTTTACATTTAAGGAAGTGAGGTCGAATCTGCGCTTTAAAAAAACGTAGCAAAGACGGAATCGCAATATCTTCGACTCACAATTAAATAAGGTGGTCAGATTATCACAATATGAACTGAAATTATGCGTGCTAGAAGAAGAATTCTGGTGTTTCCATAAGCATTCAGTAATTCCTAGTGTATTTCCACCTTATAGACACATCTACCACTGTTCCAAGAAAGCATACTGAGTTTCTATGAGCATATTCTTCTGAAAAATGGCGCTACATTCCACAAATTTGAAATAATCGCAGTCTAGAAGAGAAATCAAAGCAATGAACCTTTTTCTCTAGAAGCACAAAAGGTTGGGTGAGAATCTAGGAGTATTTGAACCGTCATATAAGAGAAACCTCTCCACATCGCACCAATATGATGATTCAAAGAACTGCTATTCACTCCCACAGCCGTTTGTTGACTCCATGAAGCTAAATATTTTAGCAGTGACAGCAGCAATACCAGTAATAAACTGGACATATTTATCTAGCAATAACGAATAAAAAATTCTTTGGATCGAGAAAAAAGAATTCACCTTCAAACCTTGGTAAAATCTGATGTATAGCTGTATAAGTTTTGTTCGATAGATACAAGATCATTCCAACTGTTTCAGTGATTCCATTAACAGGATATTGACATTTTACCCAATGGTGGCTTCTTATGAATTCCAACGTTACTGCATTTGATTAAGATATTATCTCATCAAATGAATATTATTAAGTCTCTGATTTTATAATCTAATGTTTGAAAATCCGTTCCCTTATATTATTATTTGCATAATGATTACAGCCTGGAATCCACAAGCAATCCACTAACGATGAGCAGATCTTTTTATTTATAAACTCCGTAACGGTAAGTACATTCCATCTGTTTGGTATTTACTGGCGTTTAATAATTATAATGATTTACTTCCCATGATACTGTCCAGGTTTGGATACTGTAAAATAATAATACTTTTTTAAATAATAAGGAAAACCCCTAAAACACATTACGCATAAATGTGATCAATAAGTTTCCTTCAATGTTAACATTTTTCGCCATCAGTCATATATTGCGCGTTTAATTTTCTAATAGAAAAGTAAAAATTCGACTGCTGCTGCACGAGGAAATTTACTGGATATTCTTCAACAAGATAAGTTAGCTATTCGAGACCTTGTCATTTTCACTTTTGGTCCGTGTAAAGTCATAGTAAAGTTCATTTATACACGTCTTACTTTAGTGTAACACAGCATAGTTTCATCGTTACAACATCAAAAAATATATATATTTGTACATTTAATTGCAGCTTACCTTTTACCAAAATTATTAATGCAGAAGAAAGCTTAAATTACCATAGCTGTGACCAGATCGCATCTTTAAAACCGAAGGTAGAAAACACGTGAAAAGGCGGCATGAGCGCGTAGAGATGCCTGTGACATCACCCGACAATGAAACTTTAAAAAATTGTAAATAATTTAAAATATGCTTATCTAGAAAGGCACGCTCAATTATATACATACAATTGTGGGTACAAATCGGCGGACATCAGTCGGGTATTAAATTCGGTGGAGCAGCTGTAAAATGGCGCCAGTAAGGCCGACCTTGCTACGAATTATGATGTTATGCAATTATGAAAAGAATGTAGACGAGTCATCTATAGTCAAGTGAAGTCAACAACACGCTTCACAGAGGAAATTTCCGTTATGCAGGTGCGGATGATCATGGCCAAAGAAGAATGGCTTTGTGGAACAGGATGCTCAGTTCCTTTTAAATCTAACACAGGGATCCTGTCTACGCAAACTGTCAGAAAACCGATGCCATAATGGGGGATTGCGCGCAGACAGCAGAAGCAATTGCTATATTTAATTATCTAGTCGTATGGTGCTCGTCTAGAAAGTGTCCAATGTTGGTAGGAGATGTTTCTTGATGAAGTCGATCCAATTTCCACTTCTTTTATGACAAGTTACATGTGTGGTAGAATTGAAGAGAAAAAAACGCACGTATTTCCGGCAGTTGTTAGGCATAACAAAACAAGAGAAAAGTTAATTTTCCAGGGAAGTTAAGTTCCAAAGTTTTTCAGTTATAGATCATTTTTGTGACGTCATCGGTAGGTAGGTGCACCCCAGGAACTTTCCAAAATCGTGAAACTCTTAAGAGTCGCCCTGAAGAAGGAGTGTAAAGAAAAGCCAGCTCAAATATTCGCATGCCTCATTTTAAGCGTACTCAGACTATACCCAACATGTGGTCACCCTCAATGCTGACTACCTATCTTCAGTGGTAGATTTTCTGTACAAACTTTTGACGTCATTCTTTCATTAGTATGATCTGATGATGCAATCCATTTTATTACTGACGCCCATCTTTATTTAAAGGAGTTTTGGAGCACGGCAGACTCCAAATTTTCCCATGCATTTAAAACTCAATGGAAGGTGATGACGAGGTCAAGCCGTTTGAGATTGGTCCAGTAGTTGAAGATTCCTCGCTGGCCACCCACGTATTCCACTGCTCACGAACGTATCCTTCGTATGGCTTCTTCAAAGATACATCCAAAGGCTGTAGAATAGGTGTCAGACCACCGGGGGGGTGACAACGATGTCTGTGTTGTAGCCATTTTGTGTCCTCTTCTCCACTTTATCCGCAAGGTGTTCACGGAAAGAGACCCACACGAGAAGGCTTCTTTGCTTTTGCAGTCCACCTGGTCGATAAACCCAAGTTCTCTTTAGCCACAGTAACATGCCATCAGCATCCATCCACCTTTGGGATGTGTGAGCAACACGATTACAGATGAAAATTTTACCTTGCGGAGAGTAGCCCTTTTGAAAATTATTATTGGCCTCAGTTTATTTTCACGTACAGCGATCTTTTCATTGCGTTTTCTTCACTAACACGGATTTGTCTCCAGAGGGATGGACGGTTCGTATTCTGGTAAATCGAAGGATTGGGGGGCGGCTCTCCTCATATAGAGAGTATTCAGAGAAATGAATGACACAGCTAAGCACAGGTTTTATTTGTAGCCCAGTATTTTTATTTATTAGCAATAAAAACAAAAAAACTACAGCTTCAGGACAGCATTATTTAACAAGATACCTGAGTAACCGCACACAGGGTTTGTCAGACAAAGGTTTAAGGAAAAGAAACGTCAGAAGAGCCATTGCTCAAGAACTGATTTCGAATTGCTAAAGGTCGAAACAGGAAGTCGGTTGCCGATCTGTTACACTGCGTTCATCGTAAGAAGAACGGGTGGTTTCTTCTTCACCGGGTGGACGGCTGTAGAGAGGGGAGGAGAAAGAAAGCAAAGTTGTCGTTCCGTGATAACGTGGGTTGTGTTTCTCACGATTAGGAAGTGAAATCCTGCCGGAATTCCAGAAATGCTGAACGCCACCAGCTAGGAGACTGACCTTCCTCTGGCGTGCCGTTTGGCACCAATCGAAGGCGATCCCTGACTCCGTCGGTCATTCCGGTAAGTAACACGGCACAGCAACAAAACGCCACCGATACCCCAACGGGGGCTTGTAGAGCGACTGGACCTCAATCCCGTTCGGCGTGTTTTAGACTTTCCGGGTTGGGGAAAAAGATAGAAAAAGGAGCAACAAAGTTTAAAACTCGCGTATATTGGCTCAGGGATGACGCCAAGAGTGAACAGGTTTACGGTAGAAATAAATATGACATCCATTAATGGGAATGCGATCCGAGGAAAGGAAATACCGTACATACTGGGTTTCCTTAGAGTAACGATTGGAAAAGGTTCTTAACTGCACATTTGTAATAATTTTTGTCATCTTGTTTGTAGAATTCGTTACTGGACCATATTTTTAAGTTAATTGAAAGTATGTAACCGCTCGTCTGTTTAAACATTAACAGTTTGAGCTTGTTTAAAAATTCACTTGTTTTATTGAAAAGATGACTTTAAACCAGTGTGATAACTGGAGGCTGTACTTAGATATATATTAGCAGATTGCATTTAACTCATAATGAGAAATTATATTGGTTTTAAATGTATACCTCTGTACATATATATGTATATATGTACAGTATATTATATAATAACATTCAAAACTGTATTACTTTTATCTTAGAAATGCAAGCCATTTTGACTTTTTTTTAGCCATTCGAGTAGAATAAACATTTTAGATAGATTCACAAATTCCAATGTACGGTGATTTTTATTGCTTCAAGCAGGAAACTCTGTAGGTTCTCGCCAGGTTTGCAATGATGGATTGTTGAATCGGTTATTTAGGTGGTTCACATCGTGCTGTGCTTTAGAAAAATGTACACATCAAATCACCAGACCTGAACTGAGCGGTAAAGGTAAAGAATCAGCTCGCTCGGTAAGCAGTCTTGTTACAGATGGACGGTCTGCTCTTCTTAGAAAACATCCATCTTTATATAATATTCAGGCGGTTCAGGATAATGGACTGACAAGTAAGTCTTCGACGTATCAACGGAATATAGTGGGAATTTCGTTAACGGTAAGAAATCTGTTAAAGGTAACAGCAAGAGTTTAATAATAATAATAAGAATAATAATAATAATAATAATAATAATAATAATAATAATAATAAATAATAATAATAATAATAATAATAATAATAATAGAATAATAATAATAATAATAATAATAATAATAATAATAATAATAATAATAATAATAATAATAATAATAATAATAATAATAATAATAATAATAATAATAAAAAATTGTTTTCGCATACGTAATCAAACTTAGTTAAAATACGATGGCTGGTTTAATGGAAATGATTACAAGATTTTTTTATTTCAATTTGAAAGATTAAAGCTACACTAAACTAAATTCAATTGAATATATAAATAAATGAATAAAAATTGCTGAGGATTTTGGATAAAATGCAAACCATTATTATCTTAAAAACAATAAAATATCGGTAAAAGAAAACTAAATACAAATTCAGGAGACCAAATTTTGAACTGGACATCTCAGCAGAAAAATACTCACACTTAAGTATTTTAAGACTACAAATGATGGCTGGGAAATCGTGCTAAATTCTGATGTGCAGCATTTTTTTGAAAGATAAAAAATAGTAATGTTATGTTAAATGCAAATTAATAAAATATTTTTATTGAGCAACCTACCATTGGTGTCACCTTGATTAATAATCTGCAGCTGACTTAAGGCGAAACGAGACTCGGTTCTTCGATGTATGTTAAGTAACTTTCTCTGCTAGAAGTTGGTTTAAAACCTATCATCAGGCGCCAAACATAGCATTGCATCCGGTGACAGACCAGAGTGGCTCTGAGACAATGCTAAACTTGAATTCCTCACACCCTTTGTTTTCTTAGGTGCAATGACAAAGAAGATCGACAAGAGAGAAGCATTTCTTTATGTTTTCGGCGTTAAATAAAAAAGTTTCTGATAAATGAATAAGAAAATTTAGCAATCATGATATCTAAGGTTTAAAAATCAGTCGTAAAAATAAAGGATAAGCTTATTTCTAACATTTAACACACCGAATAACGGAGTTTCCCAGTGGTTACGCCAAACAGAGTACGATTACCAAAATGTAGATCAATCTGTTGCTGATAGTAATGTGGTAGGTGGAAGATGGAAACGACTGTATTTCCAAAAACCTCTCCTTTGCTATTTTTATTTGATTTAAATCAACGAAATATGGATACGTCAACTTGTTTCAGAGTGGTTTCTTGTAATATAGATTTCTCGTGAAGACTGAAGCTCTCCCGACATTTTTAACTGTTCTTTTATTATTATTATTATTATTATTATTATTATTATTATTATTATTATTACTTTTTTATTAAAAAAAAATCTTTGCATCGCTCTTACTGAAGGAGACTTCTCGGTTAGGCTCGCTCATCTGGACTGCCCTTTTCTCTTGACTAAAATTAGATTTATTCAGCCTTTAGTTGCGAGGAGAAAAGCTTAGACCGACCTCCTTCCGGAAGTTTGATCTCGGGCAACATCTGAACCGGAGAACAAGAACAGGCCTTCGCGTATTTCCTGCCACGCAGGCCTGCTGATAAAATCACGTACTCTCTCTCGCGCGCGCGCACATCTAGCGAGCACAAGCAACATTTTTGCAAGATTATAAATGAGCCGGAAAGATTAGTTTCGAGGACTTGCGGTTGACGGGAGAAGCCCGCCTTAATCTGTCTTTTTTTTTTTTAGAGTCACTTCATCATAGTATTGCTAACACGCAGCCATTGCTTGGTATTTAGGTTAAGAATAAAATAGGTTTTAGAAATAATTTCTTGCAGAAGTTAACCTAGTAAAAGTGTATGGTCTTTTCGAGTGTTACTCGGTTCAGTCCGCTTTTGGAATTTGCGGCGAACGATACTTAGAATTCCTACACAGAGAAATGTCACAATTAAACAAGCACCTAAGTGTACCAATCAGCCGATCATCACGTACCGCTGAACAGCAGATCGATTGTATTCATCGTAACAGTACTGTCTTTGTACCAAAGATGATCGCATAAATAAAATGGTTCCTTAAAAATTATGGCGTGTATCTACTTCTGACATGACTCTGTACAACAAACTTGATAAGCGTAAAATATGTCTTGTTTACTTTGAAAGTTATTTCGAATATTAGATTTTTGCATGACCATTAATAATAGTAAACTGTTGGGTCTTAATCCTTTTAAATATATCTGAGTAAAATATATTTTAAGCAGATGAAGACGACGAAAGAACCGTACATCAATTGCCTTACTAACTTCAGGTTGGCCTGACCTCCATTCAGCAAGCTTTGTATGAAAAACCCGTGGCATATTGACGTTTCAGAAAGGCACGGATGTATTTCAATCGTAAACTCTGAAATGATTTAACCATCATGATATCCTCTCCTGTCATACAACAGAGAAGCCAATCCAGTTTTTTGTCATCAGATGCACATGAATGTTTATAGCACATGTCTAAATAAAATCTCAAAAAATGACAACAGTGAAACAATAAACAAAAGCCTAGCATATAGAGAAATTGTTCTAACGAAAGAGAATACAATGAAAACAGTTAGTTAAAAGGAAGCATATATTTAATAGCAAAATAGGGTGGGGTTATTATGAAATCAACTCTAAAAAAGGATGCTGACTAGAAGAACTCTTATGAGTATTCTGATTATCAGCCAAACAATCTGAGGAAAGGAAACGTATATATTATTTCCTGCCTAATAGTTTGTTAGCATTTTGTTGTTTCTGCGTATCGACTCAAGTAAGACATTTATTTCATCCTTAAATAGCTGGCTTAAATAACCAGAATGCAAAATTAGGTAGTATTTACATGGTGTCTTTTATATTTCAAATCTATTGATGTTAAAATTCCTGATAAAGATGATCTTTCGTTTCTTTGTGTTAGTTAAAGATGAAATAAAGTTTACTATTTGTTCAATGTGTTTTACTCAGCCAATATACCGACTGCCGTAGTTGTGGACTGGTCATTTCCAATGAAAGGTTTCGCATTAATTTAATACTGCAGATAGATACATGCATGAAACCTTAAGACCGTTAAAACTAATCAGTTTAAGTTGTTTTTAAATTACACCTTTTACATAAGCAAGCTTTTAATCTTTTATTTTAATAAGGGTCTAAGGTCAATCGCGATTTACTGATGCCGTATGTAAACCACAATCTAAATGAGACCTTTAAACACCAAACGAGTTGCTTTACTGCGTGATCTGTATAAGCATTTTCTTCTCGGATATTTCAGCACTCGGAATTTTTAAGGTTTCTAGAAGTGAAAAATAGCTTTCTGTTTGTAAACGACCGCTCGAGAATACTGTAATTCCAGCAAAGTGTTCCACTGTTTTATCATCATCATACTTCTCGATGACAGAACATCTGGATTGGAGTGAATTCAATGTTGCAGTCACTAGAATTGGACCAACTTTGGGTGTGTAAGACGATCCGCGGAACCAAACATTACATAATTCTCCAGTTTTCAGTGTTTTTTTTTCTGTTTTCTTTTACGAAATAGTATATTTATAGCAGAGAGACTGGTACCAGGTTAAAAAAAAATATATATATATATATAAAATGATTATAAGTTTATAGAAAGAACGTAAACACTTTACAGGGGTTGATTTCGCTGGAGAAGAAATCAGCTTTTCCACAAGTGTTTTCTGCTGAGCTGAAACTACTGACTTCAAACAGCTCGGTATTGGTACGTTATACAAAATATGCGATTAATTTGAGAGCGTGATACGGAATTTTATAGGTTTTTGCTTACACCCTAAATTTTAAAAAAAGTAATGTTAAATAGAAGAAGCGATTAGTAAAGTATGAATGTGGCGACACTGAATAATTTTTGGTCAGCAACACTGTGCTGAAATGATAGATTTTGGAAAATTAGAAGTCTAATAGTTCCTTTCTCAAAAAGGTGTACAGTTTCTGATATGAACTGATGTAAATGAGTTTGCTTGTCAATCTAAAGTGAATTCCAGTTTTGTATGTTGGAAAATTGAAAGTAAAATCCTGCACCGCTGCTTACAATTGAATCAGTCTTTTCTACGTGCAAAGACGATCTCACCCCAGCGTATAGACAGAAGAGTAAGTTTCAGTTGATAAGTTTATTAATAATAATAACTCAAATATGAACAATGCTTAATTATTTTATTTTAAATAAAGACAAGTTACGCGTGTAAGAAGTTAATTTCGTTTACAAATGACAAAATTCACAGCGATATAAAAGAGTTAGTTCACTGTTTCTGGCTGAGAGTGTAAACTTTACGGATTAAGTTTAAAACGACGGTTGTATACAGTGTAAGGTCCGCTTATACTTTGCCACACAAAATTACAGAAAAGCACCAGTAATGCTCTAGTTGAAACGTTTCCAAAAATAAGATTATGGATAGCTTCAAATTTTGTTGTAATCCGTTAGCATTTTAACAGTTTGCAAGTCACAATCATGTTCAAGATGTTTGCCAAAATAGTAACGTCTGGTATAAATGTACACAAGACTAATGACGTGACGGTTATCTAACCCTTTTGCAGTAAATTGCGCCTTATTTTGTCTCCAACATGAAAAAGACGACAATCTATGCTTCCCCCCTCTTCTAGCGCAGTACCAAATGGAAAATCAAATTTCTTTATATAGAGAAATGCGAACACTTATCTTTCCTCGCATTTCTGAATTCTTCCAGTAATCAAGAGTTCCATCCCAGACCTATTATTTCCAAATTTTCTATTGTAGTGTAAAGGTAATCTGCCCTGACTGTATTTCTTGAATGAGATGTTATTGGAGATTATACATAGACCGGTTTCAGGCCTTTAATTCTGGCCACTGATTGATCATTAGCGATAAGCTTAAACCAAAAATATGGTTTTAAATTTGCATGTTTAACTTCGGAGAGCATTTTATTAAAATATATATATTTAAGACGATAATATTGGAGGAAAGTTCCTACACGCATGCAATATAATGAAGTTTCTATTGAGACAAAGATACCACGTAGCACACATTTGGCGATTAGTCAGTGCTCGAGTGTACCGATAACATCAGTATCATTGATGGCCTTCCATGTATAAATAGACAGATACATAATGGATCAGCATCAACATTTTTATAAGCAAAAGCAGGAAAATGTAAATAATAAAATTAATTATATTGAAGTAGATCAGATTTAAAAATCAGGTCTTTTATTTAAAGTCACTCCGGCACAGCCTTGTTCCTGTCATGCTCAAAGTACCCCAGAATAAGCGGATAGATAATCTTTTAAACATGGACAATTTTAACAGAAACGCGAGATTATATGAAGTAAATCGGTGTAAGTTAGAAGGAATAAATTTCCGATCAGTGCGCATTATTTAATTAACAAAGTTCATAAAAGTCGGCTAACTCCTATCCCTGCTGAACCCCGTCTCGTGCATGTCCCCGTTGTTTACTGACCCATTATTAATATGAACTAACCAGTGCAGTTCAAAACTAAACTTATGAGATGCCATGGAATCTTAAAAGATATATCCATGTTTCGACAGTGTTTCTGACCGTAGTGTGGCCTACAAAAAAAAATGTAATTACAAATTGGCAAACCTTTGCTGCCATCTGTAGTGAACTGACCGCCCGCTAGGTGCCGCTCCAAGCGGTTCTTACTTTAACGCGCTGCCGCCGTCAGAGCTACCATTAAAACGGGATGACGAGATTGGCAGATGTCTAAATACTAAGACCCACACCAAATGGCCCCCCTTTTTTCGAATAAAGAACAAAGAATAATAATTTTGGCAACTTTTTTTTCCCCCATTCAGTAATCACGCACAAATGGCCAAAAAAAAAATAATGTATGGCGAACTAATTGTCGTTCATCAAAAGCGCTATAAAAGCATTTACGAGCAGCCCTTCGCTCGCAGAACGTAATAACCGTAGTTTTTTTTTGTGGTGAATTCCTGCTCATTTCCTGTCATTGCTGAAGACCCAGTGACACCACATCGTCCTGCAAATATAAATCTCCAGTTAAAATTTACGACCGATCATAGATTATTTAACGCTGAAATGGTTAAAATTACGCCAAGATTATTCATTGTTTTATTGAAAAATTATCCAATCTCAATTCTTACTTTGGTTTCCCAGTAAACGTTTTTCATATAATTTGTGTTGTTGTTTTTTCAATTGGAAAATAAATTGAGATATTTTCCATTTCGTATGGCTAAGCACAAAAAGATCAAAGTAATGGCGAACGCTGTAGTCGAGAGTCAAAGCCGAACAGAATTCGTATGCATTAGAACACTGATTTCTGTTTACTTACTGGTAAGAATTATAAACTTTTCACCCGCATCCTTTTCTAATACTTTCATTCTTTCTATTTATTTTAACCCTCCGTATGCTACGTTAGTTTTTACCCTAGCACCTAAAAACATCAGCTAATGTGCGTTGAATTAGGTGTCACATGGGGTTGGAGCAATCAAACGGTTAGATTAATGAGGCTGGTTCTGTGTATCACAGCCCCCTCATGGCTCACACTGCGCTGAATAATACAGATGCGAAAGGTAGTGAGATGAAAATGCACCACGGGTGGTGCACATAGGGTTAAACTGGTTTGTATGTATTAAAAACTAAGGCTGATAAAACATTTATGGAATCAGTAGATTTGATTCCCAGAAGATCAGTATCGACTAAATATAGGCGATCGATAAATTAAACTGGACAACAAGCGATTTGCTACCGAGGTAAAGGTATGTGTCTTTGACTAATTCGAGTGAGCTGTTTTCAAATCTGCAATCAGAATTAACCCAACAGATAAAGATTTTTAGTTACAGAAATAAATTAAAATCTAATGTTTTATATTTAGGAAAAATCAATGTGCAACATGTGCCATTGGTGCGTCCGACCACCACTGCATATAGAGCTAAGCCAAATGAAGAGCTTTGTAAAGGCAATGAGTATTGAAGATGCCGGATCTCTTCGTCTGAAAGAAACATCCGGAGCGATTTTACCTGATGACAAGTTGAAGGCTGGAATATTTTTCGAACCACAAACTCGTGATTTATTTTCCGATCCAGTCGAGGCCCAATCCACTGGAGCTGGCTGCGTGGGAGGCTCTCAAACCGGTAGTCGACAATTTCCTGGGAACCACAAAGCAGATAATTTTGCCGAGTTGGTTGAAGACATGATAAAAGCCTTTGAAGAAATTGGCTGCCGTATGTCGCTGGAGTTGCGTTTTCTTCATCCACACTTGGATTTCTTCCCAGCCAACCTCGGTACTGTGAGCGATGAGCGTGGTGAGAGGTTCCGCAAGCAGGTGAAGGCAATGGAGACCCGCTATCAGGGGAAATTCGACTCCGACATGATGGGGACTACTGTTGGTTCCTTCAGAGACAGACCACTGCTATTCACAAGCGTAAACCTAAGTACTTAAAGCATTTATAGACAGCTGATGTATACTTTATACAATGTGTTTGAGCTTATGGATAACAGTTACTGTAAAATATACAATGTGTTTATATTATGAAATGAATATTTTTTTTTTTTTTAATTTTGCTATGTGCTTGGTTTATTAATAAACAGTGACTGACAGGGGAATTGAATCCAGGATCCTTAGGTCCTGAAGCCAACACACTCACCACCGAGCCACATTGCCTGGCTATTGAAACACAACGAAAACTAAACATTACGTTTAAAAAAACACAACACTTTTAAAACGTTTGCAAGTCGTCAACAAAAAATAGAAATTAGCATTTGTTTCTTATTTTAGGGGGGATAATGTCAGGCAATGAGATCGATCGCCGACACCGGAGCAGATAAATCAGTTTGGCTCTTTTCATGGTTAGAGTTTCTCTCGGTTGAGACAAATGCGATTTAACTTAGACCGTCATTAATACCCAGTCACCATGTACTAGATTATTTAAAAGCCAGTGATGCCATGGAAACAGATGCAACATTAAATATCCATGGAATATTTTTTTTACAGCTGTGCAAATAAAATGTTGACACTTCCAACACATATATCGATAAACAAGTGCCACAAAGCCAAAACTCCTCCGTGCCGATGAGCACCTACGTGTGTAGTGCAGTAAATAAATACAGGGTGTTTTACCTACATCAAACGTCTTTTCTCGTCTTTTGAAAAATGAAGAGCGTGAGCTGGTTGGAAAACTAATTACGGTTTAACTTTTCGTTTTACCCCCCTTTTTTTTTTTTTTTAAAGGAAACCTGCTAATTAGTTATTCCGAATGTGGGAAGTAAATTATCAGGAGCGTTTACAGTTAAAAGAATAACCGTTGTAGCATATTTAAACGTTTTTAGCAAAAAAAAAAAAAAAAAAAAAAACATAATGCAAGAATTTTCTTCCCTAAAGAAAAGTGCAGAATAGTTTGGAGAAACGCTTCCGAGAAATAAGAAACAAACTTTATAAGGGGCTCGTATCGCCAAAGTCTCACATACTGAGCTAGAATTTTCGAAGAACGCATAAGTTTGCTACGTAGCCCGACACAAGCGCCTTACGTGTATCACACCTATGGATGACGTATGTTCTCTTCAGCGTATATCATGTTTTCAACGATTAAATAAATGATTTTTTTTCTTCTTTTATTGATAGCAAATGAAATAGCCGCAGTTGCTTAGCGTTGTTGTTATAAATATAAAAAGTAAAATGATAACCACAGAAATATTTTTGAGAAGTACGTTTGTTCTAAATGATTTATTAATTGGTAAAATATAATTTCTAAGTCTACGCCTTGATACAATGTCTCCACCGTGTGAATTTGGTTATATTATAAATATAGGTACTTAAATTTTCATATTTCAGATGGCATATATTATACATCTGTGTGGGAAGACAGCCAATGGGTACCATCATCATAGTAAAGGCAGGTGGTTCCGGTGATATTTTGAAATCTATTCGACGTAGCCAGAATCAACGACACATTATCAAAGATGTCGAGACGTCGACAGTTATCGTAGATCTGTGGCCAACATTATTCTATTCTCAGGTATTGGTGGTCACAAGAAAAATGTGTCTAAGAATGGTCTAACGTCATCTCTACCAACTGCTATAGAAGGGTTTGTAGCATGATGGAAACTCCTCTAAACTAGGTATGAAGTGCTTTGAAAGGTGTGGTCAGAGAACCTTCGAATATTGACGACATCTACTCCTTTTTGATGAGTTCACGTTTCCACAATTCGTCATTGGATGTCGTCTCTGGCTTCGGACAAGCCCTGACGAAGATCATCAACTCCAGTGTCTTCAGCCCACGTTCAAGTACGGACGTTGGATTGTCATGGCGTGGATTGCATAGAAGTCTTTTGTTAGAGGTTTCTAATTTCTGAACGGTATATTTCCGATTTTAAAGTCACGCCGCCCACCATTCTACCATCAAGGCATACTATGAGGTTCGACGCCTACATTCTTCTAGAGGATAACGCAATATGTCAACCATAGTATTGGTCATAATTTTTTTTCTCTGCGTATCGAAAAATCCTGATATTAATTCAATCAAGAATCTATCAGACCATGTGAATCTCCAGTTGAAAGCAACTCGTCCACGTCTTTCCAATACGACAGAGTTACATTTTCAGTTCCTACATCGTGTAGCCAAGTGTATGCTATTTTTTACGTATTTCTTGAAACGGTATTCGTCCCTTTCATTTTTAGTTTTCCCAAATCGCATGCACAGATTCTCTTGATTATTACGCTTTTGTTTTTCTAGTCTCTCTCTCTCTCTCCTCTCTCTCTCTCTCTCTCTCTCTTCTCTCTCTCTCTCTCTCTCTCTCTCTCTCTCTCTCTCCGTAATGCGGTATTTTGTTTTTTTAAATTCAGATTTAGGACGTAGGGTGTAAAATATTTTATCTTTAAAAAATCATTTAAATTAGCTATTTAAAAATAATTAAAGATTAAGTAATGTGACCCCCTTTGAAAATTAGCGGAAAGTTATGACCCACGTCCAACAGGGAAGATGGCAATGCTTTTTTTTAAAAAAAATTATTGCTTACTTTTACCAGAAATACATTTTATAATGGTCCTATAATTCAATTAAAAGCATATAGATTGACAACAGATGAACAGTAACTATGACTTGAAATTACCCATGAGTAATAATCATTAACTGGTTGTTATCTTTATCAAATAGATCTATCTACAAATATGAAGCTATACTTTCCTTTTGTTTGCCATCAGGGTCATATTAAAATGATTACATTTTAAACAAGAAATGGATGACGGTTTTAAAGCCAACTGAGGCCATTTATGTATCCAAAAAACATTTTTCCTTTCAATACTCGACTCTGATGATAGGTCGACAGGAGAGAATCACTGAAATGTCTGCTCACTCGATAGTTTAACTATTAAAAATTAATGACAAACACCCAAAATTACATCAACAATAAGTTTCCTTCTTATCGTTTGTTTACAAGTTCAAAGGATATACATATTACTGTTCATCTCCTGTCCTAGCCTTCCGTTTGCGCTTGATTTCAAATGAACTAGTATTCCACTATAGTACTAAAAATAGTAATAGTGATAAAGGAAATGTTTGTTGAGTTAAGATCTGTAACAGTAATCATGTGTGATTTTGAAAGTATTATCCGTTTGGAGCTGATTGTTGTAACAGTTCAAAGTATCGCCTTGAAGTGCTGACAACCGTTGAAAATATTATTAAACTAAGCCAGTCAGTTACAGTGTTCGAATCTATCTATATGGTAATGAAATTAATGCGAGTTCTACTCGGCTGGTTTGAATAAAAGCACCGTTTAACTCCACCTTTATCCACTCTAGATTAGTCAGAGATAGGATTGTGATCATGACGCTTTTTCGTACCTAATTAAACTCACTCTCAATGGCGCTCGGGTTTTGACAGTCCAGTCCGCAGTGCCCAAGCCAGTTAATAGGTGAACTTACTCTTGTCACTGCCATCAAGCAGCCTTATTGATCCGGCCAGGGCACACCGAGCGACTTCAGTGCCATCTGTTGTATAACCCAGTATTGCAAAGCCTATAAAGTCCTATCGTAGACGTCTTACTTTGAACTTCGGTGGTGACGAATGATGGCGTCGCTGAACAATTTGCGAAGCTCACTAATGATGAACGATTTCGTAAAACCTAACTGGCGTGCCTTACTGTTTTAACGGTCTGTGAGCCGTGGTTATCTTTCAGATAATCCAGAAAGATTTTATTCAAGACTATTGGCGGCGTCTTAATGTAAGAACCGGCAATCTTCGTAGTAAAATTAAGGCACGTTGCCTTGGAAACAATTCGGAAGGTGTCTCTTCACGTTTCCCGTCCGGTTCGAACACACCTGTGCGTGCTCTCACTGTCGTGATGCGTCCTTCCGTACACAAATAGTTTTTTGGATTAATTAGACTTTCGGCCCATTCGCAGCACAAGTAAGTTAGGAGTCAATTTAGAAGTGTACCCGTCCCGCTTACAACTCGATACGTCGGGGCTCGTGACTTCATCTCCCACCCAAACAAAAGCGGGTTTGTGTGGCGCTAACTGCGCCCGGCCACAAAGAGTTTAATGTGCGCCTTTCCTCAGACCCCACCCCCCTTTTGGCGGACTGCGCCCGATTTTTTGCTGTGATTTCGGTAAACGTCCATCTGCAGAAAGATAAAGCCTTACCGGAGACGACAAACACGCTTACAGGAGTTGCTTGCTCCGGGTTTTATCAAAAAACATCTGTCGCCCGCAAACACACGGGAACCCCTCCCAACCCCGACTCGTTCAGACGGGGGCGGCTGTGGCGAGAGATGAGGGATTATGTTTTAGATTGCTGGCGTCTAAATAAACAACCAGTAACCGACTCCCTGAGTTACCCAAACTGTTGGAAGACACTGCTCTTTATTTGGCATTCGAAAGTCGACACGATTTGTTTAAGCTTGCAGAAGCGCCCATAAAAGAAGGATTTTATCCCCACTGAGAAGATACTGAATTTCGCAAAGTATACGGGCTTAAGGCGTTTTGAGCAGGTGTACAAAGAAGACTTGTCCAGAATATTATTTTATAACATGGCTAAAATACTTATGTAAAACTTTAATCACAGAAGAAAGCAGCACAAGTTATTATTATTATTATTATTATTATTATTATTATTATTATTATTATTATTATTATTATTATTATTATATTATTATTATTATATTATTATTATTATTATTCAGTTACTTTCGTAAAATATAAGGAAGATGAAGCGAAATGTGTAAAAATTACGCTGTTTTCCCAGGCTATTACTCTTAATTCTGCAATATACAGCACCATTACTCTGGCTCGAGAGTAGAGACTAATTTAACTGCCCTTTTTATGCGGAAAGCGATTATCTGAGATCATCCCACTCTGACTCTTCTTCCGCCTTCTTGCACGGAAGGAAGCCTTTCTCCAGCCGCGTGGGATTACGTGTTCTGTTAAAAAGGAAAATGGCTGACGAAAGTGAAACGCAAACGAGATAAGAAACGAGTTCGTTATCCGCCAGGTCTCAACTGTTCCAAGCGAGCTTAACTTATTCAAATCCTAAAAAATATATATATATTCGTTTAAACGTGTGGCTTGTGCGCGATTTAATAAATAAGTTTGACCGCTCCAATGATTTAAAATACGTAATGCAATAATTAGATACTTAAAATTTATGGCATCTCGTGTGTGACTGGAATTTCAAAATTATGTTTTTCTGGTCGGCCTATAAATCAGCAGTAGTCACGTGAGTGGTGGCCTCGAGAGATATAGAATCGAAATAATAACTTTATAAGACAAAATCGTCACAGAATTGAGTTTCTTAACAAACAAGGCAAATTCGAGAGAGATAAAAAAAACCCCAAGCGAAATAATCCTTACAGCATTATTTATTTTTAAGTGAAATTTTCTTTTTAAAAGATAAAATAAGGAGATTAAAATATAATTTGTTTAAAGTCTTGATTTTCCAAAAGTATAGGCACAGATGACTTTTTTTCCCCACTAATCTCAGAAATTTTGTTATAAAATATCGTGCTTGCTTCTAGTTTATGTATACATAATTCTTGGGCGGAGCAATGATTTTTTTCTAAATTGGATAAATACAGTAATTTACTTATTTATTTATTAATAGCTGCAGATACTACCTTTCTAATGGGAAAGAGAGGTTTAGCTTTTGCAGCAACACTAAATCATAATTAAATACTTACAGCGTCTTTAGTCGAAGTCATCTGTTTCGACCTTCTGTCAAAACATATGACGATGATTATAGCTCACCTGTACTTTTAACTAGGAATTACTGCTGCTGTAACAGCATACCCATGTAACGAATAGCTCCGATTCCCCGTACAACTATCTTAATTAGGTCTATTTAGAGAAATAAACAATCTCGGTTGTAGCTACTTAATGGGACTTCTGATTAAGTAAATCTTAGTCCGAACGATACTGGTGGCTTCTAAGCAAATTGCAACTAATAGAACCAATCCAACCTGAATCGGTTTTAGATTGTTTGGTGATGAAATCAATTCCTACTGGGATGGAATAGCGATAGAATGAAGCTTACGTTACTAATAAAAAACAAAATGGTATACTCAGAGATAGTCAGTAGTCTAGTGACAGATTCAAGTCTGGTCGAAAAAACACTGAAATACTCAATAGCCTAGTGATAGGATGAAGCTTATTACTCCAGCAGACTCTGACATTCTGTGAATTAATATTCAACTCAAACCTACCAGAAGCGACAGCGTCATACATAGAGGACTGGTGATAGGATCTGTAGCAGTCAAAATGGCATTTGTCGATGTTGCTGGAATCCGTCGTAAACATGTTTTTTTCTCTCAGAATTTCATTAAAACTAAAAGACCAAATGGTATTCAGATAACATTTAAAGTATTTGAATATTACATAAAGATAGTTTTTGGATTCATTGTCTCTCTCTCCCTAATTTTTTGTTGGAAAAGTGCTCTTCTTTTTCTGTAAATCGGTGGCTGGCTGTTCGCTGATCTCGCGCGAGAATGGAGCCATGTAGAGCAACACCGAATTTGCGGCAATATTAATCCCTGATGAACTTTTCGTTCTACATCGCTGTACTCGCATCAGTTTGCTTCATTACCCATCCTCTGTAAAAACTGACAGTTTTGTTCTGTTTTTATTTAAGCTTTGATACAAAATGAAATGTAAACTTTATTTCCGTGTTAATTTCTTAACCACGAGGTTTTCTAAAGAGAACTGTAATATATTTAAACTAACTAGAAGACAATTTGAAATATTTTAACTTTCCTGTTCCAGTCAATAGTTTATATAGGTTTCGGTAATTAAAAAAACAGCGGGTTTTTCTTTGATTCATCGTCAACGTTCACTTCGACGACAAATTAAAGTAGCATATTCTCTTTTGATCTGTCTCTGTCCAAAGTTAAATATTAACCCTTTCCAAACCGTACGTCACAGTTTCCCTAAAGATTCTGTTATTATTTCTGTAGCGTATAAACTTACTCGCTCTCTCTCTCTCTCGTTCGGTTATCGTTCATTTCATTAGTTCTATCATAAAATAAATTTACAGAGTTCGGTAAATTCAATGCGGTGCAACAACAGAACCGAGTGTGATTTTATTGATCATTTATCAGAGGGAATACTCGGGATGCCATAGAACCAATTAACTAATGCAGGCGATTTGTCCGAAACTTTATTTGTATATATATTTTCAATGATGGATGCTCCAGCTTTTGAAGGAAATAAAAAAAAATTAAATGCGACATGATATCCCAGCCGTGTACAGAAAAATGGCTGTGTTAACTCATCGCTTTATAAACATTCGCTTAACATGTACGGATGATGGTCTGAGAATGATGAATCGAGAGTTTCGTATAACTACTGGCATTTGGAATTGATTGCCTTGTTGATTGCTAATCGGGCTTAACACGTGTTTTTGTTTAGTGTATTTCTGTTTCCTTTTCTTGCGTTCTATAATCCAGTTAAGCTTTCTAACTTAAACATTATACACGAAAAGACAATTACGGATACCTTTGCTGTATAAAGGATAACACCGTGGAAAATTATACATTTTTTTTCCTTCTGTGGGCAATAAAAACGGAAAGAAAACAGTAACATGCGATTCCGAGACTATTTCACTGATCCGCAAACAGATGAAATAGAAACGATCTTGAGTAACAAACACCGACATTTATATGATAAGAATATAAACTGGATTAGAAAGTTTAACATTTTAGGGATTAATAAGGTGGCTACGGAATTTACTGAGATTAAAATATGTGCTAATTTCTTTAGCTTCCACAGTCATGAAAGCTAATGTTTTGTGCCTGTACTTTCGTTTTTAGAATTTTAAGATATTTTATAGAGTTTGAAATATTCTGCGCTGCATTTTTTAAAATTAATTTTCAAGATAAATTTTCGGGAGTAAATCAAAATTTTCCTTCAAAAGGAAAATAACGTGGGAATGGTTTAATGTACATATTAAATTATAAAAGCAAACTATACCGATCGCTTATTGTGAAGATCAATAATCAGGGTTAATGTTCGGCTAAACAGAACGTAATACAACATTAATTAACTATTTGCAAACCTTATCAAAATGGGTTAGAGATGACAACGAAAGTCTTTATGGACGCAGCCTTTAAGAAAATTGGTTCCAGATCCTTTTTTCAGTCAAAACCAGATGCAGAAGTTCCAGGCCAGGAGCTCACATGTAAAATTAGTTGCTTTTCTATTGGCGTATGCGAGATGTACGAGACAGAGAACGATAGTGAAGAATCGAAAAGCCACCGTTGTCCGCCAGTAAGTGATGGAAATCTTGCGCTATGTTGGGTGGGGGGGGCAGGGTCTGTCACTCCCTAGATATAATAAACTTGGCTTCTTAGCTGTCAAACATTTAACAAGTTAAAAAATAAAACGAGCTATATTCCATTGCGCCATAAGATACTGGTCATCAGGACTGTGACATCGCTAACGACCAACCCCCCCCCCCACACAAAGCCATTTCTTTACGTGGAACTGTGAATAGCTGAAACAAAAACCTGCCACGGAGTTCCTGGCAGACGAAGTTCTAAACTCCAAAAGGATTCACGGGCGAATGCCAGATGCTATGTAAATGTTTAGAATGGTGACATCGGATGTTCGCCGAAACTTTGTTCTGTTACTGGTTTTATTATTAATAACAATGTAGTATGAAAAGCCGAAATAGCTCTCCCCCCCCCCGAATCTCGCTTCACCAACAAGATTTCCGCTTATGGTATACGGAATAGGACTGTGGTTCTTTCTTTTTTATTACTAAAATAGAGAAATGTGTCTTGGTGTGCAACTCATCTGCTACCTTTTTGCATGATGTGACTTTTGCGTGACGTTTTTCTTGTTATGCGCCTGCTGCTTTGGTTTTTGTTCCATTTATTAAATTGTTATTCTTCGCTACATCCAGAAAAATACCTGCATAGAAAAGAAAAACACGCACGTCGTGTACGGGATGTACACACCCTACTTTATTTATGTTCTGCGCTGGGCACAGCAGGGCCGAGGCAAGGGGCCATACAGCCACTTCCACTAGTGAACAAATACAAAAACACATCCATAGCAAAATTAACCCTTGGGTTTTAGTTGATAGGGTAAAGCCGGCACCGTTTGTATAAGCATGGGTGTTGAGGCTATAACCTGTCGATCGATCGTTTCATTTGTTACCTGGGAATCGACCAGTGGTCGCCGGATCAAACACATATAATTCAGTAAAAGTTTGTTGTTGTTTTTATTTTTAAATTTCAATGTGAGAAAGTTAATTCCTTATCATTCCGCTATCGTTTACGAGTCATTAATATTTTATTTACCGATCTGGTATTTACTTGATTGGATTTTAATTGAATGAGCTTTCGATTTTAATTTGTTTATGCTTTACCCTAAATCTCTATTAAAATTATTTAAAAGTTGAAAAATTGATAAAAATCGGAAGGTTGTTTGTGACGTGCTGCTTTTATATATATAAAAAAATACGTTTGCGCTCAGTTCGGGCATTTCCGGGATAGGCTAACCAATATAATCAGGGGTATCGGAGACGTTTTCCTGCTGCTGCCATCAGGCTGTAGTCCTGAGAAGGTGAAGCACCGAGTCCGTGTTAGAAAACCACATCAGACCAGCAGTGCTGAAGACCGACTAAACACTTGTGATGGCGACAGGAAGATGTGTCGATCAACGGTACCTCGGTTAGTTAGTTTACCATTGATAAGCTAAAGAGATATGCAATAGCTAAGCCTTTACGTTTTATGTTTGGCACCGAATAAAGTACTTTTGTTTTATTACGGAAAGTTTTACAGTTTACTCGCAATTTTATAAAAGGAGTTACCATTTAAGTAAACTTAAAACCATATGCACCCAAAACGTCACGAGCCGTCCATAGACACCAGGTTTTCATACACCGGACCGAGAAAGAAAAGGTTCCATTGAAGTAAATATCCGGTCACTGCAAGAGCCAGTCTCGTTGGACTATCACTGCCGGATAGATGTAATTTCAGTTAATGTTTGTAAATATTGTTATCGTAATTTGTCGATAATATCAGCAAATTTACAGCAACATTTTTTTGCTTATTTATAACAAGATTTTTCTTGTTTACTTTTTTAAAGTTAAAGAAAATCCGAATTTTCTCTTTTACAGAGCTGAATGAATTCAGTGTTTCAAATATTCGAGTACATTAATACGTCCATCTCTCTCTCTCTCTCTCCTCTCTCTCTCTCTCGCTCTCTCTCTCTCTCTCCTCTCTCTCCCTCGCTCATCTCTCTCTCCTCTCTCTCTCTCCTCTCTCCTCTCTCTCTCGCTCTCTCTCTCTCTCTCTCTCTCTGTATCTTAGAGATACGGCAAACAATAAAATAGCGGCGCGACGGAGCTGTTACAATCGATCTTTTTTGATGAAAAACTGGCGTTTTCAGATTACAATAAAAGTAAATTAAAATAATATAAAGTTATTTATTAAGTTAATAATTGCAAATATTTTTCCTGTAAAATCAACTCAGAAATGTAAACGATTCAGTATTTCCGTTTTATGGAAAACTGTCGAAATTCTGGCTGCCTTCCTCATCACGGTTAGTTTGTTTATTTTCAATTCTTACGTTATAGTCTCCTAATATTAGATCAATACACCAACAAACAACGCGCTTTGCCTGTCGTTATTTCATGATGTTAATCGGCCGAAAAAGTGTATTTTTACTTCAGCTTTAACGACTGACATAAAGAAACAAATATGAAAGAGTATTAAAGTCAAATAATTGCGGTGTAAACTTGATTTCCCTGGTCATTATCTCATTTCTTAAAGATGAAAATTTTGGAATTTCTTTTTTTCCTCCACGAAATCCTATGAGAATTTTTGTTTTAAAACTCCTCGTTGAATTAACAGTATTTAGATCTGCTTTAATGTGTTGATGATTCTCTGCTTAGCTATCTGCATTCTTCTTAAACAAGCTTTTGCTGTTTTTTAATTAGCTATGAGGCGCCAATGTTTCGAACAAAAACTCAATTATACCCAGACAGTCTTTTCAGGTGTTTTTGTTTTGCATTAATGTAGCTTAAAAATACTCACACACACACACACACACACACACACACACACACACACACACATCTTTGCTTAATCAATCAAGAACATACAGTGATAGACACAAGTTTAAAAACAAAGCAAAATATACATAAATTGACATGCAAATTATGTAAAAATAAACATTCCAGCATGTGCATTATACCAATAGAAAATAATAATCTCTTGATCTTTCGATTTACATATACATCAACATGATCGGTAGTAAGTATCTCGCATTCGCTACCTTTTCTTATATGACGTAATTTCACGGCAATAGTGTAGAAACAAGCAAAATATATTCGAAATTTTGGCACAAAAATCAAATTTTTAGATTAGTATTTGATCGCATAGCCATAAAGCATCAGTTACAGCCCGACATCTCTTTTGCATAAAATCCATTTAAAAAATACATCGGTATATGTAAATATCGGCCCTAGTCGACTAAAAAATCTGGAACATGTCATCTGAATTTCTGTGGTTTTCTTCCCTTCTTAATAGTTTTGTTTATATCGTTCCGTAGATTCTCCATTAGATTTATATCAAGGGCACTGAGCTGGTCACTTTAGAACTGAAGTGTTTTTTTTTTTTTGTCTACGAGATACCGCTTGATGATAGCGGCCGAAGGTTTCGGATCATTAGCATGGTGGAATATACTGTCGAGATGGAGGCAGCCCTTAGAACACAGTTCTAGTGTATTAGCCAATGCCGAGGTAAACAAAGTTATCCATTATTTCCTGGATACGATGAATAGAGCCTAACTTATTTTTTTGTTGAATATCATAGTGGATACCCCATCGTCGGTCTGGTACGCTTCGGATGGAATACTTGACCGGATTTTTGCCGCTCTAAAGTCTGAATATCTGATCAAAACCTATAGAACCGTGATCCATCGGACGATAGTTCCCTTGCGCACATTTCAGGGTCAAATAAAGATTGTCTTTGATGAAATGGGATCAGGCCATTTTGATTCTTCAAGAAAAATGGTTTTCTACTGGAAACATGCCCAGTCGGTTCGAAATCACAAATCCATCTTTGGACAATTCTTTCGGGTATCGGTTGGTGCTCGAAATCTTTTAAAATTTCAACAGATATCTTGTACCAGTTTATTTTGGACGAACACTTGAATTTCCGATCGATCCGATCAATATTTATGGGGGGTGTATACCATTTATATGGCATTCGATGTATCCGCTCTTTTGTTCATACAGCTTCCAGGAAGGACAACGAGCCGTTATACTGCACTCAGCAATCGATGAATGCGAAAGTTTTTCTTTTGTGCGAAACTTCCTGATCCGAGCGCGTTTCGATAAATTTAAATTAGCTTTTAAATCCTCGTAGAATGAATCAGTTTACTATTTTCTACCGGTTGTCAGAAAAACAAGTATATGCTAAACTAGCAGCTGACGTTGGCGACGTTAAACTTTTGTCGCCATCACCTTCCATTGTCTTGTAAGGAAAGCGAATGCATGCTAAATATTTACTGCTAATCATGTTGATGTACACGTCAATCAAAAGGACAAGAAATTGCCTTTTTTATCGGTGTATTTCCAAGACTGGAACGTTTATTTACATATTTTAAGTGTATATTTATGCTTGTTTTATCTTTCTTAAACATTTGCCCGTCATTGCTTTTTAAAGCAAAAAATAGTAAAATCTCTTTGAATACTTCATTATACTCGAAGCAATAGGACTAACAGATAAACTTAAATTTCGTGTACAAGAGTATACGTGTTATATATCGACCCTTTCAAAAAAATGCTTTCATTAATCTTTTTAACGATTTTTTGCTTCATTTCGTGCCTTCCACGCTCAGCTCATTTCCATGTCTCTCAGTGAGCATAAATTTGCAACTTAATAATAATTTATTGATTCTACAACGCGAATTCGTTTCAACGCTGTGTGAATAATTTTTAAGCTGAGCGATAGTGTTTTTCAGAAAGAGTAAACGGCTACATCTGCGGATGGAGAGGAGATGTATAATCCAACCAATTTTCACGTTATCACTACTACACTTCCCTGTCAACTTCGTAGCTGTGGTAGCAATTTTTACTGGGAGAGTTTCATTGGTTACGTTTTTTTTTTTGGTTGAGATTTTGCTACCTCGGAAAAGCAAATGTACATTAATGCGTTCTAACTGCATGCGCATACTGTTGCAATATTTTTTCTTCCCAAATTCTAAGTTTCAGCGAGAACACTCAAATAATTATGGGAAATTTTCATCTTGCGCCTGCTCTACAAATAACAAGTGTTTTCCAGAACAACAACAACAAAAATAAGGTTAGTTTAATTGTTTATTTTCTGATACCGAAGATATGTTAGAACTTTACTCTAAATGTTGCTGTAGCATCTGGAGCGCGATACTGACTAGAAAATATGTACAGTAATAATGGGTATCACGTAAACTTTAAGAACTTTCTCTTAACTGTTTCTTTTGTCAATATTTCATTTACGACAATTAAAATAGTGATTACAGGAAAGCAAAGGGCATCAGTGAACAATGCCTGGGTACAGACAATAGGTATCAGTATTGCAAAATGCCTAATTTTGTTTAGTTTTATGGCTACAAGCAAGATAAATGTCATCGTGGCTGACACAAGAATGCATGGAATGAGAAATACTTATTAAGACATTTTTTTTAGAGTTTTATACTAGCGCTGATAACTACACTTGCCATCACTTTATTCCATCCATCAAGAATTCTATTACTGAAGAATCCGTTTGCTAATCTCCAGTCCTCTACAGTAATCATAGCTTTCTTGTATGACCTATGGAGACATCCGAGAGGTTTTGGTATTGACCAGATGCTCAAAAGCCTTTACTACTTTGAAAATTCCCGTCTCACTAAATTATCCATACCTTTAAAAAAAAAAAAAATTGTCTAATTTCGTTTTTAGCTTTTATCTTTGTGGCTTACGTTTAGTTTTTGTTAATTCAGAGGTTACAGTAAAACAGGGAGTCCAATGAAGCATATCCGGGGGTCGTTTAGAAAGCATCACCGTCTAGAATCGTTTGGTTTGCCTGTCCATGAAGATGAACCTGGGTCACTGCTTTATACAGGCAACGTTTTCTTCCGAGCTGGCGAACAGCCTGTTGTCTCCTAATGTACTTTATAAACCTTAAAAAAAAAAAAAATAATGGTATTCCTGGATAAACATTTTATTTCTTTTATTTTTCAACTAATTTAGCAAAATATAACATTAGAAGGTTTAATTCTTCCATGGAAACTTTGAAAAGACAATATAAAGTAAATGGATATTTACATGCTAAATTTACCAGTCTTAATAAAATCTTAATTGTCAGTAAATATAATTATCTGGACACATTTAATGTAAAATGCATTACAAATATAACTTAATAATAATAACAACAACAACAATAATAATAATAAATGTTTAATATAAGGTGCTTTTCTGTACACTAAAATACATTAGCTATTCCAGGAAAAAATATTATGAGAATATCAATAACTTCATAGACTTTGTTTCGCTTTCGCAGAGAAATGTCACATGGTTACATAAAGTTGGTTATTTGGAGTTTTTAAAATAAAAATTCTACCAAGGCTGAACAGTTTAAAAGTATTAAAAAAACAAAAAAAAATTAAAATAAAAACTTAACAGATGGCATCTACGAGTTGCGTGGGAGAGGCAGGAAATGGGATTAGGAAAGATCACAAAGAAATAGCGACGACTTCTATAGCGAAGAGTGTTTATGAGAAGGAACTTAGACAGCTGTCTAGACAAAATGCCTGTTTATTAGCGGACCAATGACGAAAGAATCCGGGCTGAAACCTGTTCTACGCTCTGGGAAAACGGGGTTAGTACTAGTTTGCGAAAGAGCAGCTGTGGTATAGAAATGGTTGTTTCTCAAGTCCACGCATTCTTATAGTAACAGGCGGGACTCGGATATCTCTGGCCTCCCTGCTCCTCGGCCGAAATAAACATGAGTTTTATTGAAAACTGCTGAAATCTTTCGAAGAGAAAGAGTCCAATAAATATTGTCCAATGTTTTGTTCGTTAATGATAGCGATGTTTACCTATATTAAAAAATGGCGGGCACTTCAGGTAATTGACGTAAAACAGTTTTAAAAGTTTAGTCTTCCTGGTGAAGAACCACCCCCCCCCTCTTACGGATTTGTCTCGCCTGTAGCATCCTTCCTTCCTTCCAGATAGACAGCCAACCCTACTGAGAATCTGATACGGTACATGATATGGTCATAATTCAGACATGGCGTACTTTTACAGCAAGATGAAGTACCTGAACCAACTGAGACCTTAAGAAAGGGAAACAGATACCAAACATATATATTCCAGGAACCAGCTTTAAGTATATAGTTAAGGCCCCAAAAGCGAATTCTACGATATCTACTGTCAGCGATTTACTTTTTAGTTTACAGAAGTTTATTGAGAGAACACATTAGTTTTCTTTTCTTTGAGTTTATCAGTTACAATGAAGCTTGAACCATAATCGCTTATGCCAACAAAAAAACTCCACGATAAAAAGACCGCCATCAGTACCATTCTACGCATGCTGTTAATTTATTCCATTTATTTACCATTTGGTTATTTAATTACCCCTAAATCTTAAATAATTTTTAATTATGACTCTAGTATTAGATTAGAAACTGTAGATAAAAGTGATTTGATTGCATAGAAGATTGAGGAATTATTGTATTTTTTTAAGAAAATGAGTGCGTTAAGTAAACAAAACTTTAAATCGATTAAAGCGAAACAGGGAACTAGATAGTCAATCAATTTGAAATTTTAAGGCCAGTCGTTTGGTAGCAAAGAGTTAATCGTTTGAAGAATTCAACAGATAAATGCCTTTGGGAATCTGGGGAATTTGATAATCCCTCACGGCTTGTCTTCTCGTGGCTATCAAATTATATCCACACTAAGTTCCTTTGAGAATGTTGGGACTTTTAAGGAATAGTAAGCTGTCAGAAGGCGAGTTGTCAATACAATATATATCCAACAACTGTTGGCTTCACAAGAAATTAATATTATTCACATTACTAAGGTTTCGTCTATGGTAGATGCCTGAAACATGGATCATTGCTAAAATTATAGTTGAAAATCGCATAAAATTCTCCACGTAGTAATCTTCGATATCTAAAAACATTATCGAAATGACTGCTTACATTCACACCTGTAGTGCCCCGTATACGTCTACAGTTATTAGTGAAACGTGGTTTGCTATTAAACTTGTTATCTGTAACTTATCAGCGAATAGTGGTAATTTTTTGGTTGACTTTAATTTCCTTCCAAATCATTGGAAATTTCACGTGAAAAGGTCATTGAGTGCAGTTTAGGGTGATGTAAATCCCGCTGTACCACCGCCCAGGAATAATTACGTTATTTGGCTGGGTGTTTTTTCATGTTTGACACTACATTTATTGTTTCCGATCAGAGAGGTGAGAACTACAATGAGGACGTGAACCATAGCGGAAGTGACGGTTATTGTGCACAACAATGAATTGAGCAGCAGGAAGTTAATGAAAAAAATCGCAATTTCGTCATTTGGGAAGCAAAGGAAGATTAGGCGCTACTGGACTGTAATGATGTTAAAACTCGGATTATGTTTTTAAAATCTCCCTCTACTAACTAAAGTTGACGATGAAAGAGCTGAAACCGCTCGAAAAAATTAGTTTAGATTAATAAGGAATTTTGTTAGTATTTTTAATAGCTACAAAGAACCAGAAGATAAGTACAGCCGGCACATTCGCATCTCCTCCAGCATAAAGAGTTACCATTGAAAAATCTGAGAAGTAAAATTTTGCGGTGCTTCACCATAATAATTTGGCCACCTGCTGATGTCACAATATGTTACTCGTTGTTGTAAACCATAAAAAAGACAAACAGTGAACTGGAATCCTTTATTTAATACTTGGTCAGACCACATGAACAGCACCAAGAATCTCTGGTCCCATTTGGCGTTACATCACTATTCGTATAAGCGCTTTCCTTAAGTCGACCATATTGGTAGAGCGCGGGCAAGTTGCTTCCTGATGACAATCGGGTGCGCTAACAGTTGTTCCATCAGACTGATAGCTGGACCTTTGAGTAACCAGGGAACAGGTTGAATGCCCCATTTTTCTAGAATGTGGTCGCGAGAAAAGTGCGGCATGGACCATCATCTTTCTGGAGAATATAGGTATCGAATCTCGGTGTGCCTCATTTACAATGGCAAATATGTCCTTTAGCCCAGCAATGTATACTGCCAAAATGAGACTTCCTTCGACAGAGAGAAACTTTGTCTTTCTACCATATCAGGTCGTACCCTATGCGTGTTCCCACTTCCACCTCCATATTTGATCGTGGGTTAAAATTTTTGGAACTGAAGACCACCGTTAGGTCTTCTCCAGTGCCAGGTTCTACATTCAAACATGAGTTGCTTTCTGGACTTATCAGAAAAGTGTACGTGTCCTCGATAGTGGAGAGCCAAGCTACACGTGTCCGCCTGTCCAGCTGTTTCGAAGGGAGTGAATTAGTGTGTAAGTGGAGTGAGATAGAGCAGGCGTTGCTAGTTGTACGGCTTGAAGTACAATGCACGACTTTCAAAATATTAATATGTTTAACTCATTAAATCAAATTAAAAACCACTATTTGACATTTTTAATCCTAGAAAGTCTTTTCTTCAATCCTTGAAACTTAAAAGGTTTTTTCTGAAAATTTTTTGCTTTTATCGTAATGACAAAGAAAAACAGGATATAATCAAACAGAATTCGATTAGAAGTTCACACTCTCCGATGGAGGAACACTGTTTATAATACCGCATTTCCTTTCAGGCCGAGTTATCAAAGATAATTTGGCGTACACAGTTTCCATGGGAAACCAGAAATGTCTGAAACGTAAAGTCAACCAAAATTACTCGCTGCTCTTCGGGGATATTGTTTCTTTTTATGAAAATATACTTTTTTTGTCTTCGAAAACGACGTTTTATTTCTTCTTAGTATATAAATTTCAAAATTGTGACTAGTCAACATTGTATATGTTTTCAGCAGCACGGTTTCTCCATGGCTGTAGAAACAGAAACGGAAACTGATGGATGACTGATAATGTCAGCCAATAATGGAAAGCAACAATCGACTGAGCAAATGAACATCATTCGTTTCAGTGAAGCCGTATTGTTAGAATGTGAGTATTTATATTCTGTCTCGAAAAAACTGCTTGCTTTCACATCTGTTCTGACTGAGAATTATGGGTAGACAGATCAGTTCAATGAAATTAGATACACGGTTTAACTATGAGTTCTACTACTGTAATATTAATTTTTTTTCTGAAAATTGTTTTTATTTTTTATTAAATGAAAAGATATCGAGGAGAGAGAGAGAGAGAGAGTAGAGAGAGAAGAGAGAGAGAGAGAGAGAGAGAGAGAGAGAGAGAGAGAAGAGAGAGAGAGAGAGAAGAGAGAGAGAGAATGCTTAAATTATATACTGAAAGGAAGCATGGGCACCGTGAACCTCAGACACATAGAGGGTAATGAATGGTAGGTGTCAGACGGAGAGGTTTGGAAAATACATTTAATCTCGCGACTGAGTACAGTTCAATTGCTCCAAATGGCTTGGATTATCTCACTGATCACCGTGGGCTTAACACGAAGCCAGTCGCTAATTTGTGAATTTTATTATTACTGACATTTGTTTTAAGAGCCGTTTATCTTTATATTTTTCTATGTCTGCGGCTTGAAAGAAAGAGAAAGTAAAACAAGCACAGACTCCTAATTAGTACAAAGAACACCCACTTTATAAACATTAAAGTAACAGATTTTAAAAGTAAATGCAGGTCACTGTAACACTATATATGCATGAATTTGTCATTAAAAGAACGACGTCAACAACAAACTGCGAGATGTGTTGCCAGTAGCGATCATTCCGTCAAGCGTAAAACCAGATTTGGCCAATCGCTCAGATGATGACGGTGAGAAAGAAACACTTGTTGGATTCGCCGACCAAACCAAACTTTCAATAAATAAGCTATAAGTTTCCGGGATCACGACATCTGTTTTCTAAAAAGTGAAGTTCCGGTTCTTTGAAAAGGGAAAGTTGATAACTAAATTATAAAAAAAAAATAGTAGAGCCACGCGTCACCAGAGGTCGGTGTGAGAGCCCCTTTATTACGCTTTCTCTGATTCGTCGAAGTCGATGTCGTTTTCATTGTTTACAGAGAAATTAAAGACGCTTTTTGTTTTTTTTCTCAGCAAGAGAAATTATTGCATTAAAAACAGCAATAGCTCCTGCAGCCGGCCCGGTGGGGCAGGTGGTAGCGGGTTAGCTCCGTAAGGGGACCGTTGCTCCTGTACCGGGTTCGATCCCAGACTGGGGTCGGAGGAGAGTTGTCGCTGATGATCGCCATATCGTGAAACAGCTGTACGACATCTCCTTGGTGTCCGACGTGAGAGAGACCTCCCGGGTCCTTGGGGCCCACGGTGTCGGGGGACCGGGCCGTTTGTCGGCTCGACGAACATCTCTCAGTAACGAGAAGGACTCGACAGAGAACGGGCCACGTGTCTTTACGGGATGCGATGCCATTGAAAGAACCTCGTTCGGAAGTCCAACTCGCTCAACAGCAGCATCGGCCGCAAGAATAGTATCGCTAACATAAAGCAAGAACGGCAAAGATCAAAACATGAGGAAAATTTATTTAAAATTATCTCATTTGAATAAATGACCGGATAGAAATCTTTTCCTTTTTTTTTTTAAATAAATTAAAACTGGATGACCATCTTTTCTGCTGAAGAAAGAGAAGGTTATCAGGCAGCCTTTCGGTTATTACGACACCAGCCCCCAAAACCGACCAGGCTGATCGTAGCAGCGAGGTCGCCAGAGGGGTTCTGGTTCCCAAACCCCGGGTCGCGACCAAAATGAGGGTCGGGTTAGGGTGTTCCTGAGTGTCTCGGGAATAAAGTAGAATTTTTGGCAAAAATTAAGAAGTATTACGGAAAAAAAAGCAGATAGAAGAAAACCGTAACTTTTCTCTCAATGATTTATGTGATGGCGGCGGAAGTCGTGGCGAACGGCGGGACGTTGGTGAGGGGGTGTGTGTGTCTTCGGATGGGTTAGGGTTAATGCTGCAGAGCGAAAACTTTCATCTCATTCGAAGATTTACACCGGAATGGACGCAAGAGGAGCCCTTCCACTTCTCAATAGACGGCACGTGGTTAATGTTACCTGAAGGATTCAAGCTATAAAGCCGGCCTGAACTAACCAGAAGAAATGTAGGATCAGCATAGTCGACATTCCGATACCGCCCCCGACAGAGAAGAAGCACTAAAGCGCACCGAGCCGTCGGCAGGCAGGCAGACCCCCCCCAGATAGATCGCCACTGGAACAGAAGGCGAAAACTCCGAGCCGTCCTAAGTGTATCTGTATTTCCATATCCATATCTGTATTGTGAACTGGTAGTTTGGCCGTGATCCCGTATACAGCTGTTACATCCAAGCGGAGTCTTGTTGTTTAGTTTGTTAATAAATTTTTGAATTTGTATGACTGGTTGTTTCTTGTTATCAGCCCGCGTAACTTCACTCGGACTCGTGATATAAACATTCACTCATAACATTAATGACGTCAGTACCTTAAAAACTAGTGAGAGTGCACGCCATCTTTTCCGGTAAAGATTTTATATTGTTTTCTTATGGTTTTAATAGCATTCCTTACAAGTTCTAGATATAACTTCATTTTACACACGACAGATGAACTGTTTTGTGTAGCTTTTTTTTTCAAATGAAAATGTTTTATTTACATTTTATGAAAGAATTATTCAAGGATTAAGTCCGAATGGACACAAAGATCTTTCGCTTACGTCGCGAATCTTTGAGAAATACACGAAGTTTCTGGTCGTCTTTTCGTCGCAAATGTAAACGGTGCAGTCCAAACAGAGTGGCTGGCTGTGGAGTGATCCGGGTCAGGCAGCGGACTATTTATTATCAACTCTGGCAAGAAATTAAATTGTTGATTTTAGCTTTTCCAACATCATACTTGATCGAAAAGGAGTTTAGTGCTGTTATACAGCTACTAACTAAGCAACGTGATAAACTGGAAATTACTGATATGGGCTGATCTAAGATTGTTTGCCAGAGCCAGAGGTCAATAAACGAACAGAGAGCCATCGAGCTGAAGAGAGTCACTAACACGTTAAAATTTGATCTTCCTGTTGCAGTGCTGTACACTGATTATTCTTGCATGCATACGAAATGCAGAATTTTTGCTGTAATGAAACAGTCTGATTTTCTAATTTCTTTCATTGCCATATAATTCACTTTTTTATATAAGTATGTGACGGATTCCATCAGAATTCATGCTCAATGTTACAGTTTTTCGAAGGAGTCGGTAGAAAAACAGTCTCACTGGAACGGGTCGCTGCGCCGTAACGAACTCTGCCTGGGCAGTGGCTGCACGGGAGTAGCAGCATCCGTGCCAGTCGGGGTGTTGCACGACCCGGAAGGACATAACAATTTAACAGGCAAACTCCATCATATATTTCTTTGCGAATTATTTTTTTTTTAGTGTGGCGACTCGAGGCTTTGATGTTTTATATTTACCTTTTTCTCGTTGTTCGTGTTTTCATCAATGTCTCGACCTGTTAAGTGTATATTGGGCAGTTACTTAGCATGTGCGATTTTAGAGCGTAATAGAAGGATATCCGTGTTGTTTCTGTATATCTCTTGAGAGGTAGATCATAACTCATCATAATTATGCATTGCTCACATCATACAGTGGCGGCGAGAGGGGTGGGACAAAGGAGACGAAATTCCCCGGGTACGGTGAATTCTGAAATGTTTATTTCTGACGGTGTTGCGCGAGGAAGGATTGCTAATTGTTTATCAGCCGGGACAGATGTCGGGACCAGTGGACCGTTGTGTATATGTTTACACGAGGGAAGTTACACAATGGAGGTTATGAAGCATCGTGTTTGGCCCGGATTCTACACCAGGGTGGCCACGACACACGACCCACCAAAAACATATAAATAAGAGAAGAGTTCACACTTGGCGGGCAAAAGGGTAGAAGCCATCCAACGTCGATCCCCACCTTGCCGGACCTGGAACCACGTGGCCAACACGGGACTCTGACTCCAGGTGCACCGCCAGAAAGGAACCCAACCCCTCATCATCCAGAGAGCCTAGCTCATTGACTTACCCCGGGGCCCGTGCCCGCTCAATGGCGCTGACATCACAAGTAGATTATTCATAATATCCATCAACGCAAGCTGTTACTAATAGACCTCCAAACAGCCTCATTAGTTTTCATACTACGTATATTTATTATTACTTGCTTTTCTATACAATTGTTTATTTTCGCGTTCTTGACCAGTTTCCCTATGTACTTCTAAACGTTTTCCAACTTAAAACTTCTTTTATTTCTAGGTTTGAAACCTGATTGGAAAATGGCTCAGTGCAAATTACAGTGTAAGCCCGACTTTTTGAAATATGGCTTCGCTGAGCTGAGAGAAGGATGTGGAGAAAGACCGACCCCAGCGTGTTCAGTGCTCTCGAGTCCTCGCAAACGAATCTATGAAAGAAAACAAACTGAAGCTTCATTTGAGATCGGTTCATCCAAATTTTGTCGAAAAGCAACTGAGTTATTGGAAGAATAAAGAAGAACAAGTAAAATGAAGTCGTTTCGATGGCTCCCTCGAGTTCATCTTTTTTTCTGGAGAAATCTTCCTTGGGGGTCCTTTGAAGTGGCGTGGAACGTTGAGATGCAAAAAGCCTCATGACATTGGAGAGGAGCTGGTGAAGCCAGCGGCAATTTCAAAGGTGAAAACTGTTTGTGCAGTAGATGCTGCCAAGAAGCTGGAATGGGTACCGCTTTCCAGTAGTAGCATAAAACGGGGAATTTGGCTCGCGTCAGATGATATTTTGGAGCAACTAACTGTGGCACTGAAAAAAACAGGACAATTTCCGTTGAGGGCGGATTAATCTGAGGCCATAGCAGATGACCCTCAACTCATGGTTTGTCAGGTACAAAGGAGAAGACAACATCCAAGAGGAATTTCTCTTCTGCAACGCCCTGTCAATTACCATCACTGTAGAAGACATCTTTAATATGGTGAACGATTTTTTTCAAGAAACATGATCTTGTCTGGTTGAAATGCTTGGCGGTGTGCACTGACGGAGCTCCATCCATGATGAGAAGTCGTGTGGGATTTGTCACCTGTGCTAAGGCAGAAAACCCTGACGTAATAATTTACTGTATTTTATACATCGGGAAAACCTGGCCTCTCAATGTTTGCAACCAGAACTCCACTTGGTTTTCAATGATACGGTCCAAATTGTAAATTTTGAACTTGCGTATTTTTCATGACATGTGTTAAGAGATGGGATAACATCACAACTCAAAACTAAAATTGGAATTTTTATTCGGGTGAAGAAGCAGACGTTGGCCGATCGCCTCAAAGACGCTGCTTGGCTGGAAAAGCTGGCTAACTTGGGCGACATCTTCAGGCACCTGAATGAACTAGATTCAGACATGCAGCGCCAAAATCAAACCACGGCGGATATTGGTGAAGAAATTGCTTCATTCATGAGAAATCTTGCACTTTGGAGAGAAAAAATAACTAAATGAAAAACGACTGCCTTCCCAGAACTGAGTGCTCTGCTAGACGATTCGTCATAAATATCACTATCAGTGACAACCAGGTTCTTTCAAAAAAGAAATAGACAGGTATTTGCCATAAAACGTGGACCTTCAACAGCATAGCTGGATCAGGAACGTCTTCTTCGGTGTGAACGTCAGTGAAGTCGGAGAACATATCCCAAGATTTCAAGAAGAACTTTTAGATCTACAGGAAAGTCATGTTTTGAAGCAAAGGTTTTAAAGCCTTCCATATTCAAAATTTTGGGCCCAGCTCAAGGATAAGCGCATCCTGACTCGAGAAGCTGAAAATGCTCTCCTCCCTTTCCAGACAATCTACCTCTGTGAACAAGGATTTTCAGGTCTTGTGGCGATAGGAACCGCGTGGATCTTCAGCATGACTTGCGTTGTGTGTTCTATCCATCAACGTAAAATTATTCGAAAAGCTCATCCAAAACTGAAGCAGCCTCATGGTGGCCTCTGATATGTTTTTTCATTTTGTCTGATTAAAAAGTTATTGAAATTCATTCTGGTTTAGTTATTTAAATTACTTCAGTGAACCTAATTTAATAAATGCTATATATCGAAATAATCGACAGTTAAAACTATTTTCACCAGCCCTTTGGGTCACCAGGATGGGAAAACATTGTATTTAGGGTCGCGATCAAAAAATTTGGCGAAACCCTGGTTTAGGGCACATTTCCTGATCAACCATCAACCATCCCCCCAGCCATGGGTCAGATGATTAGAGGCAGGACGATATTCTAAGGCGAAAAGGACAGGCGTCTGGCCCGACGGCCATGTGCAAAGAGAGAAAGTAGGCACTCGGTTGTTTATCACCTCTCTCGCTCTCACTTGCGGCTAGGACGTCACTGGGTCCATGAACTGTTCTGGTGCAGATAGGCTCTGCTGCACCAGTCCGACGGAAATGGAAAGGGGGAAAATCAAGAAGCTTTTGCTAATTATAAACTTCTGGGCGCTTTTGAGGTCCGGTCGCTTAATGCTGACAGAAAACCTGCAATATTTTCGCCAACATTCTCGAGAACAAAATGTCTTTCTGTGCAGGACATTACTGCCCGCCCTGCAGAGGAAAGGGAATAGGAAAGTATCTCCTTTCCTTTTCCACTGCTATCGACACACCAACGTTCTGGAGTTGACACATTTCTATCGAATCCATGATCGTGACATCATTCCTCAATATAATTTCTCGCAGCTCCTTCCACGGCTTTCTAAAGAAACGGTTACGAAGGTAACGTCAAGAAAAGCCTCGATCCTCGCCTTCACCATCCGGGAAAGTCTGGGGAAATGACTGTGTTAGACACGGTGCCAGGTCACTCGACCTCAAAGAAAATAGCAACAAAAGACAAGTAAACCAAGGATTCGCAGGCTTCACCTGCAACCAGATCCAGAACTGAGTCCGTAAAGGATCCACGTATGTTACCTTTTCACAGGAACAGCTCACAATAGCATCAGTTTGCGAATGAAGCGCGGTTGTGTTTAAGTGATATTTACACATACTAAAACTTGAATTGGTTACTTTGTTAGCCGTTAGTTTTTTTTAACTTCGTGTGCTAACTGTGCGAGAATGATGGATTAGATTTGCTATTTGAAACATTTTATCCCGCATAGACCGTTTGGAATGTTGCGCTAGGAATAGAGAGTCTATGCTGGAGGAAACAAACAAAATCCTAAAGTAGAGTAATCGAGTAAGAGAGCCCAACTGTGATCAACGCCTACAGCCCAGACGGTGACGACGAACATAACAGTAAATCATCCAAAACAAATTCCCTGTCAGTTGTATGTAGTCAAACAAATAATTAAAAAATGCTTCGGTTTAATATGTTTAATGATTTACATATATAGTATTTTAATTATCGAGGATTGTACACACACCACACCACACCACACACACACACACACACACACACACACACATTTAATGTTCGACGTTCTCTCTGTATAAAATTTTCGCAGTCATACTTAAAAAAAACATATGACTCAGAATTACCGATTTAAATAAAAAAATTAATTATATGATAAAATTTCTTAATTTTAAATTAATTAATTAACCGTTTGGTATGTTGATTTTATACTTTAGAATATTCATGCTTAATAAGTGAGTTAATACATCAGTAGTTAGGAAGGTTGCTATCTTGCAAGCAAAATACTCTTCTACAGTAGCAAGGTTTTGTGAATTACTTATTTCAGATACAGTTTTTCAGCTTTAAAGAAAAAGAAAAGGTAAAATGTCTTAATTAATTTGATTTTCTAAAATTGTGCTTTAGCTTACAAGAAGGCTATAAAATGTACTTCACTGAGTGTTAGGTAAATAATAATTAGTGATTAGCTTTTGGTTATTTCAGTTGTTTGGTATGGAATACAAACAAAGTATTCCTCGAATTATTTCGGTGTGTAACACTGGAAAAGTCGCAAAGTTGCATCACTGACTGACCAAAACAAATGATGAGCCTACGCTTTAAAGCATGGAGACGAATTGTTACTGCAACAGTAGAATCTGTTGGTGAGAGTTAGTGGGCCTTTGGTCAAAATACTTTTTTGTAAAGTTTCCGTATTATTTAATGTAAGACTACAGTAAGCTTGTTCACGAATGTCTTATGCTAATACAGAGAAAAATTCGCAAAAACAAACAATTTTAAGTGAAATCACGACACTCAATTTCCCTTATCATTTCAACAATTCGACAGCCATACTTACGTTACAAATATTTCCAAAGATTTTCTTGTTAAAAGGAAGTAACAGTGACCGTGATGATTCTGCAAGCACTTTCTTTCCTAACAGCGCAATTGCTAAATTGACAAAAGTGCTCCATTAGAAATGTTTTAAATACTTTGTCTCTGAACCTCTAAAAGCAAATGTTGTACTCCACCCAGTAGGTTTAGCCATTTGTACCCTGTCGTGCCATAACGCTAAATCTTCTGTTGTGAGTTAACTAATTGCTTGTGTAATCCGAATACGACAGCGTTGCCCTGCTACCAACGACGGTTCCTGTAGCTCTCCTGACTTAACGTACTAGTCTCGCTATATTTGACGGAATACCTGCTAACAGAGCCCATGGCCGTCTAAGACGGGAGTAACGTCGGACACGACGTGGGCGTTTCTGGTTATGGTTACTGAGATATTCATAACTTTTGAGACATAAAAACCACTCAGAAATCTTATCCGCTTTATTTCACGGTAGTGAAGAGAAACAAAATAAGATAATTCGAGATGTATTCGAAATAACAGTTTTTTTTTCTTCTTCCAGGCGTCTTATTACAACGGAGGGCGGTATCAGCTCAGATAAAATACAGCGTCCTTCTTTTGGAAATGCCGGGCGGTTACTAACTGGGAGGGGGGGAGAGAAAGCCAGGGCAAAAATACGACAAAAACAAGACGGTCTTCGTGGGTGTCTCAGCGGCAGCGACAAAAATGTATATAGCAAAGTGCTTTTGGTTCAGAGGAACCTCTTGCCTTAAAAAGCAAGGGTCGCGTGACGAATGACGTATTTAAAGCATGCAAATTACTCTTGGGAAAACGACTGAAGCTCTGCCAGGAAAATCGGCGAGGGGTGGGGAGGACTGGCTGGCTGACAGATGACACCGGACTGGTGAAGCGCTTAGCAGCTGGGAGAAGGAAAGTAGCCAGGAGTGGGTGGTAACTGAAGAACCCCCACTCCTCCGTCTGAAGGGTGTCGTCAGACTTCTCCGAGTCCTGGTAATGGGGGCAGTTAAAACAGGGATCGGCGACTGCGAAAGTTTGTTTTCTTTTTTTTTATAAAGTCGTCTGTTAAAATCAGAAGCAAAATTCTAACTTTTGCAGCTATGGCTTGTTTAAAGACGAGAGCGTTAGAGGTAGAGGCAGGAGAAGAAAGATAATATAATTTATAAATAAATAATTAAATAAACACAAACAAAAAGAAATCTAGGTTCGTATGTAAGAATTTGAAATTTAAAAAAAATTCTCTATTTAAAAATGTTTATAAAAGTAAACAAAATTAGTTTAAACTTCAGTCTTGGGCCTCGGCCTTGCTTTAGACACATTTAGGGTTAAATTCTCACGCATGCACACCCTGAATTTTACGGACTGTTGCAAAAAATGGTACAAATTTTTTTTCTTTAAAACTTGAAGAATTTCCGAAAAACGTACATGTTTTGCTGCATCTACAGGCGAGTTTTGAGAAATCTGCCTCCTAAGAGCAAACTCGAGACATCACGTACAATAAGAGCAATCCGTCCTCTATGGTGTTATTATCGAATTAACTATTATTCATCTTTATAAATACAAAGTTTGTTGTTAATTTTGTTTTATTTCAAATTTTGAAAAAAACAAAAACAAAAATGAATGCATTTTGAATGCTCAGGTTGGCGTTCTGAGTAACTGAAAGTTATCACATTTATTTATTTCGTTCAGATGCACTAACGACGGAAGCGACTTTATCGCTAATGCTGTGTTTACCCCCCTAAATCTGACTGGTCGTAAACAAATAAGTATATTTTCATTACGGATATCTGAAGGTTTATTTTAGCATGAGCCATGGTCACTTCATTAGCAATAATAAAAATAAGTAATAAGCCGACTTCAAATCAACTTTTCTCTTCTTGGCGTTATCGAGATTTTGATTTGAAAACTAGCTTATTTTTAGTGAAACCATCTTAACTTGCAACAGGTGCGTGTACACACACACACAACACACACAAAAAAAACACATAATAATTTTAAAGTAGTTTTTGTTAGTTTTGAATCTATAATCTATGGGTTATTAAAATCTGTTTTATTTTACCCTTTGTCAATAACGTTGTGGGCCTCTACGTTCCCGGGTTGTGTAGATTTTCCTATCACCGACAGACAGTTTTTCTATCTGAATGCGTCAACTGTTAAAACGATTTTACTATTAATTTTAATTTTTTTTTTTAAACATTAACTACAATTCACAGTGGGTAACTGGTGTATCTGCGTGTGTAATGGATTGGATATTTGGTCGAATCGTGAAGAAAAAGTAAATTCGCGTATACGAGGTTTGATTGTGGCTATATCGAATATCAGGGAATGGTGGGCCACTCGGCAGGCGGGGGAATCGTCAGAAATGGGTCGCTTACGGTCTTCGCTTACTGTCATCCCCCCCGCAAAACACCGGGAAAGCTCAATAGAACTTTGTGTTCGGCTACCATAAACAAGGGCGAGTAGCTTTCTGACAGCCGCGCTAGATCTTTCTAGAAGCGTTGGGCGTCACGAACTGCACGCACAATGTTCTTGATTGTTTGCCCTTTCTCCTTCTGTTTACTTTCTAAAGACGTTCGGCACCCGCTTCTCTAATTATTATCTTTTATTATTTTAATGCAAGTATATGATAAGTCGATTAACGTCTATCAGATTTACACCTGCCGCCGGATTTACGCGTTGGGTTTCTCCTCGGCCGAGCAATCGGGTGTGCGTTTATCGCTGTGTGCAATAACGTAGAACAGGTTCCTCTTTTATCTCTGATTCTATCGCAAGAGAGGGTTCCTTTGGCGCATACAACGTAGCATTTGTTAGACCAAATTTTTTTGTTTTTTTTTTTTAAATAATTCCTAATTAATGATATCAAAAAATTAAACTCTCTTGGTTTCGGTTTTATATAAAATTTGTAAAATATATTAAACACAATTTTGGCAAAGATAAAAACTCGGTGTGTTTGCTTGCTGACGTGCTTACTTTCCGTGTCTGATTCGTTATTGTAGTAATGCACCCAGAAATAAACTCTGCCCCGGACTTGAGAGTTTATATGTCAATTGGTTTAGAAGCGATTATTTTTGTTAATTTGCTTTTTGACTCATCTGGAAATGGCCTGATAAATTTTTGTTTTTAGTTTTATTTTACCTTTTATCCGCTTAAATGCAGATGCAAACTGATGATCTACGCAAAAGTCTGATTAGCTTCATCCATGACTTTGCTTTGATAATCGCCTTCTTTGTACAGATAGTATCATAGGGATCTTTAAAATTAACGATCTTATGCAAAATTAAATTTAGAATATGAATTAAAATATCAACAAACCATCCAATGTTTGCAATTTATTGACTTATTTATTTAATTACTTACTTAGCGAAGAAGAAGGCTATGCCTGTTGGGAGTAACTTCATTTCATTTTTGCAGCAGTTTCTAGACCTGTTTTGTAGCGCCATTAGACGTATACTGAAGTTCCCACAATCCACAATAATTCCTATATACCACACGCATTCAGAAGTGAAGGTTTGGCCAAAGAATTCATGTATTGACCATTATCGCGAAAGCTTAATGTCTTAATTAAATGCAGACCCCCATTCATATTTAGGATGTATCCAAGTGCCTAATGTCGGTCAAAGTTTACACGATTTTCTCTTTTCTCTTTGAAGATATAAAGTGCAGGTGGTCGGCAGTAACCTGATCGCTGGCTTTACTTCACAGAAACGGGCTATAAACCCGATTTTATCAAAGAACACCCTAGAAAGAAATTCTTGCATGAATTAAATATCACAATATAAAATAGCGTCGCCAAACGACGGAACCGCTCAGCGTTTCCAAATCCTTCATGTCATAAATCAAATATTCAAGCTAATTTTCTCTTAGTTTTAGATATATTTTTTTAAAGATTTGATTGACATTCTTTTGGAAAGTTTTAGACTTACCTAGCTGAGGTACCCGTCGCTGCACAAACAGTAATTTTATTTGTTTAAACAGACAATCATTGAATAAACATTTAATTGACGCTCGTGATACATTTTTTAACATTCTATAATCTGCACACTTAAATTTAAGCTTATTCCATAAGGGCTTCTTTACAGTAAATGCTTTTAGTTTATTCTTGGAGTGTAAAACAAAATAGATTTTTGTGTTGGCCAACTCTTGAGCATATGATGTCAAAACCTGCTGTTGATGGCGTTCAAATGGCCCTGCGGACTGTTGAAATATTGAAATCTGCGGTCAGTTCTGAGTATAATGAGTACCGTGAAGCTGTAGTAACTCTGAATCTTGAAAGGTGGCCTCTTTGTTGGCCTTTGATGCCATGCTCTGGACTCTCTTTCCTCCCTTTGATCCTGAAGTATCTTCATTATAAGTTGAGGCTTCTAGCTCACCTATTTTAAATGAGTGCAGTGAACTAAGCGTAATCTATAAGGATTTTGAAAACAACCTTTGGTAGGCCTCAAAATGGTCTTCAAGACCAACGTGTTGTAGCCTAACACCTCTCCCAGATTCTGAAGTACCTACACAAACGTTTTTGGGCCTCTGGGTGCTACGGTTCGGCAGTATAACACTAACAAACAAACACTCGAAAATATGTATTAGACAGGTCGCATCCATGTTTCCATGAAACTAAATGAAACAAAGGCTTCCCAGGAATTTTGCACATTCCTACATCAAAAATGGTGGAAAAAATTATTTAAAATTTTTTTAGATTTCCATCAATATTTTGTACAATATTTACTAAAGTCAACAGCTTTGTATCCTCCACGTACAGGTGAAAAAAAATGCATCTTCGGATAAAAACAATGCTTTCCCGATCATCCTTCAGTTTACTGCACTAGATTAAGTTGGTAGAAGCTTTGAATCATTGTCTTACTTCTGCGACAAGCAGAATATGAATTGATCCAGAGAAGCCAGCCTGATTGGACTCTGTACTCTTGAAAAGTAGCCAGCGAAAGACATCGGTTTTTGCGTCGTCTTCGCTTTGAAAATATTGTCCCACCTAGAATATATCTCCAACGATAAAACAAGAGTAAGTTGGACAATGCCAGGGCTGAGCTATTGGGAGAGCGGAATATTTTGAAGCCAAACTACTAACGTTTAGTTTCACTTTCCAGAATTACAGTATTGGAACAAGTTTCATCTCATAAGTAAATCTTTTGAAAATCCTATCCGGTCTCAATTTGCGAATTGCAACTCGAGCCTTTCAGTAACGCACATGGGTGCCTTTCTTCAGCGAAAAGTATCCTCTTGCGAAATTATTTTGTGGCTGTCATTTTCCGTGATGGTGGCACTGGCACGAACAACATTATGAGGAGGTAAAAACCAATTCCGCCTGTTTGATTGATAAATGTGTGTGAGTGTGTGTTGGGGGGGGTCAAATGTCACCACGTATAACTGTGATGCACAGTGACGCTACTATAGATGAGTGAATCCGATCGCTTCTCTAAGATATTGAAACGGCATTATTCTGTCCTCATGCCGAATATATTACAGCCGCCGTCTCTGTGAGCTGTCATAAAACCGCATCAGCGGGCTGTCGGTTCCGTTCTTGCAATCAACTAGTTTCCTCCCTTAACTGCTCAGACAAATGATGGCGGAGTTAGTCCGCGAGATAATTCGAAATTGGGCTTAATTTGTACAAGATATATTTTTTTTAAATTTATTTATAGAATTTTATTTGTTGAATGATATTTAATAAAAGGAAAGGAGATGGAAATCCTACCACAACCAGTTTAAGTAGGAAAAGTGGATTATGTTCATACTAACTACGGTAAATGCAGCCATAGTAGGTAGGGGAGACGAGTCTGTCTGTTAGGCGAATACCTGGCACAATTGTTCATAAACATACAACAGAGCCCCCTACTGAGCAAAAGGACGCGTATTCCGAAAAGTATAAAATAAAAACTATCTTACAGGTTAATTTAACATGGCATTTTGATTAAGAAAATTCAATTTAAATTACCGATAAACAACTACATCACCGACTACTGATTGCCACGAATGCTAACCGAAGTTCGAGCCTCGTTTTGGTGTTCAGGAAGGAATTTACGTCCTCTTTTTAGTAGCATCTATTTTACGTCGTTTCTTTCAAATTCATCTTAAAATACCGGATCCAGTCGAGTCGACCCCCCCCCCGAGCCGGACTACGTTAGCTGCAGACCAATTACTAGTCAGTTAACGCCAACAGAGAGCAGCAAACGTCTACACTGCGGAGCGACCGACCGTCTAGCGGTAAAACAACTAATAACATATTTGACAGCGTTAGAGATCAATCACAGAAAGGTCTCACTTCGCAATTCAGCCTGACATTAGCTTTCCTATCCGCCCTTTTTTCTACAAAAACCTTCCATTTCAGACTGGCAACAACATAATTAAATTGTTCACAGATATTTTGTGAAAGATGCACGTAGGTTGAAATTAAAAGAATATACATTAAAATCATGTCGAAAAGTGTACAAGAAATTGTTGGTCTTTCCTGGTATATTATTACGTCAATATTAGATGCGATAGGTGGCTCCGGTAGATGATCCGCATTAGTTTTTTTTAAAAAAATTCTTACTTAATTTTTACTGAATGTCGCAATGATGGTTTGACAGCATTTATGTAATTACTAAAATGTTTCTTTATCATAAAAGTTGAATATAAATAAATTAGTGTAAAAAAAGAACTGACCAGGTGAATTAAAGTGGCAATGATCATACGCTTTCTTACAGCGTTAGTCTTTAATTATTATTAACACTGTTAGTATTTACATTTTTGTACTAAGATTCTCGATTTACCGAAATCATCTAATGGTTCTCAGATAAAGGTGTTAACATAGTTGGTATAGCCTGATTATGTGTTCTGTTTTAAGTGGCTCTGTCCTTTTGTAATTCTTAGATCTTATCCATGTTTTACGCAAGTGCTTTTTTTTTTTTAATGTATCTAAGTGCACCAACCAACATTTACAAGTCTTTATTTCTCACATTCTCTTTATATATTTTTTTTTGTGTTTTGGCAATTTCTTCACTTGTGGCATTTTTAAAATATGAACGTGCCATTTATGAAGCAGGTTTCCTATTCTTGGTCATTGTCGACGATGTCAGGGCAGCTTGTTTAATATTTTACTGTCAGTGTTTACAAGTATATATTCTACACCTTCTGGTTCACGTTTGTAGCACCCCTCTGCTGCTGGACGGTTGCAGTGTTACTAAACATTCCCGTAAATGTAGACGACACTCTTCCTGTTTTTGATCTCCATTTGTCCTGATATTATTAGATTCTTCACATATTCAGCATTTTGGATCAGTGCCCTGTTTCATAATTTACTTTTGAATAGGTGTCCGATGGCTATACTTTGGTCTTGTACTGCTGTTATTAATCCCACACTTTCCGCTTTTAGTCTAGAGTTCCTTAACCATTATTTAATTTCCTCTTGAGCTACAGACGGTTTGGTCATCCAAGTTCGATAATGACCATGCGTCGATCGGTTTCTCTTTCCGCGCTTCCTTCTTTTGTTTCGGCATAAATTTAAAGAACTTCTAAAAACTTTAGTGCTGTGTGTCGGAGTAGCCGCTCCCTCCCTGAGGCGCGGGGATGAGAAGACTTTGTTCCACTAGCAGATTTTTCGATCGCAGCCCCGGCTCTCACCGCCAAGGAATCGACTGACGATGCAGTCTGATCTTTAGGTTTGTTGAAAGTCCCTGTTGTTAATGGTAGCCCAAACCCCATCATTCACTTGGAGGTGTCCACAATAGTTATTAATATTGTCCTTCGTGTTGTTCGGGAATATTACTCTTCGAGAAAAACGTACCAAACCTCCGGTAAACACAATAATACAACAGCATCTTCCAACTCAAATATTTTGGCTTTTATTAATAAGATTTTAATTGTTTGGACAGCATTCTTAACTCGAGTTTTAGAAATGCAAGCAAACATTACACTTCAATCAATTTTGAAAGGAAAATCCAATTAGAAGTCAGTGCAGTGAAATCTCACCGGGTGAAAATTATGGATGAATCTCTGCAGGGAATCGAGAATCTTACTTCTTAATATCGCATAACCTAAAGAAAGCAAACAAAAAAATCCTCTAACCTGGTATTTTAATTTAAAAAATCAATTAGGAAAGTTCTATTTATGCACAAGCAGGCTAGCAACCATATAACAAAAAGCAACTTTGTTTTCAAGCTGACACTCGGAACGAGAGGGGGGGTTAGAAATTTTAATGAAGTAATTTTGAGGTAGGTTCTAAATGAGAAAAACCGTTTGAAGAAATGTGAAGATTGCACAGGAACCCACCCATTCTAGACCTAATTAAGACAAAAAGTACACGCGTTGTCAGTGACTGCTAATTAACTTCCTTTTAAACTACTTAAACTATCAGGCAGACAGTTGGATATAGGTAAACAGCGAAAGGGAGCCATGGTGATAGGCGAGGAAAATGGGTCGGAGAATTCATGTCCGGAACACACCCGTCTGTACAAGTATCAGTACTTTGATCAGTCCCTAACCTTCTGGTTGCGAACGGCTCATCAGTGCGAGACTGTGAAGAAAACCTAGGTACGTATTTTTCGGAAAAGCTTAGCTACATGTGGGTACACAATCTGTGTTTCTAAATATTCCATCACTAAAACCCGAAAGAACGAAGAGGAAAATTACCTAGCAGCACACCTTAAGAGGAAAAGTATTTCCTTCAACTTTTTTTTAAGAAAAAAATTTATTAAAATAATTTCTTTTATATACCTAAAATAAATGATAAATGATAAGTAATAACTCAGTTATATATATATAAATGCACGCACTCTTTAACAATAATTTGTAAAAAAGATAACGTGTAAGTGATAATTCAATACATAAATATTAAGTATATTAAAAAAAAATCCCAAACAAGGCAAAAATAATTCTTGGCATACAATATATTTCTAATTTAAATAATTTTTACTCTATAGTGATCTGTTAAAGTGTCTTCTGGAGTTAAAGAAAAGAGATTTTATTGGTAATATTGCTTAGTATTTAGAGTATACTGAATCATAAGTGTATATTCGGTTTCTACAGTGGAATATAGAATGTAATCTTAAGTGAAGAAAGTATGGAATCAGTGGTCTAAAGGGTAAAATATGCAAAACTCTTTAAAAACTTTATTCTTAAAAATGCTATCTCCAAATTAAAAATAAATTATTTAATTCTAGTGAATAATTAAAAAGAAAACTGTTTCTCATTTTCTTCCCATTTTTAGCGTGCTTGCGTGATTACCAAGCAACCAAACAGAGTAGAAATGTAGAACACGCATATCTTGTGATGAATATCAAATATATCTCACAAATTTACTAATAAGCCGGATTTAAATTAAAAATTTTATTATTTTAAAGATATCCATTAAAAGGATACTTGTATGTGCTTTATTTCGTTTTAAAGCTATTGTAGTGTAAGTATTTCACCAAACCAAAGCAGAGAATTATCTGTTGTCATCATATTCAGCACACCTTGGTACAGCCATAGCTTGAAGCGAAGATTTATCCAGCGAGTAAACGTAAAAATTCTTGAGTACACTGACACTGTTATAGCCCCAGGCAAAGAATTATCAGGCGAGGAAAATAAATAACTGAGAGATTAACTGTTGCAAAAGAGCTAAGTTTCTATGGGTACCAGTCTATATTTCGTAAAAAGATTATAAGAAGAACGGATAGTTTTTTTTTTAAGTAAAGATTGTGGAAGAAAGAAATACACGAGGAAAAGTAAAAGAATACATCTGAAGTAAATAAACCTGTGGGTAAGGGGAGCAGTTAATGACTTGCAAATAACTTGCTTGAGATCTGAAATAAGAAAGTTAAAGCCTTCCTAGTGGGGAAAAAAGAGGCTACAAAGAAGCAAGGTCTTAATGAAAGAGGGATAGTCAGGAAATGATTATTATTCCAAAAATCAAAGCATGGACAGGATCACATGAAATGAAGTATCGAACAATGGATTGTTCATATAAGAAATCGACAAAGGGTATATAAAACGGAACATAGCAAAGAGAGAGAGAAATAAATGCATGGAGGTGGCGCCATTTAAACTTTATACGTGAATGGCGTTGACAGATTGTTTCGAAGTAATTGAGGAATGGCCACCAAGAAGCACGAGCAAATTTTTATTCAATGCTTCATATTCTATGGTTGTAATTTAATTGCCTTAGATTCTGTATTCTAGCAAGACAACAACTCCAAACAGGGAAGAAGCTAGTCTCCGATTGCTATGAGTGTAAAAAAAGCCAAAGTTCTTTTAAAGGTTGCTTTTGTCATCATTTTCCTGATATGAATATAATTGAACATATATGTGATTAAACAAGTTCTAAATGAGTTTTAAAAGATCCAATTTTTTGAAACTGTTGACGATGTTTTATGGATTCTAGAATTCAGTTTTTTTCAAATATTCTATCCAAAACTGCTCCAGGGAATTTAACGCCGACTAGAAGAACTTTTCAAATGAAACTTATTGCACAAAAAATGTAAGTTTTACCTTCTGATTCTTCCAATGTCGCTGTGTTTTGATATACAATGTTTCAGATCTCTTATTTGTTTTATTATAATCTACAAATAAATTATCGCTAATGAGCGTTTTAATTTATTTTCATAAGTTCTGTTTATAATTTCAATAAAATAAAAATGATTTTAGCAACTGAATCATTTAAAATTACTTTTCTAGGTAATATTTGAACAATTTTGTGTTAACTATCCGTTTTCCTATAAATTTATGATTGTATTCCCTTTATGCAAATAATTAAGCTAACAAATATCATCGAACCACATATTCATTCGCACCTTTAATCGATGGCCGTTTTAATTATAAACTTGAAAAGTATTTTGTTACTATTTTATTAGATGGTTAATTTTATAAACGTAAAAATATTCAGTTGGAATTCATTCGTCTTTCAATGATAGGACCAAGAATATTTTTTGTGTGGGTTTCTTGCTGGAGTTTCGATCTCATATTTATGACACTGAAATCAGTTAAGGATATCAACTTTTTACATATATAAACTTTGTATACAGACCTGTTCAGTTCCAGGAAGAAGTATTACTAATACACTTCAACTGTTCAGAGAAATTACAAGTAGGCCAGACATGAAAAATTCCATAGGAATTATGCTAGCCGTAGATCAGAAAAAAGTTTTCGATAGGGTTAACTAGAATTTTCTCATAGAAACACTTAAAACCCTTGGCTTCGGAGAGTACTTCATTAATTTTGTTAGGCTCTTCCAGTCCCACCTCGTAATAAATATCTATCAGAACGGCTTTCTCTCTTCGTCTATCCACCCAACAAGAGGCATCAGGCAGGGGTGTCCCCTAAGTGCCATGCTATATGTTCTGACTACAGAACCGCTGGCCGCCAATATCAGAAAAGACCAAACAATCAGGGGGATAAATGGTGTCAAAATCCAGCAGTATGCTGATGACACCACCCTCCTGTTAAAGGATGCGGCCAGCTTGGACGCAGCATTTAAAGTCCTAGAGGTCTATGAAAAAGCCTCTGGGGCAAAAATAAATAAGAAAAATACCACCGCAGCATGGCTAGGGGGGCAATCAAAAAACCCTGCGCCAACATAACATCAACTGGGTGGAAGACAAAATTAAGTTACTGGGAATTTACTTCCCAGTTAAATACAATACTAACACGCTGCATGACAACTGGCAACCTGTGATTAATAAAGTCAACGCTTTACTAACCGCATGGTCCTCGCTGAACCTTTCTTTCTTTACTAAAACTGAACAAGTTAATACATACCTTGCCCCCAAAATCTACTATCAATCTAAAATCATAGGAATGCCAGGCTGGGTGCGCAACGCCATAGACGCCGAGTTAACTCGGTTTCTGTGGAAAGGGCGCAAACACCTGGCAAATAAACAAATAATTAGACTCCCTCGGAGTTAAGGCGGATTAAATCTAATAAATCTAGAGAGCAAAATAGGTGCTCAACAAATACTAAACATAATAGATATCATAAGAAACGTAAACGATAGGCCAAGATGGCAAAAACTCTTCATTTCCCGTTTAGCGAAAGCATTCGACACCCTCGATGGGGTCGATGTTCTCACTAACAAACTAAAACTATACAGAGCACAGAAAAACTTACTAAATGACTACCACATAACTGCACTCCAGCAATGGATCACTAGTAATATCTCTATAGGAACAGATAACATTGTAAGCCTAGGAGATACTAAAATAGAACTAGACAAATTATCCCAGCGAGACATCTACCTCTTCCTGTCGTCACGACCCATCGAGGAACCGAATTACAGGAAGAGGTGGGAAGATACCCTCAATTCAGGAACACTTCCATGGGGCAGGATTTGGACTAGCTCCATTAATCGTCTCGTGGACGGATATACATCTGACATTCACTGGAAATTAATAAGGAATGTTCTCCCCACAAGGGAAAACAAACATAAATGGAAATTAATTAATTCTCCCAAATGCCTCGCCTGTCACGAGGAGGATGAAACGGCAATCCATTGCTTGTTCTCGTGTCCGATGAACATAGAACTATTGTGCCTAGTCTGAGACTTGATATTTAAAATTAAAAGTCCCCAGAACAAACTTACGTCGTTCTGGCGCATCTTTGGCTTTAATAATAGAACTAAAAAGGACTGCCTTTGGAACTTTCTGGTTTTTACCGCTCAGCGGATCGCTTGGGGTAGCCGGAAGGCTTTAGAAGGCGGTCAGCCTACTTCAACAAAATTACTATTCCAAAACTATGTAACTAATTGGTTACATCAAAAATATACAGTCATGAAATCTAGTATAAATGGCAGACTAATTTTCTCTTCCACCTGGCTAATTAATAATGCATTAGAACACATCACCACAAACAAAAATCTGCTAATACACTTTGACAATTCCCCAACCTCAACTCTTAGCTTAGATCAACCACCCTGAGTCACCCCTCTGTCTAATTTTATGTTTTTTCTTACATTTAAATTGATTTAGGTTCCTGGAAAAGAAAAACTTCTTCTTTCTTATTCTATTTCTCTTCTGCTTTCTCTTTCTTCTTTCTCATTATATTCATGCACTATTGATTACAGTTTAAAATTACGCAACAAATCCTTAAAGGATTTACTTTAATGAATATATAATCATTTTTTTCTTCAAACTCTTAAGTGATCCTTGACACTTTGAAACTTAACTTTATAAAATTACTTGCGGTAAAAATTATCATACTAACTTTCTATCCCCCTCCCCTTCTTCAGTGTAAGCCTCTATTTATTTATAAAGCAATCCACCCCTATAATGCTCACATGGACTAACCATGAGTCTTTCTTCGTTTAATAAAACACACTACAGTCCAAAATAAAAGAAGATCACAGATTCAATTAATGTGGTGTGGAATGGGGCAGCGAATGCTGTGATGACTAAACACCACAGCAGACGTGCTACTTTCCGGTTTGACCACCTGCCAGGGAACCTCTGGTCCCCTACGCTGGAAGTAAAAAACATAAGTCATAAAGACTTTTTGTTCTTATTCAACATCAAGGGAATCTCTGATTCCCCCACGAGGGGAGGACTTACTAAAAGATCAAAACGGAGGGAGAACATGTCTCCATCCATCGTCCCGCAAAATAAAAATAACTCTCTCTCCATCCTTCCATTTTGGAAACTTTAAAAATAAACAGTGGCCCAAACTTCCCTTTCAGAACAAGGACATACAGAGAGAAAACTCTGTTCTAGAGAGTTCAGCCAGGATAAACCTACCTCTCCTACGTGCAATACGAAGGAGTTGGGTAGCCCGCTGCTCTCACTAGGTTGCGGTACATAACAAACAATACACAGGTCGAAATAAGGCCTCACTTGTAAACATCTGTGGCGGCCGGTCGTGGAACCGACCCAGCTTGCAATCTTACATATGCAGCCTTACAAACACACCCCTAAACACCGCACAACACCAAAAAAAAAAAAAGTTCCAGACCGTCACGTGTTGATATTATAGAAATATCTTTTATAATGAAATTGTAAGTGGTTGGAAATGGCAACCTTAAGTAATGCATAAGAAGTTTAAAATCTATTGTGAGGATTTTCTTTTTGTTTGGGGTGTAAACCTTGATAATCTTTGATGATATAATAGCAAAACCTTTATTCTGTTTTATAATACGTAGATTTCTATTTACAGACCTAATAGAATTTTTTCCAAATATTTAAGGGTTCTTCAGCTATTGACAGGGGCTGAAACTACGTCATAATTTAAAATCCGCTGAGCTTTCTTTACGGACTGTACTTAGAAAATTTCTATATTTTTTTGTCACAGAATTTGAAATCAATCAAATAAATAACAGGTCAATGTAGTAAGCGATAGTTTAAATAAATTTTTAAAAAATATCTTGACAAGTACTTTTTTTCTTGCAGACCTTGCATGAAACACCAAAGTTTCCTGCCTTTCTGCAACCAATATCAATGCACAATACTACGATCTTGCAATTCTAGGAAACCATCCGAAATAGTAGTATGCCTAAAAGTAACAGTTTGCAAAAGTGAGATAATATCTGTATTGATAGAATACAGTTTTAGTTTAACATAAGATGTAAAGTTGGAAAAGAGAAGCCTTATATTTAATCCAAAGATAAGTTATAATTTACCGATTGACAAGGATTAATTCTCGAATAAATATTAGTCCTGTGCAGACGATAAAAAAATAAAATGGTGCCATATTAAAATTGTACATAAATTTCTCTGTATTGTTGTTCATAAACATCATAAAAAAAAATTTAATTGTTGAATGATTGAAGAATATTTGTATACTAAAATCTTGATTGGTCAGAAAATAAATGGTCAAGAAAGATGATATAACATAAATAACATTTTTAAATATAAAAAAGCATTTTTAAAGGATTATATATTAATCTGAATATAACTATGTCCCATAACGAGACGATTGCGGAAGGAAAACCAATAGTTTTCAAATAGGTATATGACAAACAATTGTAAATATTACTCTTTGAGATGAAAAAGAAAGATTTTGATATTTTCCTGTTTTAGTAAAATTTTCAGTTACTCGCTCTCAATTTATTTACGAAAATAAGCACCAACAGCAATTGACAGAAAACTAGGCGATAATTCTAACGGAAGTGCAGTAAATAAGCCTGTCAGGGCAGACAAGCTAAAGAATGAACCAGCCTGACATTTTGCTTTGTTGGATAAAACAGAATCGCAAATTAGAACCGAATCCGAAACTAAAAGCCTAGCATTAGGTTGCGAGAAGAGCTGAAAAGTGGTTAATAGCGAATATGTTAATAGAGCAAGAAGTGTTTTATAAATAGGTAAAAGTTTTGAAGATTGGTGAATCAGCTAGGAAATCTAAGAGTTTGTGAAGAAACAATAAAATAGAAAAAAATCCCTGCGCTAGTTGCAGACCGAGGAAGATTACACCTCGAGTAAGGATAACTTAGTGAAGCTGTTATCAAAAAGGGCATTAAAGTTGCGGCTACAAGATTTCGTGTAAGCATCTTATATCAAGGTATTACATAATGAAAAAAATCTCAAGCGATTAAGAGAAGAGAGTAAGTATTTGATATGCCAGAAAACGTAATTCACATCATCCAGAATATGTACGGAGAACCAATGTATTGTGAGCGTAGGAGGTAGCCTTACGGCATAGCTTGACGTAACACCTGTGGTTAGGCAAGGTGTTAAGTAACCTGTTATCTATACATTTTGGTGTGATCCCATAAACAAATGAAAAGAGACTAGGGAATACTGAATTTGCAGGTGGTGCTTGAAAAAACACGAAAGAAACCGATAATTTAGCAAATTAAGCTAACAAAATTAATCTTTTCATTAAGAAAGAGAAAACTGAGCTGATATATGTCGGTGCGGACGCCAATAATACGATCTACCTGTATAGGAGTCTGTTTGCTTTAAAAGCCTCCTCCGTCAATCCGGTTATTTCAGTGAAAAGGATCCTTCTAAAGAGGAAATCGGACGTTCTGATGCTTTCACGAATAAAAATCATCTACAAGAACATATTTCTTTCTACACTGCTTTATGGGTCAGAGACAGGGAAATTATTAGCAAGCAATGCGGCAAAATGTCAAGGCCCTTGTCAACAAGTGCTTGAGAAAGGTTTTGAGTTAGGTAGACTGAATTTAACAATAACGAAGGAATTAGAGACATTTTTTCACTGATTCTAAAGAAGAGCTGTACGTATCTGGAGCTTGTGCACCCTATAATAAAAATGACAAGATCTCCACTCGATCTCAGGGATATCAGCCGGTAGAGGAGAGAAAGAGACCTCTTCCAAAATGCATCCTTTCCCAAAATCTTTCATCAAATATCTCTGGAGGGGCAACGGCACAAGGCCGATTGCAGTGGCAACGACTGGTTGCCACCTTATAGAACTAAAGAATCGTGGAACTAACTGGCTTGTTTTGTTTTTCTAACAGCAAGTAAATTATTATTACGCTTCTCAAATAAGACAAATTTTACCAAAAGTTTCATATTTATTTCAGTACGCTGCAAGCATTCTAAACACCGCCATTTAACATTCTTTGATTATATCATGAACAATAATGGTAATGAATTCTGAATATCTATCAAAAACATTCTAGCTCAAGCAACTCCTGAATGTCAGCTAAATAATGTCTGAGTTATTCATTTTACTCCATTTTAAATATTTACAACTTTTTTTAGCCATTCTTTATAGACACAAAAAATAATTTACTTAAAATAATCAAAAAGGTTATTTATTTGTTTGTTGAATAAAACTCTTTCTGACAAGAGTACGAGTACTCAAGGAAAATTTTCTTTACGTAGTGATCTCCCCTTTTTGTTGTTTTTTCTTTTTTAGTTCTATCGATATATTCTTTCTTTTGTTAAATTGCTCTTTCCACAACAACAAAACAAGTGTTTTTCTACTTTTTATATAACTAGATCTATTAATTTATTTCCAAAAAGCACAAGTGCTTGTTGCTATTTAAAAGTTCTATTAACGATAATAACTATTCTGTCTTGAATGTGTTGATACAATTGCGTGAAATTGGCGGTGGCTTAAATATTCCGTACGTCAAAACCCCCTTGTGTAGTGAATCGACCTTCCATTAGTAGCCATCATGGTCAAGTTATCAGCTTATCCTGCACCAGCAACGTTTGAACCAACATCGTCAAAGAAAGGGAGGTTAACGAAAGCTATTCTCGCACAGCCCAACATCTTTATAGAGACTCTCCTGGGAACGACAATTTGGAAATGTTCTTCGAAACGTCGGTAATTTAATAACAACAGAAGTGGCGAGATGGAAGCTCGAACATATACGACATGTTTAATTAGTGTTTTTACTTTAACTCTGAAAGCAGGCATCGTTCTAACTTTTAACAGTTTCTCTTGTTTCGTTGGAGCATCGCTGGTGGTTAGCCGACACATCGGGTACACAAATATTCTATATGCATTTCTTTGGTAATTCATTCGGTGTAGATGACATCATTGCAACATGTTTGGAGGATTTATTCTACTAACTGCTGGAATCAAACTTTCGTGAGTTTAATTCACAAAATCGTGCGTTAAATTTCTTTCTCGTTTTATTGTTTAAACTTAGAACGGAGTCATGATCTCTGGCAGTGCATGGGAATTTGCATAAAGTAAACGTAGTATGACGCCACCGTGGTTCTGTAAAGTTTGCGCGCACGTCTTCTATCATTTATATGGGCTGGGCTCCGTCCAATATAAATACGGACCACTTTTTGGCGCTTATCGGCTTTTGTGGTCTTCCCTGGCTTCTTACTGTGAGATGAAGGCTCTCTGTTTGCTGTGGCCCTTATTGCTTTTGTTCTACATATTCTGCGGCTCCTCTGTATACAGAAATATCCTCCAGTTCGTGTTGCGGTTACAGACAGACAAACAACGCGCGAAGTAATCAAATAAAGTGTTTTAATTGATTTGATAACAGTCATTTATATATTCTATCTATGCATCCATCAGGCACAACGTTTTCTTATTAACTTTTATCATTTGAATGATTAGGGGAAAATACCTAGTTCTTCGTCTTTTATTTCCTGTATTTTCTTATGATTCTTTGCCATTTTTTTTCCCAATGAGAATTTCTTTTCTTTTCCCGGTATGATTATGAACAAAAATAACCATTATTATTTAGCAACATCTTGAATTGAGATTTTTAGCTTTCAGCATTAGAAATTCGACTTCATTTAGGAAGCATCTCCTCCGCCATGCTCTCCGGCTGGCAGAGTGTAGATTGTAATAGTTACCACCAAGCTACATGATCATATATTACAGCATCACATAAATGACGTCTGTAGGCAGCGAGGGATACTTTAAAATGTTCTGGAAAGTAATATAAATATAAAGTAAAGATGCATTTTTTTGTTCTTTATGTTAGATTGCGTTACAAATTTAATGGACCAAAATGGTCGTTATTATCGACATTATTATTATATGTATCAATCTTTAATTGAGTTTATTTTAAATAAAAATTTCTCATCAGTTTTCTTATTATGCTCTAATTAAGCCTCAGATATTGAATGTTATGCTGTTGGTAAATATAAAAAGCCAAGTAATTCAAACTTTATTTCATGATTTCAGTTCTTCGGGACTTTACCTGGAGAAACATTGCATTCAATAGACGCAAAAGTTATTTATATACAAGAATCTTTGGGCAGCGCCAAAATAATTTATACCAATCAATTTTTTTTATGAATGCTCAAAAGTTAAATGGGCCATAAAAATGAACTTCTAACCTGTTTCCCTTTATTCTTTAGTCTCGTTTCAGATGCGAAACTTCTAGACATCACGTTTCATTTATAAGCAGGTTTCTATTAATGAAGAATGTGAAATGTGTATATTATCGTTTTATATATGGTACCATGTCAAATTAATCTGGTGACCACTAGTCTGACCGAACTTTACATATTTCAGATGTGGTTTCTGTATATACTGGACGTCTACATAGATAGATAACCGCTGCGTATTAACCACCATCATGTCGACAACAGGAGAACTCCGAGATCTATACTCAAAATAAATTGCAGATTGCCAAATATCTTGAAATTCCTCTTGGATATGTGACCAATATTATCGTGCAGTTAACTAAGGACATGTCATCGCTACTGCAGCAGTCTAGCGCTTCTGAGGGTCATCCTTAGGCGCCTTGGGTAACTAACAACAACAACAACAACTGCAGCAGTGCGATCTGGAAGGCTTTCGACGGCGACATCACAAAAAAAGGATATGTCATTACATTCTACATCCGCGCTCACCATCAAGATTGTTTGGCTATGCAACATATATGAGTAAAAGTAGGATCCAGTATTTTATCTACCGACTTGGCTAAAAAGGGCGATGGTAAACGTTGGCATGGTATTAACAAGGTAGATATAATGCCCATATTTCTCAAAATGGTGGTGCTATACACCACATTTATAGAATGACCATCCTAGAAGAAGAATAAAGGGATTAACATTTGTTCCTGGGTATTCCAAAGACTGTGAAAACATCTGGATCTTCAGCTGAGAGAAATCGGTCGGCGTTCCGTCAATACGATAAAATTTAAAGGAAGTTCTCACACGGAAATAAGAGGTACGACACAAAGTTTCGTCGATCCCTTCTTAGGAACAATAGAGGCTGGTCGTGCTTTAAGAGATGTCTTGACAAAGTATTAACATAAATAATTTAATTCTATTTATTGTATTTATTCGCAATTTATTCTGCAAACAAAGTAACAAATTGCAATAACTGGTAAACGAGTTATTATAGCAGAAGACTATAACTATATTACTCTATTTTCAAAAGTCCTTATAAAAACCTTTGACAAATTTGTTGCGTTGATCCACTACCTTTGAAATCTGCCAATATTCTAATAACATATTATTCTTTCGTATGTGATTTTAATAAAAGAACATTAACCTGTAATTCAACTCACGAGTATTTATCTAAATATGGCAAAGCTAATTTGAATAGCCTTAAAGCAAAAACATATTACGTTTCTTAATATTTAAAAAATTCATTGAAATGTTTTCAGTAATGTATAATTTTCACGTGATATGCAGAGTCAAATTGAAATATAGCCATATTATCAAAAGATTCATAAGGAATCTAGGGAATTTAATTATAGTACATGCAAAATAATCAAATTCAGTGTTAAAGAATCTTAATTTAATAATTTTAGTTATAATGGAAGAATCAATAAAAAAGTATTCACTCAAATTTACTGGAAATTTACCACTAAGAAAAATATATTAATTACATAGGCATAAATAAGTGTTTATTGATCGGTAATTTATCGAAGTAAAAGATACGTTTTATCAAGGAGTAAACTCGAGATTTTGTCGAGAATAGTGTAGGAAAACGCGATTAAACTCATACTGACAACATCTACTTGATTCTGCATCACATAACTGTCCACCATTATGTACCTTTTACATGCTTGCTTGCTCGTCCCATGACAGTCCACCATGATATAAATGCGCAAAAATATAAATCTTCAAAAAGCATGCTTGTTTATAGTTAAAAGTGGTGAACATGATTAGATTCAAAATGGTTTTAGTAAATTCAATAGAAATAATCTACAGCTATATTATACGTGACAAAATAAACTTTGTAAAAGCCCAGGAAGATTGAAATTGCTGTGCATTTTAATGTCTCGCTGTTGGTCATCAGCGAACTATTTAGACATGGCTTCCGGACTGGTGACTTAGACAAAAAATATGGTAAGAGGTTATCGCCCTTGCACAGCTGATCAGGATAAACGGCCCTGAAGAACAGCAGTTGCTCTTACCTGTTCAAACAATGATTTCTGGCAGTCGGAAGGATTAGAGTTCGTCTACAAACACATCAGAAACTGACTTCAGGATAATACTCCAAACAGATATTTGTTTACCTCAATTTGAACAACCGTCATTGTTATAATCGATTAGCCTAAGTAGGTTGCTCCCCTCGATAGGTGTCTAATAAGAGAAAGTGAGAAGATTTGATAAAACCGTTTTAGTCGAATTTCTCTGATGGCACATTAAGTGTGAGGCGACGTAAGATAAAGCGCTATGCTGCTATAGTATTGACTGAAATGTAATAATGTGGGGAGAGATCATGGCAGGCTAGTAGAAACATTCCTGTGAGCGATTGACAGACTGAGAGTCCTGCTTTCTCTTCAACAGCTGGAACAGGGAGTTACTTTTTATGGTCAGTCATACCAGATGCAGAGAGCGTTTTAGTATTTTTGTTATTCTTTCTGGTTATAAACATTACAACAGTTGACTAGTTAGCCATGTCTGCTGCACAAATCTTCAGGTAAATCCATCATTTTAAATGCTAAAATACTGTCTTAAATATGTTTGACTTAGTAAATACAGGTGGTTACTTTTTACTGTGGGAAATAACCGGTCAAAACGTAAGCATTTCTTAATTTTTTTAAACTCTTATTTTGTAGCTTTAAAAAATTTATTTAATATTAAGATATACAATGTATTCGTCACTTCTATTGTCTGCACCAGCTGACATCTGAATGAATTAAAACATACACGGACAGTAGAAATACACAGAATTTGACAAGAAACAAAGGCCAAATCATTGTACATATAGTATTGTGTTATATATTATTTAGTTGATAAGCGTCAGTAAAGCATACCTGTCTTCAGTGTGATTAGAAACATTAAAGATTTCTCGATAATGCGCATAATATATCATACAATACTCATCTGATATCTCTTTTGATGGCGGGGGGGGAATGAAACAAATCTTTCGAAGTATATTTTATTTGAAGTCCTCATATTCAACCACTTTTGTGTACAATGAAATATAATTAATGGGTGCGTTTAATGCACATTTCAGCGCTCAGGTGTATTATTATTAGTTAAACAATTGCAAATACGGAAGTGAAGCTCCGTCGGGCTGCCATCTTTGATTTTATTCAGAAGAAAATTTTAAAAAGGTGAAAGTTGTTCGATGTATTCAAATCGCGTTTATTCGATTTGTACTTTCTCGAGGTTACATATACATTCTCAGAATCTCTACATTGCATGGATCGAACTCACAGATTACAATAAATCTACATTACTTAATTTACAATACAAGATTTATATTAGTCGTTGATTTTTCTATGTGGGTATTAATCGCATCGCCTTTTTATTTAGTGATATAGAAGAAAATTGGGAATGTTTGCGAAGAAAGATATTAAAAGAAACTGTTTTCCCCTATAAGTCGATCTTTCTCAGACTTGTCTCATCTCGTCAGAATTACGCATCACTGAATCTGGGCCGGCAGTCAACTTAATTATTTTCTTTTTTTATAATAATCACTTGCGTTGTACAAACAGGACACAGGAAGCCCTTTCTTTAACTAATAAAAGCAAATGCAGAAAAGGAAACTTTTAAAAACGTCACGCCTATTACGCATATCGTTCTACCCGTTTCAAGGTTAGAGATCAGTTTCAACAGAACCCCATAAAAATAACAGGGAATATCCTTTTCCGGGGATGTTTGTCAACGACATTCGTGTGGGGAAGCTCCCGGAGTATTCGGCGTAACGTGCCTGCTGGCAGTCGCCTTGTGTATTGCCGACTGTAACAGTTTTGGTGTATACAAGAAAAGTTAAGTTCGTCGTGTGGTGTTGTGCTGTGTTTCATCCCGTTTCGTACTTGAAAGTACCCGATTAAGGAACGAATTTCAAAATCCTTGGAGCAGGTGACCAGCATTGATTCGATGATGGATTTCTTGCCGAATGTCTGAAGGCTTTACTTGATGTAAGGGGTTATCTTACAAAATAAGGAAAGTGTCTTATATATTGTGTACAGTGTTTACAAGTGAAATCTATGCTGTTCAAACTATTACGAAAGTAATGTGTAGTATGAACACATTGTGATCATAATTGTGATCTTGCTTATGAAATATTCAACATTTAATGTGTGATCTGTTTATTAGTGAACAGATTTTTGGACACTTTTTTCGTTTATGTTTGATTGTGTGTTGGTGGGTTGGGGTGAATGTTTGTAGGTTTGTGTGTATTTCTATGTTTGTATTTGTGTTTGCTTGTGTGTACATCTGCGTGTTTCAAGTAGCATAATGAACAGTAGATTTACTTTATGAATCAAAAAATAGTTTGGAGTTTAAAATATTTAACTTGAGTCCGGTTTATTCATAAAAAGAACCATAGAAATCAAAATATGAAAATATTTAACACTATTATAAAATAAGTTTAGATATAAGAAAGAAAATATGTATTTGTTATTCGTCAAAGTAAACTTAGAAACAGTTTTTAAAATCGATCTCCTAGAATCTGCTATAACTTTTATCGGTTTTATTGATATATTTTTAATGGCTTATATACAAGTCGACAGTACCTTTTGCTGAATACCTTTTTCTTTTTTTTCTATTTAAAAGCAATAAAAAATGTCTGGATTAACAGTATCGATTCACTCTGGCGTTCTTCTTATAATTAGCGAAGCCACAACAGATGCTTGCTACAGGAAAATCTGTACCCCCTCAATAAATCCTAATTATCTGGTTGTTGTTGTTGTTTTTTTGTTACTTCTCTTGGGGTCGATAACATTAAAACCCGCTAAAACAACTTTAGATTTTCAGCATTTTAACTCGACGTCAGAACTACCTCGATGCTATGCGAATGTCAGTTACATATTCCACACCGTTACCATTACAAAAATAATCCAAAGCATATATAAATATTAATTAATTAAAATTTCACTTAATCAATAAATAAATGTTCTAATGCTGAAGCTACCAGAAGGTGCTGAAAATTGCTGTTTCTTTATCCGTGCAAGAATTGAACTGAAAACGAACTTTATTAATAGCCTTATCAAAATCTGCCAGCCCAGTAGCCTTGTCCACGTTGATTTAATCATTATTTTAAAACCTTTCAGCAATCCAAGTACATGGTACCCACAGCATTACCTTCGTGAGTTGTTTAACCAAATAAATCAGACTTTCATTTTTGCACTGTTGCACATGAAATGGTGTTCATTCCATTTTAATTGTCATCACTTCTTTATTTCATTTTCCTGCTAAACCAAACCATTCTGATATCTATGTCGCACATTTACTTTCTGTTTCTCCGCAAGGCTTGGAACCAAGCAATTATTTCCGGATAACTAGAAATCTATTCTTACGGGAAGTCGCTTGGTAGTGACTAAAGTCATTTGGGTAAAACCTTTTTTTGTTGTTGTTGTTGTTGTCTCTTACGGCAGCTGGAGATTTGAGAAGACCAACAGGCAGACTTTTATGTGGACTAAATCGATCGTTTTGCAGAGCCGAGTAGCTGATAACATTACACGGTGAGCAAGGCGGGCTTTTGTTAAAATAAAGACCTTGAAGTGCACGGTAAAAAGGGAATACAAGAAAATATTACATTCTGAACAAAAAGAAAATGTTAATCTATGTATGATCAGTATTGTCATTGATTTTAAAGTAAATACCGGTCGGGTAAAGAAGAATAAAGCGCCCACGCCAAAGACGTTGCACAAGACAAAACGTCAGTCGTCTTTAATTACTGACATGAAAGACCATCTTTACTTCGCATTTACACGACATCGATTATGAGAAATATATTAACTGTTTATATAAATTCGACAGTTTTCGCGGTCATTTTTGTTATAGACGATGAAGTAACGACGACTATCCGTCTAGTGAACAGTAGATGTTTGAGATCAACCCTTTGAACAAAGGGTAAACGATTTTCCATACCAGTATAATCCTGCATAAATCGTCTACTTTTAATCCAGATAAGCGCTTAATTCGCTGCATCGTAGCTGAATAAATGTTGATCGGTGTTTAAAACATTCCTGCAAAGGTTTTCATATTAGCTTTAACTATTTTTTTAGATCGTATTAAAATTTTTATTATTATCTTTTTTTGCTTTTCCTCTTTACATTTGAATCCTTTGTAACAGAAATATATATATATATATATATATATATATATATGCTAAACGTTTATGGAATCTCTTATTTGTCATATTTTCGTATTAGCACATCTACCAAATACTGGAACACGAACTGTCGATGTATGCGTTGTAACTATAGTTCGGCTTTCTAGGTGCTTGAAAACTATAGTTATTTATAATGCTAAATATGAAAAAAGAATTTTTGACATTTCTTTTCAGCTTATCAGTAGTAATTGAATTAATATGAAGCTACGTTTCGATGACTTTTCCCTGTCTTCGATCATCTTGGAAATGTGGAAATTAATCCTTTACTTTCTAAGTGCTTAATTGAACTTACTATTTGCATGGTCACTGAAAGAACATTTGAGATATAAATATATGTATATTTGATTTTATCTATGAAATGGGCTGGTGTCTTTTTTTTAATCTGATTAAAATATTAGTAATATTCTTTGTATTAATTTTACTTGCAGGTATTGCAGGTGTTAGCGTACCTTTGACCGTAACGTACCTAATTAAGTAAGTATTAAAATATTAACATTTTACCTAGATTTTTCTATTAAATTGTAGCTCTCCTACGTTTGCGAAATTGGTATTTTAAGGTTTTAGTTTGTTCTTCTTGAAGATCGATTTAGTTAATGCAAAAAAAAGACGTGAAATGAGATAGGAATTGCTGGTTGACTGCATCTCATCCACAAGCCAAAATAATGACTATGACTCGGAAGGCAGCCAAGATACAAATACATCAGATAACCAGACGTTCTGTCGTGAAGCAGTGTGGTTTACATTCAGGAAAGAGCAAATAGAAACGCTTAATGATCATAAAAGCTTTTCCATTTAACCTTGTTTATTACTCCAGATAGATTAATTTGTATTGTCTACCTTCAAATGCCTGAACAAGTCAGTTGGCAGAAAACGAGGCCGTCTCTACTAATGAAGACAAGCTTATAATGTGGTGCGACATGTAGCCCCCTGATTGCCTCCATCCTTACATCTTATCTTAGTGCATTTGTACTGTGTTGATTTTTCGTGTAAATATAGTGTAAGTTGATCTTTCCGTCCCTTAAGAAACTCGGCTAATAAAAGAAGGTTGTTTAGTGATAACACTGCTTAAAGTTCTGAACTTCGTGCACAGCAAACGCCCACTGCAAGAAAGAGACTAAACTGGCTGTGCATTGGATCTGAATCAGTCCGCCGATAATTTAGAGAACCTGGTCTCATTGCAGCTACGGAAACTAGAGATTAAGGTGGTGATCACCTCTGATTTCTTCTGAACGTTTAGTCGTGAAATCACCATGGCAGATAAAGCACTTTAATAATCAACATCTAAACGGCAAACATACGATCGGGGCCAGATACCGCCGACCTTTAGCTGGAGAACCTACCAGAATGGTACTGGGAGGATGCCGATGTACGCGGATGGAACCCATGCAAAAATGGCGCGATACAACGATGAAGCTACTACGTCTCTCGGGCACTTGAAAAATCAAAACGGGTCCGTAGCTATGAGTGGCAAGCGCGCCAGGCTAACACTGATCCCAGCCTGGATTTAAAGACAAACAAGAGAAATTTGAATCTTTGTGAAGTCATAACCAAGAATCGAGACTAGAAACACATCGTAAGCTTTGCAATTTGGACAGTGTTTTCTTTAAAGTTTTGAATATACCTCCAGCAGACATTGATTAAATTAGGAAAAAGATAAAATTTATATATTCAATTTTCTCTGAAATACCATAACGTATTCGTTTTGTTGCTTATTTAACTAATAAATATGTTAATAACTTGTGTAAAATGCACCTATATATCTTACTGTGTCGTCGTCGCCCTATTCCATTTGAAGAGAGTTTCGAATGTTCTACATTTAAATCGATAATTAAGCTTACTGTTAACCAGCATATCGTTACTGTAATACTTAATTTAAAATTTGCGAATGACCATTATTTGGAGGCAAAAATTGTTAAGCTTTAAAGTGTAATTAATTATCTAAATTTAAATACATTTAATGATAATTTTTTTTGCGAAATATTCTTTGAATAAAATTTCATTCAGTTATAATATTATCTTGATAAAATAAACGTTTAGTTTTTGATCTTTCAGACTTAATTGAAGACCATCAAAACTTAACACGCGTTTTCTCATGTTAAATATAATAACAGAACGAGTTTTCAATGAATATACTTTTATCTCTGGCACTTTTTATTATTTTTTTACTTTTTGGGGGGTTATTTTCCCTTTACTACAACATCAGCAAAGTGTCTTTGGAGAGTGGAAACAGTGAGTGTAGCTGAATCATCCATGCACCTCAAGAGCTTTAGAGCCACACCAAAAACAGCACCGAGAACTTTAGCCACAGAGAGAGACCAACTGAAAAACAAAAGCAACCAGTAAAGACAGAGACGTGGCGATAGCAGAAGTAAAACAGGAAGAAGATACAGAACGAGAGCAAACAGAAGGCCAGGATTTACGACAAGGACAGTGGAATATCGGATGACGCTTTGTTGAGATGCATATCGTGAACTGATATATGGCACCCGGCATCACTGAGGCTCAGTTTACAAGATGGATCAGCGATCAACTACCTTAAAGGCAAACTTGCTAAAGTGGGAGAAAAGTGATAAGCAAAGGTTCAAGCTGTGCGATAGCAACAAAACCAGGAACGCCATATTAGCGTGCTGCAGAGTATTTCTAGCGAAAAAAAGCAACAAAATTATCAGACGAGGCAGCACCAAAAAGTGACTGCATGTAAGGATGCAAACACTTACTTGAAGGTGGTTAGTTCCCTCTTCCTCTGATGACCGTTTGTTAGTTCACTTCTCATGAGTGTCCTCTCCTCCGGACAATTTGCTTACTAATCTTACATAGTTTTACACTGGTAAAGTATTGTATGCCATTCGAAAATTTTATATTTTAAGGTATAATTTTTCTACCTCAAGTAAATTTATTTTCTTTTTGTATAATTATGATGTAGACTTTGAATTATTATCTAAAATTAAACTAAAAGGGAAAAACACATGTAAATATGCAATGCAAGTAAATAGATATCACAATGTTTCTTTCGTTCACACTGCCAATTCATAGAAATTGGTAACATTTATTATTTCTGTTTTTTGCCGAAAGTTACGTGTATTGCGCTGAATCCATCATAAGAAAAGTCAGTGTGCATCTCTTCATTTCTGCTTCTTTACCTCATCTAATTTCCTTTCCCTCAACTTTCTGATTCAGCTCATAGAATATGGCGAAAAATCAAGATGAACTAAGCTGTAAGGCACGAGAAATCTAACCAGTCAATAGATTTGTTTTCGAGAACAGAATATATAAAGAAGTTGTATTCCAAAAGTACAAATTCATTTTTGTACCAAAAAAAAAGAAAGAAAACAGAAAAATCTGATTATGGCGTTGACACAATTTATCTTTCACCGTCCTCTTCTCCAAATCGCTTACACTTTAAACGATCAGGTTTCCCTCTGTCGAGATTCTACTGAATTATTTTATTTTTTCCGGCTGTACAATGCCTAGTTTGTCTGCTCGTTCACACTAAACGTCCGGCTTTGTGTGTGTGTGTGTGTGAGTGAGGGGGGATAAAGCACAAACTTCTTTTTTAAAACCAGACCCCGTCATTTTATCTTCCTCTTTCGCTTCAACTCAGCGGTATAGAGTTTCTGAAAAGCGCGTGTGTACGAAGAGGACTTTCGGTCTGGGACTGGTCTTCTGTAATTCCATTTATCTCCTACGAAGCTGTCGATGTACATTTAAAATCGCCCACAAACACCAGCCTGTTTCCAGCCTGATTCTCCAGCCGTTCTTCTGCTCGGCGCTAAATCAGCTGGGAACTGCATGTATTACGATGTCTAGTTAAACAGTTTAGTAAGACGTTCATGCTCAACAAATTACCATCTCACCGCCACTCCACCGCCGCAAAGATCCGTCTTTCATCAACTATTCCGATCAACTGGGGAACTAAGGAAATTTTAATTAAAAAACGTTCTACTCCTTTAAGTTAGGAACCTATTCGCGTGTCGTAGCGACCAAAAGCAACAGCGATATTATATATTTAAAATGCTCCCATCAGTCAACCCAGAAGCTGATGTCATTTTTGTTGGCGGTGTTTTAATGTGATACTCACGGCATTCATGAATAATTCAACGCATCACAAATGTTCTAGAGGTATTAGTATCTAACATTTACCAATGGTATATTTCGGGTATCTTTTAATGCATTAAAACGTATTGTTTGCCTTTTACAGACAGAAGCCTAATTGAGAAGCTGTATTGTATTTTGAACAAAACTGTCAGACTGCCATTTTACCATTTAGAAACAACTGTTTTCACCTTATTCTTTTCGGGTGAAAGCCCCGGGCCAGCGATGGTGGCACCCTCTGTGGTACTGGTATATGCGACGAGATTCTCGTTTTAAAAAAAAAGCTGACAAAAGGAATGAGGCCCGAAGTTTTGGTTATCCTGTGTAACGATGTTGGTTTTAATCTTAATTCTCTCTCTCTCCTCTCTCTCTCTCTCTCTCTCTCTCTCTCTCTCTCTCGTGTTTTTTTCTCTTTTTATGTTAAAATTAGTCCGCTATATTTTGAGAAAAAGGAGAGCTATGGCGAAAGTCCGATTAATGGGGGCACTCACCAAACACAAAGAACTGCGTCGAATGTACTCTTCTAATCAAATCATCCATCACTGTAAAATTAAACGCTATTAAATAATAGTTAACTGTTGGCCTTGATATGCGATATCAGCGCCAAGCTGTGAATCATTACAATTTTATATGAAATAATTACTAACTTTTCCAACGTTATTTCCGTCTTTCTATTCAGTACGGGTATTTTTGTATCCCTTTTTGCAAGTCACTCGGACTGCTTCTTACATACGCCATTAATCTAATTAAATCAATATTAGTGTTTATTTTTTGGAGATGAACATTAGATTTCAGTGCGTGGACGACGGCTAATGATGGGAATTTTCCGCCCGTTTGAGTTCGTTACTGCGACCCCTGGCGAGAACCTCATTTACTGGGTTTGCTGCTTACAGAAGTAATGTAAGTTCAAGGCTCGGTACTTCTATCTAGAAATTACATTATGAATTGAAGGAAAGTCATCTTTACGATATGAACAAGGCGACGAATGACGTGCAAATGTCAAGTAAAATCGGTTTTTAGTTCTTCATGTCGCGAATTAAAGATCAAGGATGGATGGCTTTTCGTTCCGAGTCGATGCTTTCAGAAAACCGGGTGGAAAAAATAAATTCCATAATATCTTTCGGTGTTGAGCATTTATTTAACCCTTTTTAACCCGACCTTCCATAAACAGTTCTAACTGGGAAGAGACTCGGATTGTAAAGTGCTAAAAGGTTATTTAAGACGGTTCGAAATCTGCTGACCTCTGGGTGAAACAAGCCTTGGTGTATAGATTTCACCATTTCGTCTCCCGTGTAATTCCTTTATTTATAAACACCGAAAAAAACCTCAGCTAAGCAAACAAGATTTGGATTTTACTTTTTTTAAAGAACCTGTCAGGACGGATAAAGAGAAGGAAAATGATATTTTCTTCCAGCCAGATGAACCAATATTGACCGCTAGGCGGACCATTGCTTCGTGAGTTAGACTAAGAAAACATTGAGTGACAACGCGAAACGACGGGTCTGAGCTTTCGTTATTGATTGTTATTGGATAAAAACAGAGCTCTCGTGTGTTTCAGTCGTCTAGGTTTTGACAGAGGGGCTTTCGATTCCAAGTCTGACACCGCACCGACTTTTATTAGGTCTGTGAAATGTGTTTTTAAAAAAGGGGGCAGGGACGATTTGAGTGAAGAGAGAATGGTGCGAGTGTGTATTTTTGTGTGTTAACTTACTCGGTAGGGATAGAACGAAAGAAGTAATAAAGGTAAAAATCCGTCAATGTACCCCCGCGTTGTGCCACGTTGACAAAGCATTTTCAACAGTTTTAATCAGAGAGCTATTATTAAAAACATTTTCAGAGACTGGAAGGTGGTGGCATCTCTACGATAAACGGTGTGAATCGACCTCGGAGTAGGTAACCAATCTTTTCAGAAAACTGGTTGCTAAAATAGTTAATTCCCCTCTACTGTAGTGTGTCACTTGAAGTTTCCGTGCATGCGGCTAGTGAAGAAATTGAGGAGATGCTTGGCGGGGGGGGGCATCCGTTTTTCAAGAATGGTGATCAGAAAGTTCTATTCTGTGGTTGTATAATCTCAAAGAAGTTTGCTCGACTGGAATTGATGACAGATAGGTTACACACGCGCACTGACTTGCTGGGGAGAGCAGCGTGGAAACAGTTGGGAGAAAGCAAGGCAACGATCTCAAGCATATCTCTAACTACATGAAAGGGATTTTCACGGAGATGATGGTGCCGAAATGGTCTGTGCGGTATCCAAATCTAAACCCAGTTGAATGGTTGCGAGAAAACATGAAGCAAAGAAAACCTACACCAGTGAGTCAGTTACAAGTTATATCTGTCAAAGATTGAAAGTCGGCCGCTACTGTCTTTGCATAAGATTATTTTCCTCCACAGAAAGTCGTTTGAGATCCCTCAATATGTCTAAGGGTGGCCTTATTAAATATTAATACTGTGAAAGCATGATGATAAGGCATAATTATCTACATACTTCCTGAAGCTCAGACAAATCATTGATCATTTATTTAACGGAAATTTTCACCCTGCAATAAACACTAAACTAACTGCTATATAAAAGTAGAGATATACACAATGCCTTTTCCTGCTGTATGTATTATACATGAAAACATCAGCTGAAATATACATTCTTCTTTGAAAGTGCGGCATAGCCACGTCAGTACCTGAGCCGAACGGAAGATAACAGATTGCTGAGGTTAGACGTTCGTCTACCATAAAATGTCCCTACTATTACTCTTCATTTTTTTTTAAGATATAGAAGAGAATAAATCGTAGTGTCCGGAGAAAACCACATGGCCGGCCGACATACCCTTCACAGGCATGTACGCATATTTTAGCAACAAAATGTGTGATGAAAAGACGACTGGAAGCTTTTTGAGTTACTGTATATGATATTTACTGCAAGAGATGGATTTTACTTCTTTTACTATTATAGGTAGATAACATAAAATTTACTAGTCACAGGTAAATTTACTATTACGAACTGCCACAATGATCTAAAAAAAATTTTCCATTAATTTGAAATAAGCTTTCTACTTTTATTTTAGTATCGATGTCGAATATAATTTCACTATTTATTTAGACATCATGTCCACATGATCTCTACGGAAACGTTACCGGAATAGTTTGTTATCTTTCTCTGTACTGTTGTGTCGATAGTTTTTGCGCTGAATTCCACATAAATGCTTTGCATAATTTAGCTTTCTGAGATTTTATAACGGAATATAGTTCTGGTAACTTTAACTGAAACAGATACATTATTTTTAGAAAAAAACCACTGGAGTGTTTGAATCCGGTAAATGACTGTTTATTATCGAAAGTATTCTCCGAAATGTGCACAGCTCTCACAGCACTCTACACTTTCGACAGATTCTACTCTCCCTCGTAGTGCACAGGTGGCGTCTTTGTATCAAAAACAGCGAATCTGAGTTACCTGAAATAATCAACATCCCTTTTTACCGAGACTCCAAGATTGCTCGAAAACACCTTCGGAACGGACTTTCCTAGTGCAGTCTGCGAGTGTGCCAAACCACCATGGGAATGTAACTGCGGTATAATATTTTCAAATATATTTAATTTGTGCGGGTTGGGGGTGGGATAGAATTTATTTCCGGTTGGAATTCGAAACAAAGACATGTACTCTGATCTTTGCAGTTGTTGAAAGAAAGCGAAAGCATATAAAAAAAAAATATTTACTTTGCATAGTAAATCATCAAATTCTACTTGGAATCTCAAGTATTCCTTCAATGTAACACCGTGCCGGAAACCAAGCGACTTGATACGCCGATCGCGAGTCAGGGGAGGTAATTTCAAGGAAAGCCGACCGCTCCTCGTCAATCAGTCGCCATTGTGTTTCCATGGCTTTATATCTGAAGGAAAGTCGACGTCATACACGGATGCGAGTAAAGGCGAGTGTTTTTATCCAGTTTGAATAAGTCTCTTGTGTTTCTTACGTATTGTCACACCGTATTAATCGGGTATTTTTTTTTTTACTGTAAATAAAGGTTGTTTTTTTTTAAAAAAAAAACAAATTAATACTTTTCAAATGCTCACGTCAGAAACAGGAAATTCAGACTGTATAGATTGTTTCATTGTCTGGTCAGTTCAGTTGTACTGCCCTCGAACCTTATTATCTGGTTCTGATATTCAGTTCGTCTGTAACAAACGGGGTCCCAGCTTCTTGCCAACAATTTTCTAGGGTAAACAATTATAATGCCCAGTTATGAAAATCGGAAATGGTCGGCCTCAGAAGACATGGAAATCAGCTATTGTTTTTGATAATTAGTTATGATGCTAATCGTTTTAATTTTGTTTTAGCTAAAAATTCTAAAATCTGCCGTTATTCCTTTATTTTTGTTAACACAGCACAACACAGAGAGAAAGACTACACTCGCACACGAACAATTAAAATCTAAAAGAAAAACAACAAAAAACGGCAGCTAATAAACGTTTTAAATTAGTGTTTGAATTATTGATCTGATTGCTTGTTTTCATTTATACGAGTCAGTTTACCGCCTTTATTCGGAGGAAAAAAAGTGAATTTTAGCAGAGTTGTTTATTCAGTTCACAAGCCTGATCAAAGATGTTATTATCACCTAGAAGAAATGAAAATATCTAATTATTGATTCCTTTTCACGATAAGATCAACATTAGTGGTGTTGTCAGTTGTGTGGAGGTGGGTCAAAGATATACATCCGACTGTTCGAATTGCAATTTGGTACGGATGTTCACCGAGAACAAAACACCTTTGTCTGAAGGGTTTTCCCATGTGTGTCCTTTATGTCTTCTAATCAAAGTTTTATTTCGTATCATTGAGCAATTCCGTCTTCTTGGAACCTTAATTAAATCTGTCCTCGAACATTGGAACATCCGCCGATATTTAGAAAGAAAAGGGGGGCTGGTCGTCACGTAGGAAAAGCGCCACCTGACTCGAACAGAACAGAAGAAATTGGAACGAAGCATCTTTAAGATCAGAGAAAGGCAGCTATAAACGTAAACCTGCTAATAGTTGTTTGGTTTTCACCAGCTGTTCAGGTGAATGTTTAGGTCTTAAATAGCCGTCTGTCGCAAGAGGCCCGCTTAATTTAAATATACCGGCTCGATCGGCACCTCGTGACTGACAGGTAACGCGAAACGACTTTATGGAGGCTTTTACCAGGTAAGCTTTAGAAAGAAAAAAAGGATTTTCACGCCTTCGGATAATTACATAAATACGCTTAGGAAAACAATCTAAATAATTAATAAGCAAAATGGACAGCGGAAATATGCAACGTTTACGATCCCGGCTACAGACATTTTTAATGAAAGAAAGAATAGCCCCATTGTTGTTATCGTTTTTATTAGGGCCGCTTGCGTTTTCGACGTCTACATTTTTTTTAGGAAATGAAAATTAGCAAAAGTTTTCCTCATGATCATTATTATTGTTAATGTGATTTTTCTCCGAACTACAGGAAGGGTCCGGCCGGCTGGCTGGTTTTACCTACGGCTCGCTCACCGGCCGATTGACAAAGTCGCAGCATATTCTGATAAAATACACGCAGAACTCGAGACAGGCTGAACATCGCCAAGCAGCTACACCTGACATTAAAAGTAAACACCGCTTCCTTCTGTTACTCGTTTTCTCTGATGCTTTTATATATAAGAAAGGAGGAAGGGCTAGTTCGTCGCGAAGCAGTCGCAGTAGTAAGACAGCTTAATCTGATAGTAACGACCCAACCCTAAGTATAATTCCAAAAGGCCCCAGGAGAATATCTCTGGGTGAAGGGTTCTAATATGCCGATAAATATACGTCAAAAGGTGCGCCGGAGCACTGACGCCTAATGTCATCATATCTCCACACCATGTGGTGATCCAGTCTGAAAGGCACTTGTTTTCAACGCCTCTCTGTTTACTTCTTCAGCGGCTTGGCTCACAATTCTACTCTGTCATAACATTTCTCCTTCCTATCTCCGGAGACGCGCTGGCTCTGTGACTCAAACATTGACATGCCTCAGTCACTTTCAAGAGACAAATTCCTAGTCTGGCTTGCAAATCTGTATTTATGTGGAAAATATTCTTTCTTACTTAAGATATGTGGACAACACTTCAGATTTATGATATATTCGCATTAGCTTAGTTAAAAGAAATCTTTCTTCTTCTTCTTCTTTCTTCTTCTTCTTCTTCTTCTTCTTCTTCTTCTTCTTATTATTCTTATTCTTTTTTTATTATTATTCTTATTATATTATTATCGTCTCCTAAGACTTAAATTGTCTGCCATGTGACTGCCAGGGTTGACTGGTTACGGTCGAATCCCGGTCGGGCACTGGCTCGGTTAGCTGTGCCTATCTGACATGGTTTCTTCTCGCTTTTCTTTACAAGCCGGCCACGTGGGTTTCCTCCCACATCTAAAAACAAAGAGTTTTGTAGGGCTTTCCTGGTACACGTAGTGGAGGTTCGGCGGACAATTGTTTTGCATCTAGTCTATTGCCTAAATCGCCCGACCGCACCTCGGTAACTTGCTTGGTCACTAAAGCTGGTTGGTATCCGACACATCGGCCCCCATTCGGCTCCCTTTCTGTGAGCTGTTTTCACAATCTCGAAAACCATGACAGGGTTCGCTAAGAAGGTGTTAGATATGGACAAAAGAGAAGGGAATGTTTATAGATTCGGTATCCAAATTACTTAAAGGTCCGCTTTTTAAACTTGTTTTCAATAACACTAGCGACAACCACCTGTCGTAGTTTAACATTTTAACCCTTTCCTTCATTGAAGATTCCGTTATTACAAAGGATTTTTTCTCTCTTACGTGATGCCGATCGGATGCTTTATTCAGTATATATTTATGGTCACTAGCAGTTTTGATCTGTAAAATTTCTTACCCTTCTAACTTCAAAACTTCAAATATTAGAGTTTTTTTTATAAAAGAATAGGTTGAAACCTAGCATCAATTGTTTAAAATCGATAGTTTTTAATATTCTATCCTGTACACTTCAACATATTTAATGGGATGTGACATAGGCGTTTAAATCATAGATATTTCAGTGGTGTTAAACAAATATCTTCCTTTCAGATATTCGTTTGAATTACAAGTGTGTTCTTATGATTTATTGAATAATCACAATGGATTAATTTGCTATTTATTTTTTTTTTAATGTACGAGTCTGAATTAAGTATTTTCTGAATAGTTGATTACAGATAAGCCACCTTGTCAGTAAATCTATAGTAAACAAACTCAGACTATAATTAAACTTCCGTCAGTTTTTACCTCCCTTTGGGTACGCAGATAAATGCTTGCGTCATAGCGAGGTTGCCTCACGACGACGTTCGTCTTTATTAAGGCTACAGGCCACGATTTCATCAGACACGACGCTTTATAATCTCCATCGTCCTAGCTTTAAAACGACAGAATGTCATCGGTTACTCTTGACGGTTGTTATGTCATATAGGTGACAAGAGGAGTACAAGCCATTGAGGTGAGTCGCATCAACTATTTGCACAATACGGTAGTGGGCCACTGATAACAGGAGGCTGGAGGAGCATTACTCGGTTGCATGATTGGTGAGACGAGGCTAGAGCTGATCTATTACACCTGACCAGACACAGATGCGACCCAGATATGTACACGAGGTCTGTCGAAAAGGTATCCGACTTTATTTTTCCCCGTGAGAAGTAATGACGACAGGGAAACATGCGTGGTTTATGGCGGGTTTGCTGGATGCGTCAGTCGCTGTCAGGCAGCCATCGTGTGAGGTGCTGTACTACTTACTCGTCGCATTTTCATTTCGTCCGTGATGACGGAACGTGTGGAGCAACGATCTTGCATCAAGTTTTGCCAAAAGCTTAGAGATATCCGAGCGGAAACAATTCGCAAAATTCACTGGGCTTTTGGTGACAATGCCATGGGTGTTACCCAAATAAAAGAATGGTACAACAGGTTCAAAGATGGCCGCACATCGGTGGAGAGTGACCAGCGTTCCGGGAGGGGGGCGTCAACAAGACGCATTGCAGTTGTTATCGAGAATGTGCGGACCTTGATAATGGAGGGTCGTCGTTTGACGGTGCGTGAAATTGGTGACGGGGCTGGGATCAGTAAAGATTCTGCACATGCAATTTTAAAGGAGGATTTGGGCTTGCGCAGAGTGGCAGCAAAATTTGTGCCCAAGCTGCTTTCTCAGGAACAACAACAACTTCGTCTTGAGGTTGCGCAGGACCTGTTGGATACTGAGGTCCAGAATACCGTGATAACTGGAGATGAGACGTGGGTGTAGGAGGACGACCCGGAAACCAAAGCTCAGTCATCACAGTGGAAGCACCCAATGTCTCCAAGGCCCAAAAAAGCTCGTCAGGTCCGGAGCAAAATCAAGGTGATGCTGACTGTTTTCTTCAACTACTGAGGTGTTGTGCATCACGAATACGCACCAGAAGGACAAACAGTTACAAAGGAGTACTATCAGGAAGTCCTCCGACATCTTCGTGATGCAGTTTGCGCAAGAGCCCGGATCTGTTGGCCTCTCAAAACTGGCAGCCACATCATGACAACGCCCCGGCTCATTCGTCGCAGCTGATCCAAGGTTTCTTGGCAAAGAAAGGCATTTCGTTCATTTGCCAGGCTCCCTACTCTCCTGACATGGCTCCTTCTGACTTCTGGTTGTTCCCATAAAATGAAAATGCCACTTAAAGGCTCCCGCTTTGAGAGTCGAGAGGACATCATGCGGAATGCGACGACGGAGCTGAGAGCCATTCCGGAAGAAACATTCCAGACGTGCTTCGAACGGTGGAAAGATCGCTGGGCTAAGTGTGTGGAGGCACAAGGGGCCCACTTCGAAGGTGGTTAGCAATTGAACCCCACCAAGTACGTAATTCCCCCCCCCCAGCCTAAAGTCGGATACTTTTTCGACAGACCTCGATAGTAATCACTGCCTAAGTCGTACTCACACTCCTTGACGTTCTTCAGAGAGCGCCTCTGGGCCAATTATCTTAGAGCCGTAGATCTGAGTCGGTCGTTTTTTTGTTTGTATTTTTCAGGCTTCGACGGAATGCTGTCCGAGGAAAATCATTAGAGAAACACGAACATCTACTTATCGGCTAAAGTGGATTTTGTTGACTCGATGATTAGTTCGTCGGCGAGCTTGTTCCAAACCGGCCTGAACTTTAAAAAAAGAAAGAGAGAAAACAATAGAGCTCTCGGAACGCATGCAAAAGCCATTAGAGAGATCGTCCTCCATAACGAAGGAACTCGGGTTGACGGTGCGCGCCGCGCTGACGCCTTAGACTGGTGTAGTAGAATCACGTCCTTTGACGGTCAAAACGAACTTAGTGACGAGAGTTTATTGGCACGTTTATAGCCTCAACCTTATAAAAAAAAGAGTAGAATCTCCACGAGTGCTACATTTTTACTCGATTTTCTTAGTAAATTTAAATCCGGAAATTAGCAATTCATGAAATGGCACCTCTCACAACATTAATGATGCACTATAACTACCACCCCCCCTTCATAGTATTTATAGACTAGATCTCGAGGAAGGCCGTCTGCATTTCGGTCATATGCTGGCGAATAACAAACCATGAAGCCATGGTTCCAATCAAGGCAAGAATTCGGACATCGCTTTCATGTCTTTCAAGATTTCCCCGATGTAAATCAAGCTTAAAGGATTAAAGCATAATCTATATTTGATAATATTTTACTTCCATCTTATTTTAATTATCCGAACTTGAAATTAAGTGCATTAAAGAAACTACTGTCCGTGTTACCTTAATCGCCTTCGATCTTAACAAACCATCCGCATCAGGGCTACGGCTTTCAAACTCACTAGATAACCACTCTCCGTCTCGTTTTTAGATCATTCGTAATTGTATATTTCAACTGGATAAGTGCGGCGCAAACTCACTTTGCTGCGTGCGTCCTTAGTGTGCAAGACTGTGATTTTGCACCAAACAAGACTTCAGAATGGCGAAAGCTTTTTTCGTTGCTTTCTTTCTCCGATGGCGCAGACAGAATCACCAACGCCGCGAACTGAACAAAGATCTGTGTAAATCTGACGTCCTTTTAAGCATATACCGGAGAAACCCGAGAGAGTGATGCCGTCTACCCGTGTGTGGGGGAAACATATTTTCAGCAGCTAGAACCTGTACGTATCTATTTCGCGTGAAGTTGCTGTATTTAAAGATTTCATGTTGAGGAAGCAAAATCGCAACAACGGCTACTGACAGATGTTGAGCATTTAATGGAAACTTCACTGAATGTACGATTCCTGCCTTTGATTAATTCTTTTTTTTTGTATATTTTTAAATAAATACGTGGCTGTATGCTTGATCTTCATTTATGTTTAAAATATATATATAGTATTTCACAGGCTACTCATTTTTAACGTGCAAATATATAGATTAAATTACTTTTATTTTAAAATTCCTATAATTCTTCCTATGAATTTTACTGAAATCTTACACTGATGCAATTAATCTAGACTATACATCCCTCCATTATTATTATTAAAAGTATGTTTGTCTTTTATATACTTCACAAATTCAGCCGCCTTGATTTCAAACCAATCAGCGTAACTTTTAGTATTCAAATTAAGGTGACATATACATTATACTTTCTTGTGTATAAGTTGCCTTTCACAGGATAAAATTTAAATTAGAAAAATTATTCGCTGTCTAAATTCTGGTTAAACAAGTGTCATTTTTAAGTCGAAACATGTAGAAGAGAAACCAACCAACAGATTAACGTTTTAAATAATTAGATAAAAAAAATATATATATTATATCTTAACGAAGAAAATTGTAGTTATTAATCTTACGAGTAAGTGAAGCTGAACGAAAACCGGCTGTACTACATTCGTAATGACTGGTGTAAACAACGAAGATTTTATATTAGCATGATCTTTACACGACATAACGTATGACAGGTAGTAAATCTAACGTAACCGCCACTTAGATGTTTCCTTTATTGTGGTCGATCATTTACACGATACATATTTACCAAAATATCTCGACGCTATTAAATGTTAAGCAGCTTTTATCTCATAATATTTAAATAAAGTATGTGAATTGTTCTGCTGTAACCACTTATGAGAAAGAATTCTTGCTGCTCGCCAAGGGGTCTTTGGAACTCTTTTGTAGTCATTTTCTTAATTGCTGGACAGGCACCATTTGTCTGAAGTTTTAGGTCAGAATCCAGGAACCTACCCACCCCCGTTCTTTTTTCGGAAATACTTTATTACTCCGTAAACCTATCATCGATCGCCCTATCTGCCTGGTGTACAGTTAGACGATAATGAGCTCAGAATCACTATCAGAAGACATCTAAATAAAAAAAATTACCCCCCAAAAAAAGAAAAATGGTTTAAAATAGGAGGATGAAATGTGTTGAAGTTGTTAGGGGCCCGCTGCATGACAGGCGAATTATGAAGTTCACCCCGCAATCTGCGTCAGATCTTTGGCCCTGCGCCAGCAAAGTGCTGCGTCCAAAATATCTCATATATCTCACACAGCTATGTAACAAACATCTACTGCAATCTGCCAGGGTTTCGTCTGTTTACTACGCCGTCAGACGGCGCGAAATCTCATGCAAGAGATTTTTCAAGTTCTTCAGCTTTTTGATTTTTTTTTTTTTACAACGGCTCTTCCACTTTGGCCGTCTAAGCTGGAAGACTCTGAAGCGAATGTCAACGATGCTCCTGAGATTCCGCCTCTTTTGGGGGTATCACTGTGGGTGGGAGCGGGAAAGTAACAATACACGTACCCCTTAAACAAAGTCTGACGGTTTTGTTAGCGCTTATACTCGCGTAATCTTCGTCAAATAGGAAAGAACTGTTCACAAAAACCATTTAGTCGAAAAAAAAAAAAATGGCGACTGAAATGTGATGTTTCCGAGCGTCTTGGTCCTGGATCGTCTTTAAGGAAAAAACCTTTATTTATACGAACTAAATTCTACTGCGATTCCACCGACAGAAAGACAGGCAGATAGATATTACCTTGAATATCCAACATCGCGGCGTCATTGAGTATCCTCAAACTCTGGATAACATATTTTATCAGTTCTGGTCAATAATTCGTTAAAAGCCTTTCTAAGCCACAGAGCAGACATTATTTCAAAAAATGCAGTTGGCGTCAGAAAGTTCAAAGAAGATTGGTAACGAATGTGGCGTTAGTTAATCTTCAGAAGTTGGCTTACATTTATATCTGCCACCGGTGTCTTCTGCTAGATCATCTTCAGGAAGTGTTCACACGTTTAGCATCTACCATATTTAATGTCACAGAAAATGCCAGGGTAAAGATGAATGGTCTTAAAAACAACAGTGATTTTTTTCTCGACCTTTAATGGCTTGGACATATCACTTAAACTCTAAATTCAGAAGCCATGTATGCATATCCTTCGTGAAAAGCTGCATTTGGAATTGGAATGGCGGCGTTTAGTGGGGCAGAACCGTTCCCGGCACTGCTGAGATGCTTCTCAAAACCAGGAAGCGGTACAGTTACTAAGGTCGGATTATTGTCCCCTGAAAGGAGAACAGGAGAGTAACACTCTGGGAGGTCGGGGAGCCACTAAACAAGAAAGCAATTGAAAAGTTTTACAAGACGAACCTAGTAGTTATGAGGGTCAGTCACATCTACTAAGCTCCCCTGGATAGTCATGGCGACGTGATTGGCTACTTAGTGTTTGAAGGCAACACCATTCCAATTCCGAATTGTCATAAGGGTTACATTTTGGATTTAATTTGGTTGGCACTAGGCTGCAGGTGATGCCGCACTCTCAGATGGAGTGGGTAACTAGAGAACCCGGGAAAAGCCCACGTCGAAAAGAAGCCATGAAAGAGAGGTACGGCCCCGTAGGCTCTCAATCGTAGCAGCCCAGCAGACTAACCACCTGACTACCGCCCCGCCCCTAATCTCTATAACAGAACCATAATGGGGACCATATAAGAATATGGTCGTAAAATGAATAAAAATACATAAATGTTTGTGTTGCTTATAACAAAGTAACTTTCTGGAGGGTGTTATCAGAATTACCATTGTCGTCGTTTTTATTTATCTAATTGATTTTCAATATGTTTTTTTCTGTGTAAAAGTTGCAAATGATGCGATGAAGGAATACTCGCCGAGAGACTCTAAATTAGACTATTTTTTCAGTTTTATACGAATCATCCTTCTTCTTCCTAAAATCTTTTTTTTACTCCAAGAAGTCGCTAACTCTCTCCGCCGACGATGTACAGGTTAATGGACGGGGGGGGGTATCCGACACGGGGCGAGACAAATCGTCATAAAGACAGCACCATCCGTCTCTCTTACCATCTTTACGCGCGTGTCTACTTTCGCCGTAGCCTACTCGACAGCTACAGTTGTTCCCGCATCGTTCGCCATCCTCTGGAATCAACCGGTCTTCGAAGATCGAAAATCAGACGGGAAAGGGTTAGTCTCGCTCGCCCAGACCGAGCGCCGCTGTCCGTTTATCTGGATGTTCAGGCGGCTGAGAACGGTAAAAGTTGACGCACCAGGTGAACTCCCACGGCCAACATCAGGTGCGTTTGGCATTTCTACAGGCCTAACTTTAGGCATCTACGAATTTCTCCCGCTAACCTTGACAACCAGCATCACAAATACAAACTACGCCTACATGTTTGTTTTCCTGCCTAGGCAGAATGGTTTTAAAGTCGAGAGAGAGGGAGAGAGTCAGGGAGATACCGACGACGGCATGGTTACCAGAATCCTTCTTAAAATTTAAATATAAAATGGGGAATGGACTTTAAAAATAAAGGTCTATTTTGACCTTTGTCGTCGCGCGATCTCCTTGTTTATAGAATTAAAACTGCGTATGGAGATGGAATTCTCTTATTTTTAATGAATCGGTAAACACGGGACTTAACCAGTAGATGTCTATGTCATCAAGTCCGGAATAACGAAGATCATCGGAACAGTGGTCGGAAGTGAAGGTCGCGGCTTAACAAGCGCACGAGTTGCGCGGAGTGATACCGCAGAGAGCCGTTCGTTCACGGTGGTACACGGGTGAACAGGAAACAAACAACGGACACACGTTTATCGTGTGAAACTCTAACAAGAGGAAAACGAGGCGTAAGGTTTCCTTTTCTAATTATAACGATGGGGAGAGGTTATCGTGTCTGTCTCAAGCCTGCGCACTGCGGTCGGATTGGGATATTCGGGGGGAAACAGACTAAAGGGACTTGTTAGTTAGTTATCTTGTTGTCCTTCTCCCCTCCACCGCCCCCAAACCGGGTTTATTCTGGGATACTGGGCTCTTACGTGACCCGAAGTGCGCCAACGGCTGCAGCGCAGGGAGGGACGGACGCGTTGCTAGGATGCAGTCGCGGCCAATTGTAAGAGAAGACTCGCTTTAAAAACTCGTTCAAATAGAGCTCCAGTGAAATTAAATCCAAAGCTGTTTAATTTATTATTTATCTACGCGAGAACATTTAATATACCGCGTGAGGTTTAACTAGTGATGGCGGGTTTTTCGAAACAATGTTAACAAAAAAAAAATCATCAGCTTTCGGGTGGGGCCACCCTAAACGCGTCTCCTCTGGCGGCCTTACAAGTCGGCAGATCGTTTGTCTCAGACAAGTTGCCTCCTCTTGATTTCGTTACTACTTTCTCTAATTTTCTCGGTTATTCCATGTTCATTATTACTGACGAAACAAATAGTTAATAAACTCGTTACCTTTCGAAGAAACAGGTATAGAAGCAACGAACCCGGTTTTCAAGGGAAATAATTTATTGTTTTTGTATAACTAGTGTGCTATTACTTCCCTTGTACTAGTCTTAGCCACTATATAAAACGATATACTTCGACAGTATCAGTAATGCTACATTTATCTATAAACAGAGGTGAAGCTATCGATTCTATTTATGAAAAGACTTTTCTATGTACATACACCTGGGGGGGAGGGTATTAAAAATGTGTCGGTAAATATTATGCAAATCCATCTTTATTAGTAAATGCCTGGAATTGCCATGTAAAATGATTTCTTTTTGACTGACTCAGTAAATAATGTATTTAGCATTAAAATTTCTTTGAAATTATGGTAACAACTACAGTTATTAATTCATAAACAAGCGGGTTCTTACAGGACACAGCGAAAACCCCTACAAAAACAAGAAAAACTCTTAACATTTTACTGTGGAGAAATACAAATAAATAAATGTTTTGTTTGTTTGTTTTTTACTCTTAAGTGGTAACCCACCGTAGATTACACAACTCACGGTAACAAAATGTATGCGAATAAAAATTTTAAAATAAATTGCATAATTTCAATTAGGATACAGGTTTTTTTGTAATTTATTCAGGCTATTCACAATTATTAACTAAACCACCGCCATCAATTCACTCGTTTAATACAGTTATATGTTTTCCAAAAATTCAGCTTATTTAAAATTACGACCCGTGGTATTAGCGACCGTAGATGTGCAAAGCTCGCATCTGAGATACCACCAGCAGGTGTTTAATGCATACATCTGCGTACATTATAATCACAAACAGATAACACTATAAATATGTGTTGCTATATCATAACTCTTACCACGCGTACAGTTCCATATACATAAAGAATAATGTTATTTAAAATCAAATGAAAATTAGGGGGACGATAAGGAGACACTAATAGCCCATAAAACCTAGAGAGTTTGCTATTTGTAAAATCATAAGTTCATATTTTTACTCTTTTTACTTTGCTTGTATTTACTGCTGTTATTTGTACGTAATTTTAATTAAAGTTTACTCGGACAGCTTTTTTTTTTAATGTTATTAGTAATAAGAATAAATTCATGATAATATTACTTATTAGTTAACTCCCTTGATCTATAAAAAAAACATTTTCAAGGGAAATAATACGTATTTCTCATAATTCCCTTTATTTGTTTCCCCTGGTAATCGCACATTTTAAAAATAATTTGTGGAAGTATGAATTTAAATCATTGTAAAGCTTTTGTTTAAATTAGTAGATCTTTGAAGTAGTTTTGCATGGACAACTCATAATGCAGGAGGAATATAAATACACTGTATTTTAAAGCCATATCTTTCATGTTACTTTTATTTGGTTATGCTTTTGCTACTACGATCTACTTTGCAGTTCCTTCCCTTATCTAAAGGTAGAGAGATTCTTGTGGAGTTTTCAGGGTACATGCGCAGTTCGGGTATCTCGACACCAGGTGAGTCTACATACTGCGCGGGGAGACTTGTGTTTTATCAAAATCGACGGTCGTTTTGTGTGTCGCGATATTGTGATACCCACTGGGCGTCTCTACTGTCCGTTTGCAAGTTGCATTGAGCCGCTGAAGACAATGAAGAGACAACAAAAAAAATGGCGTCAGTGGAGGCTACGAACATGGACGAAGTTCCTACTACAAATCCTTATTTTTGCATCATCGGATGTCGCCATAACCGTGCTCACTTAGGGTAAGCAGTAGTTCGTGTCTCTACCGAAAGGGGCGCGCGTGCTGAATGGTTAAGCAAAATTTAAATCACAAAAGCGAATTCTGCCAGTAAAGTAAACAAAGTTATCTATCCCGCAGATGTATCCTGCTTCGAGGCAACGCGACCGAAGACCAAAAATCAAAAATTAGATGGTTGCGTCTGCCTTTAACAATTAAAGATGTCTTTGCTATCAGTGCCTATGTATTCTTTTATTTTCTTTAGAAGCATTTGCTGCTCGTTTATGGGTTTTTCTTCTTTAATATCACCGTATGGAGCTTGAAATTTGTGGGGACGAATGCACAGTGATGCTCACCTACTGTAATAAGTCTGACGATGTCAGCTGCGACGTAACATCGACGGGCTAAAAGCTACTCGTTTTGCCACAGAACTGAGAGTTCATGAGACCCGTACAGCGCTGAACCGTATAACTAATTTACAAGCAAGTGTTATTCTTCACGACATGTAATTTCCGTACGCGATTCAAAGGATAACGTCGAGTTCCATTTCGAAAGACTGCCAAAAATTTCTATTCCGACTATAATAGGGGGGGAGAGAAAGAGAGAGAGAGAGATGACGTCAGTACACAGAGAGAGAAGACGTCATTACAGAGAGAGAGAGCGAGAGAGATGGCGTCAGTACACAGGGAGATGGCGTCATTACAGAGACAGAGAGCGAGAGAGAGATGGCGTCAATACACAGAGAGATTACGTCATTACAGAGAGAGAAATGGCGTCAATACACAGAGAGAGAAGACGTCATTACAGAGAGAGAGAGAGCGAGAGAGATGGCGTCAGTACACAGGAGATGGCGTCATTACAGAGACAGAGAGCGAGAGAGAGATGGTGTCAATACACAGAGAGAGATGACGTCATTACAGAGAGAGCGAGATGGCGTCAGTACACAGAGAGATGACGTCATTACAGAGACAGCGAGCGAGAGAGAGAGAGAGATGACGTCAGTACACACAGAGAGAAGACGTCATTACAGAGACAGCGAGCGAGAGAGAGAGAGAGAGAGATGACGTCAGTACACAGAGAGAGAAGACGTCATTACAGAGAGAGAGAGAGAGAAGGTAAATCTTTTATTAACTCGGACAGTTTTACACGGACATTTTTAAAGCAGCTCTGGATCCTGTCCTACTGCTGTGTTCTTACTCTTTTTTTTTTTAAATTTTTTTTAAAATTATCTCTCAGCCAGTAAATCGATCTGCTCACGGGCGCTAATAAAACTCGTCGATGATTCTATACAGATTAACCGGAGGGCGGGGTCATGTCGGCAGGGAAGGGAATCAAACGCAGTCGTACAGCCACTCTGGATGACCATCCACACGGCGGTCCTGAACGTTCTGTTTAGATTAAATAACATAAACGGAAAAGGAAAAAGAAAATTCTAAGAACGATATAAAAGTCGATCATTGATTGGATATTAGGTAGAATAGCGGCATAGTACAGAAGGTTAAGGAAGCATGACAAAACATTTCCCGAAAGCTTCATATAAGGCTTTTTAATTTTATGATCAATGTAGAACAAGACAATATTTTTAAAAAATAGAAATAGTAAAACGATAATCTCCACACAAAAGACAAGTGATAACTCTACGGAAATAAATTCCTGTAATTTTGAAAACGTTTTATTTTTTTATTTTTTTGGTATTTATATTGGCACGAGGATTATTATCAGTGATAATGTTTCACTGTTCTCCGATTATCTCTGTCATGCTTCATTAATCAGCAGTCCGTGTTTTCGTCACTTACCGTAGTCTAAGAATCAAACGTCTTGTCTCCCGAGTAGATGCGTAACGTTTGTCCAAAATCCTCTGTTACAGTCCGCCGTGGAGTTTGTCTTTACATAAAGCCTCGTACGCTTCCCCGGATACGGGGATCGCCTGTCCCTACCTTGGCGACGAATTAAGGGATCGCGCGAAAATATACTGTTTGAGTTGTATGACATCACCTTCCTGCGTAAACAGCCGCAAGCGAAAATCCCAAATAAAATCCCTTATGCATTACATTAAATATGATATTCCTAAACGTTGTGGAAAGATGATCAATTGTCTCATTCAGCAGTTCGAAAAAATCAGTCCCTGTGTGGGTTAGTAAGTTCGTTAAAATATTATCAGAAGACAGTGCAAAGACTCAAAAAGCTGTGGCCAGTCAAAAATTGGCCCACACAACACGATTTTTCAACAAGTGCAACCCCCCTTATTTATAGGATAAAAGTATTCATAAAACAAACACCAATCACATAGAAATGGCAGTTTGAATATGAATAGGTGATATTTGCAATAAGAGAAATCAGGTTTCTCTGCTATTGGTAAAAGCAATTTGGTAATTGCACCAACAATAATAAAAAAAAAACGTCAATGAATGCAAATTGGTATTTGAATCTTTTGAAAATAAATTTTATCGAATTTGTCGAAAAGCTTAACCTTGATGGTGTCTTTTTGGTTTTTACAAGATCGGGCAACACATCCACAGCAGAGAGAGTCCTCTTTTGGGTTAGAGACAACAACGTTTATTGATTTGAAGACTGGTCTTGAAATTATCCTGATTTAAATTCAGTCAAGAGCTTATAAGCAGTGATGGAGGTGATACGTCACTTAGAAAATCATCCAAGGAGTAGAGGAAAAATTAGTAAAAATTATTGAGCAGGCTCAGGGAAGGATTTCGTCATGCGAGAGATTAGTTTAAACAATGCCAGATCGAATGAAATCAGTCATTAGAAATAAAGGTGACTGGTCTTTCAGGTTTTATTTCTCTTTATCGTGTTTGTTAATAAATACCTGATAAAACCAAACCTGTCTTCAAGCCTTCATGTTAAAAAAAAAACAAAAATTGCATAAAACATTGAAAGTCACTGACTGAATCAATTTGACTGGCCAGAGACGTGGAGATCCTTCCCGGTAGTTGGTTTTTGTTTTTGTATTTATCTGTAATTGTTTTCATTCTTTACTGCTTTACAGATGAGATATGCCCGACTCGGCATACATAGGCTGCTGAGATTTCAAGTGTCTGTCGACTGTTACTTCTGGACACAAAATCCATTTCAGCTGTCTGAGGGTCTTGCTCGGAGTCGCGTTCTTCATTACACCTACCTGAAATGGTCGTCAACAAACCTGTACAACTGGCCTGAAAGACAAAAAAAAATGTTTCAATTATGTTTTCGTTTCTGAAGCAAAACCGTTGCTCTTAGAAGTGCTTTACGGTTAATAATTACCAGACAATCAAAGAAAATAGTTCATTTTTCTAAAATGGCAACTTTTACCCGGGAGAAGGAAAGAGAGAATAATAATAATAATAATAAAAAAACAGTCCGAGTTCGCAAAGGAGGTTTAGTTTTTGAAAAAGTTAGAAATAATGCAAAAACCATTTTGCCTGTTCCATGTTGAAGTTATGAAGTTGTCTGATTAGTAGGCTTCCACCAGCATGATTTTATACATGTCATTAAATCGTAAAATGAAAATATCAACCGTTTTTATCGGAAAGGCTTTAATATTTTTTTTTTCTTTCTCCCAGCGGTTCGCTGTAAAAGCAGCGTTGGCGCGAGAGAAAATTCTCAAATCTCGTTTTCGTTGCATCCGGTGGTATATATCGAACTTCCGTGTTTGTCATATGTAGGCGATATATAAATAAAACATTTCAGTTATCATCGCCGTTGGTGACAGTACAGATAAAACGTGTCTCGCAGAATAAATCTTTATTAGATGTTCATGAATAAAGAACAAAGAGTCTGGCTTCGCTTCGTATTTGCATTGTCTTTAAACTGTTGGCCTTTTAAATAGTTATGAAGAGCATCTGGGAAGATAGTGTAGGACCGAGTGTTAAGGAAAGCGTTGAACAGACACGAGATCAATAAGCATAGTAGAAAGTTACCCTGGTTTAGTCTGATCAAATCGATGACAATAAATGGCAGGGTGAATTAATCGGCTGCTAACTTTGAAATGCCCCCTCCAACCATTTTTTTTTTAGATTTTCGTTTTTTGATCAAGGATGCTGCACTGGAGATCGACTCTGTCTCATATTTACTGGCGTGTGAAAGATGTTCTGTCCAGCGTTGGCTGGGCGAGGTTATTCGAGTTAATATGAAGCGGTGTTGTGGCTCGTCGTAAAAAAACAGTGTACACGTATATATGCAACATTCTGTGCCATTTGGACAACAGAAGCCGTTATCTTGGACGGAAATAAGCGTTTCACCAGCGTGAAAGATAAATAATAAAACGTAAGCATCGGTTAATATAGTGAAAACTTAAAGAAAAAAAGAACCGACGCTTCAAATTAAGTTATACTTTTTAAAGTTCAAATGAAGCCAATGGGCTACAAATCATTTAAAGATACTTCAAAGAATGGTACTGTGGCGGATTTATTAGGTGGTACTGTGTAAAATTAGATTTAAGAAAAACCTTTTTCTGAAGGTTTCTTGGAAAATGTATTTTTTATAAAGTTCAGCATCTACTGTTCCCACCTCGTTCACCAAAGGCGAATTCACATTTCTATTTCTTTCACACGAGGTTCGTCTAAACAGAATGTTTCCTCGAGATAATCCGTTGCATTCCTAGTGCAATATCCAGGCTGATTCCTCCACATTATAAACTAATGGAATCCTCTCTCTTGTTCTACAGTCAGAGAAATTGTCAGATTTATAGATCGGGATGGGACTGGCAATAGCAAACCGTCATTTGTCAATGACTCCCCCCTCTTCCCAAATACCTTGTTGTCGCTGCTGTCGATGAAATAAAGGATTGTAAACTATAAACAAAAGGGTCCGCTTGCAAATACTTCCCGAAACTCGACATCGATATTTTGAGTGTTCTTGGATCAGCGATGATATCCGTTTGCATCCCTAGGACGGTGCCGCCGCAGCTACCTGGAAACACAGACTAAATGTATCTTTCACTTACTGGTAAATATTTGTTGAATGGGTGTCCGTAGATTAGTGTTTCGCCGTATAGTTACCAGTTATGTCGACGTGCAGCTATTCGATTCATAACATGAAGATTATAATATTTTATAAATTGTGTGCAACTGCTTCGTTTAGTAAGAAAATCATTTGTCAGCGGTGCGATCAATGTCGACTTTTCAATTCCCCATTCAGGCAACTCCTACCTTAAAATCGTTCTGACGTTCAGCAGCATCTTTACAGACGTGGATATGAGCATGTCTGACAGGCGCCGAAGCAGAGCGGACGTGGACTTTCTCTCCGTGCCATGCCTTGGAAAGAAACAGAACGAGAAGTGAAATACGATAACCCTGTTTTCGTTTGAAGACATTCAGTTACCGCACGGCGGCTTCAAAAACGTCAGAATTTAATTAGTTCACCTCAACGAATTCTAAACCGCAGCCTCTCCTAGTATTGCATTTTAGACTGACCGGTCAGTTAATTACTTTGTACAAGGTTTCTGTTCGACCACATGAAAAACGACGAACATAATACAAAAAATAAATGGAAATCTTTGAAGTAAAAGGCTTCTATTCACAATTTTTAAAGGGCAGGTGACTACAGGACTAGATTAAAGACCCGACCAACGAACTTCTTTTATACAGTGCATACAGACGCTTATTTTCGGTGTTATCAGCTGTTGTAGTGCTCAAGTGGAGTCGTCGAAGAAATAATTCTTGTGCATAATCACCGACTTTGCTTGAGTGAGGTTCAAAATCCATCCGTGGCTGAGTATAAATAGTAACATAGAAATATCTCTGGGCATTTTGTCCACGGCTATACTGCAAAATATCGCAAGTTTCAAATAAGGCGGGCCAACTTCAGAGTTAATTCGTACAAAAATATACAGTACCTTGCTACATTAATTTGGAAATTCCCTCACCATTTAATATACCTGAATCTAATTTACAATTTTATACGTAATTGTGTATATATCTGACGTCTAGATGGATGTTATCATCGTCAGGACAAAAGTAAATGCGGCTGTTCAAAATGTGACCCGAGATCTTGGAGTAATCGGGATCTGTGGCCATTATTATCGCTCAGTCTCTCGAGACTACTGCAAAGACGGGAGCTAGAAAACTTTTAACAGCGACGCGGCAGAACGATCCTTCGTTTTTCACCATCTCGGCTGTGACGAATGAGCATCAAACAAAGAATCTCTTCTGTTCGACAGAAGTAAAACACTTCGAACGATTCGGTCGGAAGATATATGAAACAACACAACCTAGTGTCGGCACGTGTACTCTTCCCCCGATGAGTCCATATTTCAGCAATTCACGTCTGTCGGTCGAGCCCTTAACCCCAGTATTCACGGCCAGCAGTAAAGTATGGTGATGGGGGTGTCATGGCAGAGGCTGCGACTCGGCATCGTGGAAAGACAGAATCGATGTATGTCGATGGTTATTACAATTTTCCGGGTACATCGCCATCCAAATAATGCGCTTTCTGCTGTTGCATCAAGAAGGGCACTCTAGCCCGGGCTAGGATTACAACTTTTTTCCCGGACACCTCAAATCCCTGGTATTAACCCTATCGAGCATCTGTGTGATCAGCTGAGAGCAGCTTATCAACTCACCATTGAAGCGGCTACATGGCTAAACACCAACGCATAGGATCTGACTCTACTGATTGCCTTTACCGTCCGTTTGCTGCAGCCAAGTAACACACAGTAACACAACAGAAGATGTCCTAATTATTATGGAAACGCACTGTACAAATTCTAAGTATTTCCAATTCAAATGGATTCATTACAACTTAAAATATCCAACACAGGTAGAAATAGAAGAAAAAATATTGTTTCATAGCGAAATAACTGAACTAATAGATATGCAGGGTTTAAATAATGGATCTAAGCATATTTAAAGTTGATGTATTCATATTTTAAAAAGGGATAATTGTTAAACTAATACTGACCCTTGAATTTAAGGTTGGGATTTGGACGATATTTCTATGCCATTCGAATTAAACTAGAACAACATTGTTTAATAAGACGAAATTTTCCTTTAGATAAATACACAGCGCTTTTATAGATGTACCTGATGTTTTTAATATAAGGAAGAAGGGAAAATAAATATTTAATATAAGAAAAATAATGATAAGTTAAAAATTTTTATTATTAATTAGATGTTGTTTTAATTAATATGCAATCATCAATATCAAGTGTGTTTGTATTTGATAATTTTTTTTCAGATCTAAGAGAAGTAGCAAAAGTTAAACATGACATATTTTAGATAAGTTTTTATTAAAGTGTTCTGCTGTATGGAAATTATACAGATGAGCTCACCATACGAAGACAATGTTACCTGTCTTTTCAAATTAAAAATCAAAAGATCTGTGCATCATAACATAGAAATGATTAATTGTGATGTATCAGGCATTTTTCACGAAAATGGCCAACTCGCATGTAAATAACTGCTGCACATATTTTTTTCGAAATCGGCAGTTAATTTTCAAAATATTACCTTGTAAGTAGTTATACAGCTAACTGGCATCGGTTGGATCTTTCTTCTTAAATCGTCGAATCTAGTTCTCCCCCCCAACCCACACACACAAAATATATGGTCAAATTTTGGAGAATGAGTGGGTCCAAATCACGGTTTAAAGAAGTCCTTCTGATTCTTTTCCTGCAAGATACTGTGTAAATGAGCTTTGCAGTGTAGATTGTTATGTGGTTGCAATAGAAATCCATCATCTATTAAACGATGCTGCGGTAGTAGTGCATTTCTTCACAGATATTGTAATATCTGTCTTTTGAGAGAATGCCATCAAATTTAATCCAATCGCCATCCGAATAACCAGAAAACAACTTCATACTTCCAGATTTCAACTAGAATGCTTAATTTTGTGGCAAACGTAGTTTTCCCTGTACTTTTCTCCGGTCTGCGTGCTATCATACTGTCATCACTTAGAGCCAAATATCTTAAAACTTAACCCGACTACGCTACAATTCCACGATTGCTTCAAAATGCAGTTATTCCATACAACTAGTTTTTCCTTGCTTAGCATGTTTAAGCAAAAGGCTTTTCTAGCCGCTACTAAGCCAATTTATCCAACCTTTCCTAACAGTATTCTGAGCATACAGCAGTTATTTGGCTATCTGATAAAAAGTAGTTCGCTCGAGACATCTCAATCAGCAGCTTATCTTCGCGTTCTGCATTTTCTGTTCATTCGCTTAGATTCATGTTTGAGTCACCTGACTTCGTTCACGCACCAACCCGTGTATCTTCAAGCTCCTTCAATATTTTCCATTGAGGAGAGTAACCAGCTTTATGGAAGACGATCATTCCCACCCTCTTTTCCTATGCATTTTCGCTTTAGGTGATATTTGCATTTTCAAAGAAGCAAAAGCAATCTTCAGTAATGAGGTCAGGTAACATTCATACCAAAGTAAGAAACGATAGAAATACTTAATGCTTTCGGCATGAACTAAATATAAAATTCGAAAAATAATTTGCTGTGTCTATAATTATACAAAAGGCTTGAAGTGATAGCAACTTCACAGTTAATAGATTATAAGTTCTGATACGTGATTTGTAGTTGTTTTTTGCTAAAATAATGCATTTATATAAACAATAAATTTTAGAACATCAGATAAAAGTGTTTTTGTATGGATAGGTTCATAAGTTTGAATGTCATTCTATACCGTTTTTTAAGTTTTGTGTTTGCTTATTTTCAGAATGCAATATCTTAAAGGTTAAAATTTCTGTCGGATAAAATATTTGCTGTATTGTTTTATTATGAAATGTCTAATAAAGAATTGTAAAAATATTCCAAAATGGTTAGTCGAAGTATTTACATTTTATGTCATTATTTTTGTTTGGTATTATGGCTTTTAGATGGGGTATACGAACAACTCTCTCTCTCTCTCTCTCTCTCTCTCGTCGTCAAATATATATACTGGCGTCATATCTCTGTCTCTATCTCTCTCTTGACATCATATCTCTCTTTGTGTACTGACGTCATATCTCTGTCTCTATCTCTCTCTTGACATCATATCTCTCTTTGTGTACTGACGTCATATCTCTCTTTCTCTCTCAAGACCGCACAAACTTGTAGCAAATATTTCGTGTCTGTAGCAAACACAAAGAAACTTCCAATCGTTTCTCTTTGCTGTCAGATATTCTGATCCTTTGCGGTAACCTGAAAACAATAACGACAGAAGAGGGGAGGAGTAAAAAATCATGTTATTCGGTGAAAGTCAATATTCATCTTTCCACGAGTCGTTATCAGATTCAATCTCTTTAGCCTAATCTGAAGACGTAAAGGCTGTAGATGTAATGCTGTCAGTTGGTCTTTGAGATTCTTTGACGTTTTCTTTCCCAATTACAGTTTCTTCGACCAGGCGGCTTCTGTTTGCATAATGGCAGTAAATTTGTGGATTTTTGGTAATTAACGTTAAAGCGGAACTTCGACAGTCAGCTGTCACAAAAAAAAAATTAAAAATAAAAGTAATGACTAATAAGTGGACTAGTTTAGGTGCGTGGCTGTGAAAACTCGGACGATGGTTTTTAAAATTGTAACGGCGACTCTTAGATCCTCGGCTGTCTGAAATACTTTTAAAAACCTAAAAAATAAAAAAAAAAAAAAACTGTCTCGCGGCCACATGTATCCGTTGCATCTTTTTTAATAGTCTAAACACGTGCCATCTTCGCATGGGATTAGCTGGTATCAAATATGGCTGAAAGTTACATTATCTGCTACAGGTGAGAACGGCCGGGTGGGCATCTAAAAAGTCGTTAAACGTTGGAAATAATATCTGTCCAAGTATTTCGCAGCGAACGAAGGATGCATAATTCATATTTTTTGCAAAATACTGCAGTGCGACGATTAATAGTGAAAGACGTTTTCACTTTGTTTCTAACACGGATTTGGTAGTTTGGTTTGTCTAAGACGAGGCAATGAAGCCGTTTCATTTGTTTTTTATAAGGCACCGTTTTGCCACGAATGATCATAAGCTGCAATCAACAAATTGGCTTTCTACGTGACTCGGACTTGCAACGGTACCAAACCCGTAGCGGAATAAACGTAACTACAGTTAATCTAACAAAAGAATTACTATTGTACGGAATACCATTTCCCGCAATAAAACCAGTGTTTTTAATATGTTCTAATTTATTCACTTATCCATTTTCGTTTTATGTTTCACTACGACGATATCATTTCAGCTGCGAACCTGTCAGTAAATACCAGTGAATTCCGTGCGGAATTGATATTTTAGAGTGAGTGACGGTAATTATCATACAGACATTGTTTACGACAGTGAATGCCACGTAAAAGGGAAGATTTGCCTTTTCGAAAATCAGGTGCGCGAAATCTTAATTTGGTGTCGGAGACTCATCTTTGTTTGAAGAGGCAAAGCCGGAGATTCGGGAGGCTGGCGATTGGTGTAAATGTCCCCCGTAGTGGAGAGCTACGGAAGCTGACTGGCGGTGGAAGGAGTCGAGACTCATTATTTTCAACATAAATATCATTTCCCCATCTTGAGCGATGTTTATCAAATCTCGCTCAGAATTCTCATCACGCATTGCTTTTATTTCTTCTTATCAATTGTTTTGCTCGCTAGGAACATTGAGCAGTAATAGAAAAACAACGATAGAATCGTGTCTTTTCATGTCTTAAGCAGTTTTCACGAACACTCGCTAAGCGGTAAAAAAAAAACATGAGTTTCTAATCTATCTAAGTAAAAAAACCTAAATTTTCAGTGTGTGTGTGTGTGTGTGACACAAAGTGAGTAAAGTGTTCACGAATCAATTTTGGTTGCCATAGCAGTTTCCGATGGATGATCACAGCTTAACTTAAAGCCTTGGTAATATTTCTGCTTAGTAAGGTTTTGTTCCGCAAACTGAAGATGCGCATTATTTCATAGTTGGCGGAGTTTCAAAAATTATCTCGGTTTTGAAATAATAAGCATTTTTAGCCAATTTTGACCGTTCAGTTCTCACGAAGTAAACTGCGCTAAATATTTGCTGACTGGAACACAAAAGAAGTATTTAATAAGGAGTCAGGTGATTCATGGGTTGAAAGTGCATTAATAATAATATAATAATAATAATAATAATAATAATAATAATAATAATATAATAATAATAATAATAATAATAATAATAATAATAATAATAATAATAATAATAATAATAACAACAACAACAACAACACACTGGTCAACAAAATTAAATGTATTATACTCATTATGAATGCAAACCAACTTTTTTAGACTAATTTTTCATGCTGATTTCAAAATTTCACTCCATTTGTATGCAGCACGTATCAGTTTTTCAGTAGATACATGCAAATATTTACATATTTGTATATATGAAATCATTAACGTAATAAATAAGGACATATAATTTTTAGAAAGTAAATGAGTTTATTGAGTTAAAAATAATCACTATCATTCTACAAAGAGTGAATACACACAAAATGGGTCAGACAAAACAGACAAAGTTAGAACAACAGAGTTAGAAACATTGTGATTTGGATTTCCTGTGGTGTTCCTGATCTGGTTGATCACGGTAAAGTGTCCAGCAGTAGTCAGCCAGCATACTGTCATTCCAGAAGACTTGGTACCGTTTCTCCATAGCACTAATGTCCTGGTGAAATCTTTCACCATGTTCATCAGACACTGCTCCAAGGTTATCTGCGAAGAAATCCAGATGGGAGTCCAAGAAGTGAACTTTCAGTGACACGCGACAACCCATTGCTGAGTAACATTTCAGAAGATTCTTGATACCATCCTTGTAGTCCATTGCCTTCTTGTTGCCCAAGAAATTCTCACAGATCCAAATGAAAGCATTCCAGGCAGACAGTTCCAGTTCATCCAGTGTTGTCTTGAAGTTGACATCTTTGAGTACTTCTCTAATTTGGGGTCTGACAAAGATACCCTCTTTCAACTTCGCCTGTGTGATTTTGGGAAACTTTTCTACAATATACTCAAACCCTCTGGCATTTCTCTTCCCTAGTGTCTTTACAAACTGTTTCATCAATGCAAGCTTTATGTGCAAAGGAGGCAATAGGACATTACATGGATCTACAAGAGGTGTATTCTTGACGCTAGACAGTCCCGGCTGGTATGATGTTCTTGTCTGCCAGTCTGATTCCAAATAATGTCTGTCAGTTGCCCGACTATCCCATAGACACAAGAAACAACAGTATTTTGTGAAACCTGACTGCATTCCCATTAACATTCCAATGACTTTTAAATCTCCACATATTTTCCATGAGTATCTTTCATAGGCAATGGCATGAAGGAAAAGTTCCATATTCTCATGGTCTTTCGGCTCCCTCCATATCATTGGAATGGCAAAAGACATGGACTTCTTCCTCTTATTGAACCAGTCACGTAAGCCATTTGAGCAAGCTGAGCAGATAAAATGTGGTGCCCATAACTTGTCCTGATCTCCAAGAGGACAGTCAAGGTATAGCTTATAAATCTTCTTGATCTCTGGTGTTATTGTACGTTTTTGAGCTTTCACAATAAATTGTCCACAGACATAACAAAAAACATCAGACGGATTTCTACACTGTCTTGACATTGTTAACACTAAAACAACTAATGAAATAGATACAAACTGTTATACTTATATTGAATTTGAGATGATGAAATATTTCATCAGACCAATTATGACTGGACAATTTGAGATGTTGAAATACCTATTTCATCAGACAAAACTTGATTGGTTAATTTAAGATGATGTCAAAAAAACTAATTGTATATTTGAAATCAGCATTAAAAACTACACTAAGTACACCTTGACATATGCTTGATGAAAAATACTTGTTGACCAGTGTAATAATACAACTACACAATTTTTCCATAAAATGCAATCATCACATTGCTTTTATTGACGGCATTGAAGAACTAAAATTATCTTTTTACACGGAATATACATAACAAAGACTATCTTCCATATATTATGTGATGCAACAGAGATGGTATTTTAACTTTAAATATCACTCATTAAAGGAAAAGTAAATATGATTTCATATTCATTACGAAGATTGAAATAATTGTTTGAGGAATGCTTAAGCAAAAATTTGATTTTGAATTTTTTCGAATGTATTAATTTATATTTTTATATATGCAATAATAATTTGGCTACCAGATGTTATGACATTAAGTAAGTTTCTTACATAAAAAGGTAAGTAAAGACCAGCGATAGACTAAAGTTCATCATTTTAGTTCTTGGCAAAGCCACCTTTCCAGCCTCTTTGCTGTTTAGCTTCGAATTAACGAGATATCGTACCATGATATGGTCCAGGACTTCCCCACATCTGTGTGACAGCTTTCTTTTATTCCATTATATTGGCGGGACGTAGTTTGTTTTCAACTGACTATCTATTTGCTTCTGCATATTCGCGATCAGATTCCTATCCGGGCTTTGGGGTGCCCATAAAGGAAGCTTTGTACTTCGACTGCTCATCCAAACTCTGGTCACAGAGACGTGTGACATTTAACGCCATTCTTCTAAAGAATGGTAGCATCAACTTTCAGTATGCTTCAATGGCAAAGCAACCAGGACGTTCTTTAGCAAATACCGATTCGATCTTTTCCTCGTGTTGCCAGATGAGTCGACTGATCAGAGCATTCAGTGACTTTTATTTCAGAAGTCTTTTATAAAAAAAAAAATATGCACAGGTTCGATGAATGGATTTTCAGACTAAACCTAAACCTTTATTCTGAAACGTCATGGTGAATTGTTATTTACCCTTATGCCTAAGTGGCCAATCATCATAGTTACTTTTCAGCTATTTTTCTCCTTCATCGTCTGATCTTCGCCACCTGCTTCAGTCTTTTCCTGTCGTGAGGGACGCGCTAGTCTTACATCACAGTTTGCTTCTTGGTCACTGTGCCGCTTATGTCGCCATCGGAAATCCGCGCAGCTAGAGCTGAATGTGAACGAACTTCATGTTTTTTTTCTTCCAGCTCCTTTTTGAAGCTCTGGAATAATTACATACGATCTGGTTAGGAATTGCATCACAGTATTTCTCTACACAGCGCACACTTAAAAGAAAGTACAAGGGGATTCCAAATATACTGTGTTGCATTGTAATTTGTTACAATATACTAGAAAAGAAGCCATCCTTTTTAAATTCTTTAATGGCTGCTATAAGGTGTTAAAAAACTCTTTTTATGTGGCATTTACATGAAATAATATTACGAAAGTAAACATAAGATAGATGCATACTAATAAAGTATTTTACTCATAAAGTAGAACATTGTACATTACTACATGTTACATACTGACTGTATAGATGCTACAGCTTTACGACATCAAAGGAAACTACAGTGTATTAATCAAGTATGCATAAAAGTAACTATGTGTGTATAAACTTTCATTTTATTATAGAGTATGATAAAAATATACCCAATCAACACACACACACAAACAAACATAGAGCGAGAGAGAGAGAGAGAGAGAGAGAGAGAGAGAGCGAGAGAGGAGAGGAGAGATCAGGTCTCCACTAGGGTACACATATTCCAAAATACTTATTATTTGTGAAATTAGACGACAAAAAATTAATATTTTAAAATTAAAGTACTAAAATGTATTACATTCTGATGTGTTATTAAGGTTACTTATTGAATAAATAATATATTTTATGAGAAATACACATTAAATTTTCTGTTTCATTTAACTGTGGAATTTCTGCTGCTGTTGGTTTACGGTTGATGCTCAATATTTACGCTTTTTAATTAATTTCAATAATGAAAATTTATTTAAAAACAAAAATAAAACATGAAAATAATTTTAAAAATTGAAAAGTAATTAAAATTTTAATTAAATTAATATTTTATTTAATTTGGTATGGTTTTATCATTTCTGTTAAATAGTTTGTAACGGTAAGAAATAGCGTGTACTTGTGACTTCTGATAACGAAGGATGTGGTGACAGCTAAATATAATTTTCTCTAATAATGTAGCGAAACACAAGTACAATAAGATGTTGTCATTTGCCTGCAGTATATAAACAGATGATCAAGCATCATCCAGCTAAATATAAGAAAAATTCCAGAACAATTAAATACGTGAAATTAACGGGGAAGAAAAATAACTCTTGCCGGTTATAAGTTAAACAAACAAAACACTTCCTCGTTAATCCGTAATTTACTTGTAATCACATTGTGAGTAATCTCCCCCTTATTATAAATAACATATTTCTATCTAGAATATAAATGACTCACTTTACTACTTGTGCTTGTAGCATGGTTTGTTTTGCGCTACATTTAGTTTTTTTATATAATAACTAAGCGAAAACAACTGCAAAGTAATATGAATTTTAAATTTTGCTAAGCCAGGCTTAAGTATTGATCATTGTGTACAGGCTACATTTTAGTAAAAGGATCTCGTCCGCTCCAGAGTCGTGAATCTACTGAAGTAGAAACGCGCGAATTTGGTTATCGACGTAAAATAAAATAGAATTTTCGTGACTAACGAATTATTTTGAATTCAAGGGCTTTTTTTTTCTTTTTTTCTCTCTCTTAATGCACCATTTGAGTTACTCATCAAAGGAAGCGAATTAACAAAGAGAAACTATATCTTCGAGCGGAAAACAACAAAAACTGCGGAGGTATTTCAGTGAGAGATTTACTTTATAACCCAACGACTCAATGCCATCGTTTACCTGATTTGTGCGGAGAATACGAGTAAGAATTGACAATGGTGCGCGTCTTGAAAATCCTTTTCGTAAAACGAGGTGTTGGTCAGGTCTCGCCAGGAGACAGTCATTCCCCGGAAGCCAGTAGAGTTTTTAAATGGTTGCTTATCTGAAATTATTCTCTGAAATACATTCAGCATGCAATCTGTACCTTATCAATGATAATTCACGCATGGTCACGTACTGCTTTTCTGTGCGTGATTAACGAAATACGCGAATGACGTCACAACGGCAGCGAAATATTTCTGATATGCTGCTCAGAAGTTAACTTATTGTCCAATTATACAAAGAAAACTCACGGTTAACATACAGAGTGTTTAAAACAAATATTTAATCTCTTTGCGAAAATTTTTAACCAAAAAAAAATATGCATACTATGCCGAACGAGATGAAATGGTTAGCGCTGTCGCCATGACGCTATTGCAATACAAAGTTCTATGTTAATTGTCGGCAAACCTGCGATACGTAGTATTGAAAGCAAAGAAGCAGACAATGCTACCTGAACTTTAAATCCGCTCTAATTTTATATTTTATAATGCCATGTCTAACAGGTGTTAAGTTATTTTAGGCAAAACAAAAATAAGCAAAAAGGGACAATACAGTGTTTCCGTTCTCAAATTGCTCACACCAGTTATATCTGATATGGAAACCAGAGCAGCAGCAGCAGAAATAAGACGAGGGAGGATGGATATGTTGGGCCCCACACGTATGTATTTGTGCGTCTAGCAGTTTCCGTGAGTCACTTTCGTTTTGATAAGATTGAATTTTTCTGGAAACATGGCTGCCATCAACCAAAGGACAGTCGACCAAAAAATATTATATTACAACACACGCACACACACATAGTAGTCTTCACCAGTGTACACATCCATCGAGCATTGTTGGATGCAGTTGAACGGAAATAACGGTGAGGTAAACTTTAGCATTATTCTGTCTTCTAAAAAGACTAAGCCCAAAGCCGGATTGACAGATAAGCTAAGTGAGCTACAGGCTACAGCTCAGGGCCTCACATTACTGGTGGCCTCTAAAAGTTATTAATATCACTTACAATAATTTTTTTACAGTGAATATTTTTGATAAAAAAAAACAATATACGTTTTCGTTGCATTTTACTTGAAAAAGTTTTAATATATTTCATCATTTTTTGCATTTTTTCATATTAAAATATATAAAAATATATAAAACTGTCTTTTAATTTTTATGATATGGGGCCTCTCACAAACGACACAGCTTAGGGCCTCGTGTTTTCTTAATCCGGCCCTGACTAAGCGGCAAGATATACCAGCAAACCACTCAAAACCATTACTCCGTCACCAGAGACCTGGACAGCGGAGACCGCACAAGAGATGTTATTCGTGTGACTTTCTCTAAATCAGCCTTCTCTCATCTGTGCAACAAAAAAGGGGGTAAAATGTGGGTTTTCAGAACAAATCACTTTCTACCAGTTCTCTTAAGTCTAATGCCTTCGCTCCTTACACTACGCAAAATTTCTTTTCATATTTTTTCACCGGTAATCAGTGGTCACGCGATGGTCTTCTACCGCCTCGATCCATTCTTCGCGAGTCACGGCCAGCGATAGGCGTCGAACGCCCTGCACTGGATGTCTCTGTCATTTGGTTCTATTACTTGTTGGCCAGGCCTTTTTTTTTTCTTCTGGCTCTTCTTCAACAGCCAGTCAGGTGAGTTTTCTGCAGTTACTTCCGTTTCCTCCCACATCTGGAAAAATAAAGAGTTTTAATAGTGGTTTTTCTTGCCAAGGTGAGAAGTTCTGGGCCTTTCGTGGCACATAATAGGTGACGCTCTCTAGCCTTTAAGAGCCGCACTGTTCTCACTTACCTTGTCTCCGCTTATATCCGTTGCTGAGCCGACGCAACAACAAAACTCATTTGGAGTATCTATTAAATAAATGCATAAATTTATTGCCAAATATTTTTTTTTACCATCAAAACTCCCTTTTTGCGGATTTTCTATTTTTTAGACAGATGATCAGATATAATATTTTAATGTAAAACTTTCTCTGAATCGGAAGATACGAGATGTAAAAACAGAAGTTTTTTTCTTTATTAAAAGAGGGAGGGAATTAATGTATTTTAAAATCCAAGCTTCTCTAAATAAAGTTATTGGGCAAACTAGATCTGATAAAATTTAAAGCATAATACAGAATTTATTTTGCCGTATCGACAAAGTTTTTGTCAGCTATTGGAAAACCGGAAGTTATTCGTGCCTGATTAGTACTATTTTGATTGCTCAATTTTAAGAGCCTTTTTTGAAATTTGCATTAAAATTTAATAATTTTTAACGATTGAACTACGTTACGACTTGGTGAAAGTCTGACAGAGCAAGCCAAATATTGTTACCATAAAGAAGAATGGAATTAATTTAGTCTTTTGTCTTTATCTTGTTACTTAGACGAGCGCTTAGATCTGCTCCTGATGAGAACGTTAAACTCGTGTCCTTTTAGGTGAAAATTCCCGCGCTAATCTTACTTCCTTTTCCTATTCATTCCGGCAACTTTCATCTCAAAGTCTTTCAGTACTGAGTCTTATTCTATCTATCTTTTGTCGTGTAATCTTTTAGAGCCAAGCCGATTATTTCTTTTAATGTCTAATTTTACATTTAATTTTGCTTGAGGACCTCTACAAAACTGTATTCGGTTCCCGAGTCTTCTGAAAAGAGGAGCGTATTCTATTACTCGTCTTCCAGCTGAGGTAGCAAGCTTCGCCTTCTGCTTTCGTTTAATCTGGTTTCAGTTAATTTCCTTTGCTCTGTAGTTTATTTATTTTCACAACGACAATAAAATATCCCCAGCAAAGTACTTTTAGTAACAAAAAAAGGGGGGAGAGAAATTGTATTTTGAGTCAGATACCCAACTATTTTTTTTTTTTATATTCTTACTATGCTTTTACGGATAGACATTAATATGCTTTTACAATGATTAAAACTTAAATGCTAAAATCTATGTTGTTTCAGTGTCCTTTGCAATATAATTAGACGGTTTCCTGTAATATTGCGTTGCACTGCCAAATAATGCAACTAGAATACATGCAAAACAAGCAAGTATGAATGACGTCTTAAAATGTAGATTTCTGAAATGTACGAGCCACACTTATGGTTCACGTTCTTTAAGTCTTTACTAAGGGCAACTGCATAAACAATTTTACTAGAAAATTAAATCAGATACCGAATCTATTTCTGGAAAAGGTGCCTTAAGAATTGCGACAAATCTAATGTCACCACATGGCCTCCACAATTGACAAATCCTTGTCTTCACTTTCTGTGTCCGAGGGAATCTCAGAGCGGTGAGCTAGGAGAGAAAGTTACCCGGGTATTTATGGGCTATTGAGCGCTGGTCAAGCTGCAACCTCCACCAGTGTAACCGAGCACCTAGGAGTAATCTGAGAAACCCCACGCGGTTACAGCTCGTGAAGATAAGCTAGAAAAAAATCGTACAGGGAGTGGCGCCCCAAACCGAACCTGCACTAACTGGGATTCGAACTCAAGCCCTCAACAGTTGACTATCCACTGGTTCATCGGCAACCCACTAACGTAGCCTTAAGTTGTTTCTTTTTTTTTAATTTTTAATTTCTTAAACTTACGGTTTTAAGAATTTTCAAGTCAAAATTGCGTTTCAGTGTTTAATAGTGGCTTTATTAAGGACATACAGTTAGTCGTAATGCTTCTTTAGTGAAATATATAATTAATTCTTTTGCCTTAAGAAATGCAAGGCAATTAGCGTTTATTCACCCATATTACCGCGCATTTTCGCAAAAAGAATAAATAAATAACCGCCTGCGTTGTGGTTTTTTTTATTACTTGTCACATATATTTTAAATAATTTTATTGTAATGAATAATTAATCACGTGAAGTCCACGGCCTTCCAGCATCTTGTTCTTGCCCGAAGCATAAACAATTCCCAATTACCTCCCTGAGATCACACGAGCTAAATTATCGCAAACAGTCAGTCACCCTGGCTTCAAACAGATGATTTATTTTGTACCTTGCAGAAACCTACGGGGAAAAAAAGAAAAACAATAATGGGAAAAGACGGATTAATCTGTAGAAACAAAATTTCTTTTTCTTCCCTTATTTTCTTGCTGAGAATGGCTACTACACGTGTTTGGCGGTAACCAAACTATGCTATCCGAGGTAGAGACGGAGAAACCGCTTTATACTATTTGAACGAATTCATGGCGAACAGTTCGCTTTCATAAACGACATTACGAGGATCCATTATGTAGAATTCTTCGTAAATTACATTGAAGGGGAAAGCGTCAGGCGGCGGTGACTGTCGCCACGACGTCACTAAATCCATTGAATAATGCTCTGATATTGTGCAAAATTAACTCTATAAGGCAAAAGTATGGCCAGTTTTCAGTTATTTGCAAATGTTTTATCTTCAATAAATTTGTGCAATTTATAACGCAGTGCCTCTATATTCTTTCGATCAGTGAACCATTTCTTATGTAATTAGAAATATAAAATTATCTCTTCGGTTACGGAAGTAAATTGTTGTTGGTATCTTTCTAATTTCCATAATTAATGTCCTTGTTCTGGTTTTGACATTAGTCGTTTTTGTCCTTCTTTTTTTCTTATACATAGAAGAAAACTCAAGGTTTTCCCTAAAGCTCTTTAGATTCTCTAATGATTAACTACACGCAACCGGCAATACAGCATCATAAACACCAGGAAGTCGGATATTCCAGGTGTGTGGATAATTTGGAGCCGGCCACATAAATGAGCGAGTCTCTGTAGGCATCGTCAATAATTGCTCTGCCCACATCGTTGATGTCCACTTACTGCTTTATGACCGGTTACTGATGAACCCTTCACAGCCGAAATAAACAATCTCATTCGTTCTCTATTCAAGCGAGTGTCGGTAAATTCGCCCTTATCACTCACCCACATCGATCCGTCTAAAAAGGATCTACAACAGCTTTTGTTTGCCGTTTGACGCTACTGTCTGTGTAAAGAGCCAGGAAATAAACTTAAGCGATTGCGAACTGGCTAATCAAAGCTTTCTTTAAAATTCATATATCTCCTGCTTAATCTTTCTTTTGGCGTTTAGATACTTGTCGCAGACACGAGAGACAGCGAAAGATCTGTATTTTTTGTTGCACACTTCGAAAGTATGCAAATGTTATTTTATCTGACAAGCATCGTATGAAAATAGACCAAGTCAGTGTAGCGAAATCGCTTGTTGTGAATGCACTTGCCTAATTTAGTTTCCCATAGATTCAAATAGTGTTTGAGGTTTATCTAGAGGTTTGGTTTTTCTACCATCCAAGCTTCATGACATTCGGGCATACCTACCAATTTGTTTTTTTTTTTTTGGTTATTTTGTCTGTTTCGTGCGAAGAAATTACTTTTTAATATAATAGATTTTTCACTTTTTTCTAGAATTTTCTCGTGTTTGATTTTTTTAGTTTGCCTTTAAATTATGTCTCAGCCTTATTGTGTTTAAAAGTATATATATATTTAAACTCTTCATATTCGTGATATTGTTTCTTTAATGATGCACAAAATAAGATAATCAAACAGAAATACTGCGTTCACATATATTCATATTGTAAATATTAAAGTCTGATTTGATTCACCATTAGGTAATCTACGTCTTGGTTATGTTGGTATACTTGATTAGTATCGTTAGGAAGATTAAATCCTTCTCGCTGCTCCCATTCTTAACAGGACCTACCATAATCTAACAAAAAAGATTATTTTCCAATCTAAAAGTAATTTTTGTTATGTTTTATTGTCTAATTTAAAAGTATATTAACTACAACTATACCTAATGTTGGCGAATTATACACAATCTGAACATATTTTTATCAACAGTGATTTTATCCATATCTTATTCAGTTGCGTATGGCCTTAGTTTGTGAATCTAAGTCTCTTTCCTGTAAAAGTATCTTTAGAATTTAAACTTTTCTATTAGTAGAATCTGTCTTAAAATATTAGTTTGTTTCTAGAAGAAATCGATCGTATTTTTTTTTAATATTTGAGTAAAATAACATACTATAGGAACAGTTAGTGCAACAAGTTCCCATAAATCTAAAATGTTTTACTTCTTAACATGGCGAATAAATAAGACCAATGAACTTTGTATTAATTAGACGAATATAATTTTACAAAATTTAAAATATAAATGTCATGCTTTTGACAAAAATTTAATAAAACTTGTTTTTTGTTGACTTTTCACTAAAAATAAAGAGAAAACGTTTATAGTAAAAAAAAAAAAACTGTTGCAATAATTAATTTAAAATGTTAGTAGAAAGTTGTTGGAAAAGCAAAAACAAAATTTGCCTTTTTAAAACTTTACCTATCAAATGTAGTTCGATATTTAATCCTGGTTAATAAATGTTGCTAAAAGGTTGAACGACACAGGAAGCTGCTGATAATATCCTTAAATTACTTTCTTACAAAAACTTAAATGAAAAAGGGAAAACTTAATAAAATTATGCTTTAAAAACCTTTTTCGTTGTTGATATTTTTCTTATAATGTTTGTTTACTTTTGTCCACGCTTCATTTTAAACACGGGATGTTGATTGAAGGAACAGTGTAAGTAAAATCGACTACGAAGAGGAAGCTGGCGCTGATTGGGGTGTGCCCGTCTTTAACAGTTTCACGAAAGACAATGCATTTCTCAAAAATAAAAAAAAAGAGAAAAACTAAAAATAAATAATATCTTTCCGTAACATTGAGTGCGAATAGTTCTGAAGATACAAATATTTGCGAGTACCAATAGCCATGCATTATGGCTGGAATAACAACGGACCGAAGAAATACGCCAAGTTTCCTCCCAAGGTAAGCGAAATAGAATGCGCTACTTTTGTACAAGCTGTTTGTCTGACAAAATTTTGAAATAATCTTCAAGTTAATTTTAATTTAAATATAAACAGATTTTATCGTGGGCTTTTCAGTTTTACAAATTTTATTATTCGGAGCAATTAGAAACATTCACTGCCTGTCGATTTAAATTTGCATTCATTATACTTTTAAAATTTCAGTCATTTATTTATTTGTCTATTTATTGATTTTTAAACAATTAAAACGGAGAACAAAATTATAAATTATCTAAATGTCCGCACGTCCGGCGTCACCTGTTGGCTCAATTAGTAGAATACATTTTTATTGACTGTGTTAGATGCAACTGTCGGTCAGTTAATATCGATAAATATTCGCCTTTATTAGCAAAGTCCCCATTAAGCAAAATAAAACACTTGTTCTGCACCGCGTTCAAAAGGTTTATATTTATTTTGTTCTAAATATAAATAAAAATGCATGTTCTGTCACAATAATTCTTTGTTTCAAAGCCAAAATGAAAAGAAAGCTGAATATTTTTACTCTACAAAAAGAGAAAATAGATTAAAATAAAGAAAACCTTTCGAAAAATAAAATACTTTTGTTTTTCTATGGAAAATCTTTCTGTGTATTTTTCATCATAAATCAGCCATATTCGGCCCCTTAATTAAAATACCGTCTTCTTTGAAAACAAAAATCTCAGGAAAACATTTTTGAGAAACCACACAGTTAAAAATGTATGCGTTTTGATTTTTTTTTATACCTCTAAAGTTATGTTTAGGGAGACAGAAAATCTACTCACTTAAGTAAATCCCTTCGTTCTTGAAGCACTCGTCTGACTAGTTCTTGAACATACTGATTATAGTCGAACTACGTCAGAAAGACCTTCTCAAACATTTCTGACTCTCTTACTAATGCTCACGAATATGTAGCCCGTCACGATTCTTAGAAAGTTTATTGCTATTTTCCCTCGTTCTCAGAGAGCCTATGATTAGAACGCGCTACTTTTCTGCCTTTTCCTTATTTTTAGAATTTTAATAATCTCTATTAAATCCTTGCACAGTCTGCAATATGCAAGAGTATAAAAACCTTTTCTTTTTCTAAACGCTTAGACCAAGATCTCTCACACATCAAATCATTCCAATAAAATATCTTTGAATTCTCTCTAAACTGTCAACGTCTTAAACAAGAAATGCGCAACGCATACTCTAAATGTGGTCTAACTAAATCTGTAAGTAAGTTAATGAACGTCTTTAGCATCTTATTGCAAAGTTTGGTGTAACCACCCTACGATTGTTTTACCCAATACATTTGCACATTTCTTGTCCTATTACAAGTAATATCAAGATATTTTTCTTACTAATATTCCTAATAAAAATGCTATCTAGGCTGTGAAAACTGCTATTATTACTGTATCCTTTGTGAATACATTTACACATGAAAACTATAAAGTTCACTTGTCACTTGGTAGCCCAATTGGACATATTTAAATCATGCTAGAGCTGTCTAACGTTAAAGTCAGTATTATCCCTACTATGATAATTCACGTCATCCGCAAACGTGTTTAACTTTAATTTATTAACATTAATTGGAAATATAACTGGCAGCAAAACAGAACCTTGGTGTGTTCCACTGATAATGGTACATTCTCATTTATGAATTCTATTTTAAAAACAGCACATTATTCTGTTTTATCTTTTAAGTAATCTGCAAGCCACAATAACAAATTTCCACCCAAAACTATGTCTTTATTTTTTTTTTTAATTAAACGTTGATGTAGAATCGTGTCAGCAACATCACTATGCCCGCATTAGTCTCGTAGATATCAAAAGTTACACCATTCATAATTCATGGAGATTTCTAAGGCAGAAACTTTTATTTTAATCCCTTACAATTTTTTTTCTTACTATTTCATACGGTCAGTAAATGTATCTTTACTAATCGATTCTAGCACTCTGTCTGCAAACCGGTGAACGCTAGCAACTTTCGTCTGATGGTCGTCACGTTGCTGGCGAAAAAAACCCTGAGAAATCCTACTAATATGGGCAGATAATTTTTATCCGACGAACTTTATAGAACTCTAGGACTGATACCATCATTATTGTTAGTCATGATTATTAATGTTTCTTCGCTATGCCCTTCGCTGGGTTAATGATACCAAGTCTCATAGCTAGAAAAGTTTCAGTTTGTGGTATATAGATAGGAGTCGTCTACTCTCCTTCTTTTGAGGAGAAACTCGTGATACACCTGTTGCTGGATGATTAAGGAATAAAAGCACACGGTAAGATAGTAGATATAGATATATCAAATACTATCTAATTTTTAGTATAGAAGTTTTCTTAAACTCTGCATATTCACCAGATGAACATAGCTCATCTGCCTGCACAAACATAAAATTAATGTTTAAAAACTTTCATTTGTTATTTACCTGCCATCTCGCATTGCTTATAGATTATTATTATTATTATTATTATTATTATTATTAGATTATTAATTATTATTATTATTATTATGATTATTATTATTATTATTATTATTAATTATTATTATTATTATTATTTTATTATTATTATTATTTTATTATGATTATTATTATTATTATTATTATTGTTGTTGTTGTGGTTTGTAGCGATACAATGTGATGAAGAATCTAATTACACCACCAACCATAGTTTTAGAAATCCAACCAACGCGATTTGTCAGTATAAAAATCTGGTTATAAAAAATTTCAATAAAACTTATAAGACATTTATTTATTACAATTATTCAGAAATAATTTAAAATAGAGTTTATTGCGCGAAGTCGGGTAAGAAGAAAGATGGATTATGACAACATCTTAGGAAAAAGTACTATTTAAATTATACATCAAACAAATGCTTTCAGGAGACGATGTTTGCCGAAGATCCACACTCGCGCACAGTTAATATGACCTAACAAACTTTCTAATTACCGGTGAAACTAAAGCTTTAGTTTTTAGGGTTTGTTTTTCTTTTCTTATTCTCAAGCATTATTTATTCGTGAATAGTTGGTATTTAGGGGCCTGAATATTTGTATGCTGAATTACGAGATGTCCGGATTTCACGGATGATTAATTCCTACAGTTATAAAGAGCTGAGTGTGTTTATATGCGCACGTTTGCATTGAACCGTCTTCCGTGGAGACAAAAATTATATATAAAAAGGTTATATTTTAATGATCAAATGCGAATTAACTGTTGGATTCCCTCATATTCATAAAAAGAGTATCAATTATTTTTTGTTTATTTTTCTAACATAATTTTACTGTTTTTTTTAAAGAGGAAGAAATTTTACTTTTATCATGGGCCGTTTTCTTAGTTCCCCTACCACCTGGTTTCCAGACTAGGACGCAATTTCCGTGTCTTTCCTTCCTTCCGCCTAACATCGCTGAGAGATCGACTGACTACTACTCACGCTCAGCCAAATCCTATCCAAACCTACTCAGGATGGCTGATCAAACATTTGCTTCAAATGCATGTCTGCTTATTAGGTGGCAGTCAAGCCTGGCAAAATCTCATTAGCCTTTTACCGGCTTACCATTGCAATTTGGTAATTTGTAGATTTTTCGATCAGTTAGAGTAGAGTTCGGTTGACCGTGAGGAAAGCGTCAAGTGTTTCTGCAGTAAAACCGAAATATTTCAAAGCTATCCACAGTGCAATAGAAACTTTCACTAAACAGATTAAAAGGCGCTTTAAAAATTGTTTTAATTTATACATTAACTCCTGTATTTTTACTTAATGAGCGTTACCGGTAGTTATCTAAACACTTTTGGCTTGTTACAGGTTTCCCCAGTCTCTTGTCATCAAAATATCCAGCTTTGGCTTCAAGTATATTTTAGTTAACCAAAACAAAAAGAAAAACACGACCCTTTTTTTAAAAAATAATTCATTTCAATTTTACTTCTCATCTTAGAACATACTATTCTTTAATGCAAATTAGTATTTAATAAGTTCCTTTAAAAATGAATAAAAGTTTTTATTTAATATTCTTTGTTTTATAAGTGGAACTCAGTAATCATCAGTCTTCTCTTAGACTTCATCTTCAGGCACTGGCTTATCAGAATCTGCATGCTGTTACTAGTATGAATTCGTTTCTGTCAATGGTATCATGCAAATGAAATATTAATGCTTTGAATAATGGGAATTTCTTCCCATCTAATTCTGGGAACAATCATACAAGTTAAACGTTTCAAATAATGATTTATAAATATTTCATGAATCTAAAAAAAAAAAAAGAAAAGATGAGAGAAACGCCAAGGAAATTATTCTGAGGATTGATTCTCAGCACATGAAATCTTAATGTCGATGTTGTAAATAATTCTGAAGAATAAAAACCACTTTTGAAGTCTTTCCACTTCCAATGTTGAAAAGATTGCGAAAAACGTTTTAATTTTTCTTCAATTAATATATAAACCCTGTAAAGCAAAAAAGCGATCACTTGTGCAGCTATGTAATTAGAGTCTCAATGTACAACAATTCTTTTATAATACGATGCCAACAATTGCATCCGATGACAGCAACAAGGTATTTCTGAGGTTACTATTTATTAAAGTGGCCAGCCTGTCATAGTATCACTCGTAAATTGGTGAGAATACGCTTTTAATTCCTCTTTGCAAATTTGACTTCATGTTTTGATTTTAAAGTTCCAGCTTCCAATCTCCCTCTTCTCCTCTTCGAAAAGTTAGTGCTACTGCACGAAACCCGTTCTTTTTTCTTCATTTTTAAGCGGGGGGGGAGGTTGCTTTTACTTTGTTTTCAATAACTGTCATTAGATTTTACCCTAAAACACCTTTACGCCGAACTCGCGGGAGATTTACCATCTTTCGTGTTTAATGTCATATAAATGCCGTGTAAAGATGCTCTTTTGATTCGATATGACAGACATTAGAGATTACCCTTTGTCCACTGTTTGTGATAGCACTTTAAAATATTTGTACTGTAATATCACAGTAAAAGTTACAGGTAACTTCGACAGTATTATCATTGCTCTGTAAAATCTCAACGTTTCACATTTCCCCCGCTTTTATGAATGTCGCGAGCTTTTTATATTTGTATTGCCAAATTTTTTCAGACTTTTCAAGCATTATAAGATAAAATGTATATCAGTCGAGTACGCCATCTATGCTTTCTTCAAACTCCATGTAAAATGGGGAATTGTAGGAAACATTTATCATTAGAAAAACACCGGAAGATCAACGTCTTTACTAAGAAATAAACTAACATTTAATGGTAAAAATAAAATTCTAATTTAAAAATTAATTTAAAGTTGAATATATATTGTAAATTTAACTGTTTTCTTTTTAAGAATAAAATATCATTTTTAGTTATGTCATTGAAATTATGAAAGCACACATGACTCCCAGATAAAAGCAGTGCGAAAAGTGTCTTTATTTAAAATGTTGAGATTTTAAATGCGAGGCAGCAAAACGGACAAAAGGTTAACAAAAGAACAGAGATTTAAAACGTTTTGAGTCCAAAATGTTTACAAAGTTGACAAAGAACCAAATGGTTTGTCTGACATTTTGCTTGCTTTTGCTTTTTTCTTGCTAGATCTCCTAAACTGCGAAGTGAAGGGATTTCTTTACTTTATACTGAATTACCAATTCAAATAATTTATATCGCTTCGTAAAGTAATTTTATTTATTTGTTGGCGATGGCTTTCATTTGAAAATAAAATTTTAAAAAAATTAAGCATAAGATTTCCATAAATCATTTGAAAAGGATCAAGAAAAATTTGTTATTATCTAGTAAATTAGCAAAACTAGTAAGAAATAAAAGGGTCACTGATAATTTAAATGTTTAATTTAAAAGGAGGAATTTTTCCGTGAAACGTTTTGGCAAATGTTGAAAAAAGAATTAGCCAATTTTTCTTCACAATGGTAATGCTTTAAGAATGGTTTTATCGGAAAGAAGAAAATCACGTTTACATTAAAGTGAGTTAAAGAACTCGAAAGTCACATTTCAGAATATTCGCATAGGCTCGTTACATTTAATAACAGGTTTTAATTTAACAAAACTCAGATAATGATTTTAATGCATTTTTTTTTTTTTTTTTTGTGATGTTCATATCCCAGTTTGCGAAGTGAGCGAAATTTGCTAACAATCCGAGATCGGAAAATGCAAATCTGTCTATAAGTACATGATGTTGAAATCACTAGTTTTGAGTATTTGTTAGGCTTTGTAAATTGCTTAAGTTTCATCAATTACTTTTTTTTTCTTAATCTTCCATTTTTGTTAAAGCAGTTAGAAGAAATGAAGCATACCACACCACTAACACTGATCTGCTGAAATGCGCCAACGACACCGTTTTCAGATATCACACCTACATTTACAAACGTGCAACAGATAATTTATAAAAATCATTACATTTTCTATAAATAAAATTATTAGAAAATTTTCTGCAGAGAGTTGTCAAATAATAGCGCACAATTACATTACATTTAGTGAAGATCATCAAACAATTCGATTAATCATCAGCAATAAATGATTTGTGCTGATGTCGTGTCGTACACCAATTTCTACAACGAAAATAATTTTTCTACACGGGAGATAACTCTGGTAAGAAGATCGTGGTGACGCTGTTATCCGCTAGACGGTGCTGCCTATCCTGCACTACGAGAGACCAAACACTTCCATTTTCAACAAGGATTTACCTACTACAATTTTTTATTATTTTTTTTATGTGGGAGAAAACCGGAGATTTCACAAAGAACCTAGCTGCCATTTGGCGAGGAAAAGCCGGAGGAAATCACGATAGGACATGGAGATAGGTACAGGAAATCGACGCCCAGCCTTGTCGGTCCAGTAGCCCAAAGCAGATTTCAGCCCATAAATGAGACTAGTGGCAGTAACAAATCACAAAGGTTACGCTCACCACAACCACTACTACTACTACTACTACAACTACTACTACTACTAAGATACTACTAATAACTACTAATAATAATAATAATAATAATAATAATAATAATAATAATAATAATAATAATAATAATAATAATATATTGCTTCTTCAATTAGAATATTTAAACAGCGGAGGTTATAAAGTAAAGCCTGAAAATTTATGACGACACCGAAACCTACAGCTGGATCCATCTGTACGAAAACTGTATTAAAAATCTTCTTTTACAGACACGACGACCAATTCCTCTCTACTGATATAAAATGTGGCAATGCAATTGAATCTAAGCAATACAAAAAAAACAACAATGAACACACTTTTGTTTGCATAAAGTCATCAATTTTCACACAGTCGCTAAAAGCAAAAAATCAAAGTGCTGATGATGGAAGCGTGACTGAGTTTAGTGAATAATAGACTTTCATTTGAACTAGAGAAAATTTGTTTAGCAGTAATCTAAAAATAAACCTCTGATATTTTACAGTTTGCCTATAGAAAAAGTAAATATAACGCATGCAGACAATAAATTAAAGCACAAGCATTTTACTGTTTTCTTGATAGTCCACCTTTTTCCTCAAATACGTTTCATGAACATTCCGTTTCACCTACGCTGCTTGAAAGGTCCATACATATATATATATATTTTTGTTGCAACATCTATCATTCCGATTTATAAAATAAAAGGGCTAAAAATAATTAAAATAAAAGACAATGTTAGATATTAACAATAAGAAGGAATAAAATGCTAAGCCGCTTTGTCACAATTATCGCTTTTGCGTGTCCCTCCACACTTCATTGTTGTAAGTATAAGAATCTCCGAACTGATACCACTTTTGTCAGTGGTTTTAGTTTCACGCCCTTTTGACCCCTTTCTACATCTTCGTCAGGTTTTACTAAACTCCACTTAATAAACATTTAAAATTTTTTTCTTTAAAAAAAAAAATTAATAACGCATTTTGGCTTCCATCTTATTGGTTACAAAGAGTTTTTAAAACACTATATAGACATTTAATATAACACAATTAAATTCAAGAGAATTTCAATCGAAGTAAAAATTGCAATCATTTTATAACATGAGGGGCGTCACTACGACTTTTCTGTCAGTAAACACAGACTTCACTATGCGCCTAGTACTTGTATATTTCGCTCTGCAGTAGTTCATTAGTGTAGACGATACTATTTGACTTCCCCTTCCAAAGAGTTCAGAAACACAAGTTGGTGGTCTGTGAAGTATTGACAATTAATGAATTACTCGTTTTTGTCACTTTATAATTTGTAATTAATAATTTTTAAAATCCCAAATGGGAATCATAAATAGCAGCACTCTATGTTAAAACTGCACTGTTCGTTTAAGCAATAGGGCTACTTTTCCTTGGCAAACTGTCTTGACTTTCGAGATGTAAGGACACCTGACAGCAGTGAAGAAGAAGAAGAAGTTGTTATTATCTTGTGTGACCAAGCAAGTTCTGAGGTTACTGTGACCGGATCTATACAATGTAGGATTTTAAAATAAATTATTGGTAAAATGCGTAAAAAGTTAACTGTTTGTATTTATCTGTATGATCGACGTTGAAAGTCTTCTAAGTCATCACAATAACTGTATCTCATCACTCGTTTCTTGTCACTTTATAAGTTAGTTCTGAATTCATATTCTATCTCAACAAATCCCAAATGGTCTCAATTCATCACCAGCTCTCTCTAACTCTCCATCTTCTTCTCTCATCAACTTGCCGTCTCTTTCTGTCAACCTTCTCTCATCTTATCTTTCTTCAAATACTGATCTCCTTCTCCTTCGAGATCTAATCTCTCTACCTCGACTCTCTCGTGACGTAAGGACCCTCAGTCTGTCTCTTATCTTCTCTACAAAGCAACTCTATGTCTAATGTCGTTAATCTCTCGATCCTGCTAGAGTCAAGTCTCTAGCTAACATTAATTGTAATGGTACCCTCTCAAATGGCTCAATGTCAGATCGTTTCGCAAAACGGAACTCATCTCGATACGGAAATTCAGTCATACAGGAAACTCGCGTCGATAAGAGTTCGCATTTCTGTGCGCACATTTATGAGAATCTTAGATAGATTAATGCAAAAGTAGCTCTCGTCGATTCTCGACTCGTCTCTGCTCATCCTCAGATAGCTCTCTTCATCTTCTCTCTCTGTACTCTCTTTTTCTTTTATCTCGTCATCATTATTACGGGCGATAACAAGTTAAAAAATCCTTGTCTAATTTCTCTTCTCTTCTCTCTCTCTCTCTCATCTGACTCCTCTCATCTCTTGAACTCTCTTCAACTCTCGTCATCTCTCTCTTATCATTGAGACAATGTTTCGTCATTTAATTCTTTTTTTTTTAAAAAGGACCCTCTTTCGTTTCTCTTTGAGGCACGGAATCACAGTTCTTTGATTTCATACTACTGCTTCATTTATTAAGTCTAAAGATTGTAACATTGGCTTTTCAAAGAGAAAATCAAACTATCTTCAGGCTCTTTGTATCACAAGTAACATTGCTTTGGCTTTATAAATGCTTTTTATGCATTTGAAAAAGAGGATGTTTATTAAAATACTTGGAAGCCTGTAATACAAAATATCTTGTTTTAAGGAATTCATCCAGCCTCTACAAGCAAATGTCAGAAAAAGTATACTTTTTATTTGATTGTTGATTTAAGTATTTTTTTTACGAAAACTAACTGAAAGAATCATCATCGCCTGAAACTCCAGTTCATTATTTAATCTTGGATAGGATAACATCGTAAATCCTGGTCGAAGAATCGTTCTTATTTTCTAACGGAACAATGGTGGTTTTGTGCTTGCAAAATAGTTATATTGTTTATTAATACAATTTTTATTTTTTTAAAAAATTAATGCCAATTTGTTAGTAAATTTCGCTGTATTAAAGTTCATTACGAACTATCACTTAGTTTCATTGTTTTTCGAGAGAACAAAAGAAATAAAATTTTGCTATTTTACATCATTTATTAATAGCGTTAAAACTACTTTTATTCTGAATTGCATTTAATCGATGTGTGCAGTCCAACACCGGCCAAATGACGTTCTACTTTACGGTAACAGCCCCTGATTTCTTGTGTTAATAGACAGATTTTTCGGTTTTGGTAATATATTCAGAAAATAATAGAAGGCGAGTGAACTTAAAGCCAATTTAGGCTCGGGTTGTCAATCTTATAATGAAAGGGCAAAGCCACAGTAAAGATCCCCTTTACTCTGAGGGAGGGCATATTATTTAAATGGCTGGTTTAATCAGGAAGCCGGACAAACACAAATCCGGCATCCATTCAGGCTTGCAGCTAGGATGGAGACCGACTAACGGCCGCAGTGCTGGATTCGGTTAAGATGCAATCAATAACGAAAATCTTGTAGAAGTGAATCCACAGAAGACCCAGATTAAAGAACTTTTTAGAAATACAAATTTAAGAAAGGGGATCGTCCGGTGATGTAAACCCAAATTTACTGGCTCAGGATTTTCGGGAGTGTCTTTTGAAAGCCTTTTCTATTTTACAGGTTCTTCACGCTTGACTTGTTTGTATCCTACTAATGAAATGAGCCATGCTTGACTGCCCTTGCAAAGTGAAAATGTATTAGCTCACGCACATATGTCAGCGAGCGCGAGCGTCCAGCTACACAGAGACTGACTGAAGCCATTGAAAAGTTTTAAAACACACATTATTATTATTATTATATTAGTATTATTATATTATTATTATTATGTAATTATTATTATTATTATTATTAATTATTTAGTATTATTATTATTATTATTATTATTATTATTATTTATTATTATTATTATTATTATTATTATTAGTATTATTATTAATTATTTTATTATTATTATTATTATATTATTATTATTATTATTATTATTATTATTATTATTATTATTATCATTAGTTCCTGCGCTGTCTTTATAGAACGGACACTTTGGCGTAACTTGGTCTTTGAATCGTTTCGTAGTAATAAATCAGATCTCAGGTTTATATTACGTCGTTACAAAAGTTTTGTCGGTTTTTATGTTATGTTAATTTGGGTTCACTTTTTGCAGGCTTGTGAAGGTGTATGTAGTTAAGTTATATATCGTTTTGTAGCGTGTACTTTTGCATACATTATGCTAACTTAGCTTTTTTAAAAATCATAAAATGGATATTTGTTTCAGGGTTCTGAGTGAAGCGTGGATAGAAACGTTTAAGGTGCCATTTTGCTTCATGAGTTCAAACTAGGTCACAGAGCGAGCGGGGGAACTCGGAACATCAAGCAAGCATAGGGTAAGAACACAGCAAATGAGCAAATAGTACAACGATGGTTTGCAAAGTTTCAATCAGATGTGAGCCTCGAAGATAAAGAATGTAGCGGACGCCTTTCCAGCTGTGATGACGACCGTCTGAAAGCCTCAGTTGAAGCCAATCCAAGAAAAACAGTGAGAAATTGCTGTAGAGCTTGAAATAAGCACTGCAACTGCTTCCCGGCATCTTGACGCAATCAGTCAGGTGAAAAGGCTTGACAGGTGGGTGCCTTACGGGTTTAATGATCAACGACAAAATCATCGATTTGCAGACCTGCTCTTCGTTTGTCATAAGAAACAAAAACGATCCATTTCTTGACCAGATCATTACGTGTGATGAAAAATGGATCCTTAACGACAATCGCAACGATCAGCACAGTGGCTCGACAGAGACAAGGTGCCTAACCACACTCCAAAACCCAGCTTCCAACCAAAGAAGGCCATGGTCACTGTCTGATGGACCGCAACTGGTGTCATCTATTAAAAACTTGCAACCTGGCGAAACCATCACAACTGAAAAGTACTGTCGTTAATTAAACGTTGTTCATCAGAAACTCTCCCCCAACGACAGCCGGCATTGGTGAATCGAAGAGGCCCAGTCCTGCTACAGGAAGATGCTCGTCCTCATGTTGCTAAAGTGACTCTTCAGAAGCTGAACGTTGGGGTATGAAGTTCTCCCTCACCCAACCTATTCACCAGACCTTTCTCTCTCAGACTACCACCTTTTCAAACACCTTGACAGCTTCCTTCATATGAAATCCTTCTCCAAACAAGCATCAATTGAAACTGCCTTCCAACAGTTTATCAACTCCTGAAATCCAGATATTTTTTTCAAAAAATGGTATAAATGCGCTTGTACCTCGTTGGCAGAAGTTTATTGATTGTAACGGAATTTACTTTGATTTATAAACTTCACGGTCAGCAAAGATGTGAAGTCTCATTTTTGCGGTAAAAAAAACCTACAAAACATTTTTAACAACCTAATACAATGGCTCAAGCTGAACTTCAATTTTTTAATATAATAAATCAGCACAAACACTAAATAAAAATGTGTCTAAATTGAAAATTTTAACAGGTTAATTTGTAGAAGTTGATAGTGTTCGATTTTAGAAAAGAATTCAATATTCGCATCCCTTTTTCACATAGATTTCTATTAACGCTACTACTAAACCATAGCTGTTAGTAATACTGCTATTACTCTACTTTATTTTTATGCTATTAGTAATATTGATACTAAAATAAATTTTAAAGATAATTTTAAAAAGTACACACGTTTAGAAGATGAAGTTTTCATCGGATACATTCCGCTATGGAAACTTAAAATATATTAATAATTCCATTTTTAAAAAAAAAATTATCGTGTAAATACTTTGAAATGTCAAATAAAAGATTTTATGTAGAAAATATGCTGTACTTTGTCTAGGGTATGAGAATTAAAATAACCAAATTTTTCGTTGTCTTTCAATGAAGAACACTTCCAAGCGTAATCGTTTTCCGTTCTTCTTTACCACCCCGACGCATGGGTTGTCTCCTCATCTGAAAATGAAGAGTCCTGTGAGGATTTTCCGAGTACATGTAGTGAATGGTAACTTTTGAATGACTCACACCTTTACCGCCAGAGGACTCACAAACATACCTGCCTAACTACTCACTTGTCACGAGGCCTATACGCCTCACCGCTGTCAGCTGTTATCAGAGCTCAAAAGTCAGGAGAGGGATCCGACAAGTAGAACATATGAAATTGTCTTATAGTTTATACTTTCAATTAGGAATTAGCTCATGTGAATTATTTTATTTCTGATGGGGGCCTTCATTACGTTGTATTTACTATCTATAGCCGTTAAGGAAGCCGATAAGAATTATTTCGGCTGAGTAATACGTTGGCTAATCTAGCAACAAGCCCCTATCAGGAAAAGCGATCACACCCTCTCATCGTAACACGGTGACGTTAATTCTCCACTTGATTTCCTCGTCAGTTTTCTATTGGAGCTGATGAAATGATGTACGCACTGCTCCACTAATCCAGACAGAAATGTCGTTCTGAAGGCGTAAAGCACGCCGATTTTGATGCAGGTCGCCTTTCTGATGTCTGATAGGGGTTTTATCCGATAGAAGAGCAAATAAGCGCATTGTTTATTTATTTTTATTTTTTGTCCTAACCTGATAATTGGAAGTAGTGCTGCAGAGAAATCAGGGAATATGATTTCGGGTTATGAGGCCCACGTCAAATATACATTCATTTACTCAGTCTTGGCAGAAATCGGCTTCCATAGAACCGTCAACATCAGAGACGCCCAATAATACGTTGTTCCTCTTGCTTATTATTCATTGCACCGACGGCTAATTAGAAAAGCTGCAGTGCGTCTATAAAAGATTCTAAATGGCATCTTCGCCAGAATGAAAAACAAAAACCCTAAGAAACTCACAAACGTTTATAAATATATGCCAAATATTGCCTCGTTAATAATCAGAGGTAACCACGTTCTTGGTTAGCGTCCTGTCAACTGAATGGTTCACTTCAGTACTTTTCAATACCTGATTTTTTTTTTTTTTTTTAAAAATTAGCTTATATTTTTTTACGAGATGGAAAGTTATCTGCAAAAAGTGTTCTTTTCTGTACATTTTATGCTATAATTTTCAAATAAAGGGTCCTTGAGCAGTGAATATCAGTGGTCTGTTATCAAACCGGGCACAGAAAGCGCTAAATACTCAGTCAGATATATTGTTATTTTTTAAAGGTGTATAGCTTTTTTCCTAAGCACCGCTTTATATTTCTAATGTTGGCTAAACCCTACATATACAAGAAACACTGAAGTTAAGATTTCACCTTTTAGGGTAAGTCTACATATATACAAGATTGTCCTCATATCTGTAATGAATTAATTAGATGTTTCCTGTATGATGTCATTGAGAGTAAGAGGGCACCCCCCGGACTTTGGCAGTCAAATATCCGAATATTTGCTAACCCAGATTATAATGGTCGGTACAGACTGCGAGTCCGCCAACTCTTCTACAGACATCGGAAGGATGACATCTTTATTGGCTACTGTAGAGAACCAAGAGGCATTTTGTGTGGTATTCTCCCGAGGCCATACTGGAAAGGTGGTAAACGTCAGGGAAACGAGGGGTTCAAAACGCCAACCAGGCGAGGAGAAAAAAAATGGAGGCCGCGTGACACCGGAAACTGGCCAGCATCAAAGCTTCCGGCGAGCTCCAGACCTGACGAACCTGCTTACTGTTATAATACTTTGTTTGTTTTTTTTTAAACGTGGAAGGGAGGCGGAACGAACGCGCAAAAGAACTGGCGACCAACTGAAGAAGAAGGGAAAAAGTGGGGGAGGTGTGTGAAAACGCGCTAGAGAGGTACGTCAAAGCGAGCCGCTTTTTATGGGTTTCAAACGAGGCTCCTGACCTTAACACTACTGGCTCCTTTAGCGAAATTCCCAATCCAGGCAGGTCCAATGTGTTTACCACAAACGCTTACTTAAGATGTTTCTTAGCTGCCCGGATCGCGGCCAGAGAGATGTTCTTGGACTGACGCGACCGTCATTCTCTGTTCCGAGTCACTGAGCAGTTCCCCCCATCTTTTCTCTTCTTTTACGCGAGCGCAAAGTTTACGTTGTCGGTGAAGAAACGACCGTTTTACATGGAAATAGCTGTTCTGTTTGTTCGGGAAAATCAAATATACAGATACACATTTATCTAGGCACGCTTTCAGCTCGGCTGGAAAAAGGAGATTAGGGACCATTTATTTATCTTTAATAAAGTACTGCACGTGACAAAATCTAAAAGTCGGCAGATAATTTTCCACTGTATTTCTGAACAACAGTAATGTACAAGATTCCTATAATTACTATCGAGAAACCAGGAAGAAATAAAGGTATAAAATATGATACTTTCAATGAATTCTTAAAAGGGGGAGATTTTTGTTCCTTTAATATGTCTTAGTTTTATTTCCGTAAGTAGAGACATTTCCTTTAAGGAATTTCTTGCCAAAAAGATATTATTTTGGATGTTACAATCTTTACCTGTTGGGAAAGCAGACTAACCGGGACAACAGTCTGTGGGGTTGCGTAGTAGGAACGTTTCTTTTCTCCAGAACAACAAGCATTATAACCCGCAGTAATAAATCTTTGTAGCCAAACCATAAATCGTATTCTTAACGGTCAAATAATTGAACAAAATATCTTCTTTACTTCACGACACACGAAAATGATTCGAAACGGAATATATGCAAGGTTTTGAACATGGAGGACGGTAAATACCAGAAAAAGGTGGCTTTTCATTTCTTTATGTCAAAACTTATATTAACCCTCAATCGCTCTTCTAGACATTTAAATTTTCTACGTTTTCTGTTTTTACTACTTAGTGGGCATTCCAGGAAGATATTAAATGACGAATTGTTAAAAATGTCTTTAATTGTTTAATCAAGAATGTATTTCTTTTAATTCGTTGATACGTGGTGTGCCATTAATATTGAAATATAAAGCATCCATTTACAGAAACGACTTAAAAACCTTCAATCGTGTGATCTTAAAAACGCCATAGCACAGAACCGAAGCCTCTTTATTTTTTCTTTATAAGTGAGATGTTTATACTATCCTTCTAAACCTTTCCAAAATGTTCAAAGATATCAATAGTGTATCTTTTGCATTGTATTAGATTTACGCCAGCAGTACACGTCAAAAGATCTTTACAAAAGGATTTATACACTGTAGTTAGATTAAGTGAACTGTCATAGTCTGTAGAGGTCAAAGAAGAGATCTGTCAGCATTTTAATGACCTGTTTATCTTTTGCTGGACCTATTACAGTCTTTATTGCACATTGTTGTTTGTTCACTAATGGACGTTCCTGTCGGGTCTTTTGTTCGTGGTGCTATAATTTATGGAGAACCTGCTGAGTCGCTTTCTATCGGAAGTTTCTAGCATCATCAATGACTCTCAGCTTCGCCGTAGGTGGTACAGAAGGTGCGTCTAGCGAGTCGGGAATTGTCTCGCGCCACTGACTACTTTCTTCCAGACCGCAGGCGTCGAACGACGTTAGCATGTGACTAGAACACAACCATTCCAGAATCCAGGGTTTCTCGCAGTCCTGCCTCTTTCTATAGCAGGGGGTCTGAACACGTAAATAGAAAGTGTCAGGTGCACTGAGCGTTTTCGGGATATTCTGCAACTACAAAATAATCTCGCTTATTCTTCGTCTTCATGCCAACGGTTTTTAAGATTTGTATATTAAAAGCGACTGATTTGTCTTTTCATATGAAGAAACGGTGCAACTGAACTGTTCTTGACAGATGTTTTCTGGCTTTCCTCTGTTCGGAAACATTATTGTTTTATTCGCTAATCTTTCAGTTTTGGCCAACGTAGTATCAACATGTAACTGGCTGCTAGAAGACTGCGGCATTTTGGATAAAGGGACATCTTAACGTCAGTCTATATGTCTCTGATTCTCTTGATTTTTTCCCCCCTTGGGTTCGTGTCTCGAAATTTCGTTTGTAACCAAATGCAGTTTCTGTACCCGTTCATTTTGACATAGGCCACGTGGTGATCTGTTACATCCCTGACGACAACATACGAGAGCCAAAACTTTGTTTTTATCTTTGTTGACTGCCGTAAATAATCAGAAGTCTAGACATCTACACGACGTCAAATAGAGAAGCTAGCAAGTTTTATGTAAATGGCATACTAAGGCTATCTACAGTTTTTCTGGGGTTGTTGGTGGTGATGCCTGGTGTAAGTTACTGACTGTAGTGGTCCACCGTTCCGCTTGGCTACTCGCTTTGCCAACTGCTGAAGTGAAGTGAACTCGCTGCCCCCCCTGATGACCGACCACACGTGCGGAAGATCGGCCGCCAGCCACCCTTACTAATGGATGATTTTAAAATAAGTAACTTCTCGTGAGCGCTACATCGACAAAGCTTATATTTTCAGGTACGCATGCTGTGAGGAAAGGAGCTACAAGTAAATAAGATAAATATATGCTTTTGTTTAACTTAATTCTTTCGACTCCAAATTTCTGGGTTAGAAAACACCTTTCTACTGGTCAGAGCATTGGGAAAATCCTACCTCCCCCTCCCTCCAGAGAGAGAGAGAGAGAGAGGGAGAGAGAGAGGAAGTAGGGTTGGGTAGCCGGCTCGCAGTCTCGATGTAAACTAATTTTGGCTAAAATCCTTTAAGACCATAAGTTTTCATTTTAAAACAAATTATCAATTTTTGTTACTAATTGAAATTTAAATAAAATTTCTTTGAACTTAAAAAAAAGATAGACTTCTGCTTTTTTATGTCAGACATTAAAAATAAAGTAAAATACATTTTCTTCCAACGATGCTACATCTTAGAGAACAATAGTTACCTTGTAAAACAAAGACATAACTTGCTTTTACTAAGGAATCTTCTAAGAAATACTCAACTATGACTTTTCGAACCAGCTCGATATTTAACAAAAAAATACAGGGTTTATTACATTTCATTTGTATGGTTGTCATAGTAATTTTCCAAGATCCTTGAAAATGCGAAAATATTATGGCATACTATTCTCAGTCACTTCTCAAAGTTTAGTAATTCCTTTTTTATATAAATTTGTGGATAAAACGTTTTTGCTGCTGTGCCATACGGATATTGCACATTTTTCGCCTGTTTTGCTTTAAAGGCATTTAATGAGATTTTCAATTTACTTAAACCATACCAATTAATAGCAAAATTGTATTTCCAATTCTGTGTGAACAGACTGCATTTAAAATTTGAAAACCTTTTGGTGAAAAACAAGAAAAATATTGATTTCAAACGATGGTAGATACCTTAAAATGCAATGAGGTAAAACGGCCTTATTACATATGTTTTTTAAATATTTTATGTTCATGAATACTAAAAAACAAATCATATGAAAGGTAGGCAAGAAAATATATTAACTAAAAATTTTAAATATTAAACTTCTTTTTTCAGCACAAGAAGATACCTGATTTGGATTCTGGACCTCTGAGGTTTAGCTATTTTTTTTGGTAAAATGCTTATTTTTAAAATTAAAATGTCTCATTTTGTATTTCATGTATCATTACACAATTTTTTCTCTAAATGTTATTTCCAAATTTATAAAATAAATGTGTTTTAATAAACATTTTTCAGGATTTTCTCTTTTTTGGCAGCCCTAACACATTTACCTTTGTTCAGATCGCTTCATATTTGGCAAATGATTTTTATGCGAAGAAAACATCATCATAGGATTGTTTTTGTTCAAAAGGGAAAATATAAAAATTTTAAAATAAATTAGCAAAAGTTTCTCTATTCAAGCTAAAAAATAATGAATTAAGATTAACAAATAAATAATGAGCTTAAATCGAGAAAACAAATACAATCAAAATAAAAGAAAATATTTAAAATTTATAAATGGTTAAAGAGAAATCGTAGTCACAAATTTTTTTTAATTATTTTTGCAGAATATCGTCGCTTTTACAGTAACTAGATGATTAAAATCGGGATGATGTACATTTGTCGAGGTGCGTGCGTGTGCTTAACTAAAGTTATATAATTTAAACCAGGTTAAATAAAAGAAAATTTCTTTTCTGTATTTGACTCTGAAGACCCTCTAAACGGTAACAAAGGTAACACATTGTTACTTTCAGTTTTCAAAAATAAATACCGTGCAAATTTACCCGACTGCTTCCCATTTGTCATCTGAAGCGATTTTCCTGTGATTAAACTCTGTCTACGTTTACTACGATGATATTTATTTGACTGGCGAAAGAAAATCGGGGAGTGTTTATTCGTGTATGCAATCTCATACGTTATTTACACTTAATTCACCGGTGAAAAATGGTAAATTATGAAACAGACTAATTTTATTCAATAAAAATATTAATTTATATAATTTATAGATTTTTTTAAAATGTCATTTCTCAAAACAATTTTTTTCTAACAGATTCGTAATATAATTTTTTTTTAAAAATAAAACTGCACAAACGAAATAAGAAGAAAAAAAATTGTTTAAGTTAAAATATAACAACTGAAAATTATTTATAATATCACTTATAGGAACTGATAAACTGTAGTAATGAACAGAATGACGCTAATTTATCTTGCTATGCTCTTCCAGATTCGCCGTCTGTGACGGGTAATTATTTAGAGAGCACCATCGACCAAGGAAGACAACTCAGTATCATTACCCGAACACGGCTTTGACGAGCACTTATCGCACAGCTAGTTCACTCGCCTGACATAAATGTTTGTAGCTGACTGAGTGATCCGGCTGCGGATGACATTCATTTATGTCGATTCATCATGCTACAAAAGAACTCCATACAAGCCATTTCTTCTACATGTGAAGTACAACTTCCTTCGAGTATCGCGCCTCCCACAGACGAGTCGCCATAATTAAATCGCATTTCAGATTTTATGTACATTCGAACTATTCTAAATAGATCTCCCGCGATTTCATCAGAAATAAACGTCGGTTAAATGAACTTTTTGTCAGAAATAGCGTGACTAATAACAATAGATGAAATTGCATTTAATTATTTATCTACTGCTTAGTTTTTCGTTCCTTTGATGTGTTAAAGTAGAAGACAAACTAAAAACATGAAAATCCAAACTACATTTTCTCCAAAACTCTGCTGTATGCGAAAGAATGTTTATCATTGTACGCTTTCCATATTAACTTCAGGAATGGAAATGAATTTTTTCTTAAAGAACCGCACTGGACGAAAATGAGTCATCTTAAATATTTTGCTAATTACTGTCACTTATTAGTTAATAAGCGATATTAATATACAATGAATAAAAAAGAGAGATTAATGATCATATCCATATTTAAATTCTTTTTGATTCAGAGTAACGCAATTTTTTGTTTGTTGTTCACATCGAGATGAGTGCAAATAGATATTTAATAATAATAATAATAATAATAATAATAATAATAATAATAATAATAATAATAATAATAATAATAATAATAATAATAATAATAATAATAATAATAATAATAATAATAATAATAATAATAATAATAATAATAATAATAATAATAATAATAATAATAAATAATAATAATAATAATAATAATAATAGTATTTGTATTCTTTTAACTAATCGTCACTCCACTAAACAAGAATTCAGAATGGCATATATGTTTCTAACTGTCATTGAGCGCTGTTCTACCTTTTAGTGACTGTTTTCATGCAGAATAAAGCGGAGAGACCATCGTTATTGTTTACAGCGACGATGGAAGCTTCATCTGTGGCACAGAAGAAAGGAAAAACGATGTTCTTATCACTTATCGAAAACAGCGACAAAGGAGAACCATTTTAGTAGGGAATCAGTACAGTTTCAAAGCGAACACCATCTATTAAGTGCAACTTTTACAGACGGCAACACCCTCCTCCCCGTGTTCCTGGTGTCTCACAGACACGGAGATGCGCTGCGGATTCCTGTCATATATGTTACCAACACAAACTGTCTGCGTTTGAAGTTTATTTTAGATAACTCGGTAATTTTTAAAAAATGATTATAGTTTAAAATCCCTCTTTCTTTTTTTTTGCGCTGCATTATTTCATTTCGAAGACCGTTTTTACCTTTTTTGTTACTGAATTTTAAAAAAAAATAAATTTTCTTAAACATTTTAAATGATTTCCCTTTCTCTCTCTCTCTCTCTCTTTTTAGAACGTTTGTTGCGCTGAGGAGAGAACAGACACACCCGCTGTGGTAGAGAGACCCGGACCACGTGGACACAACACGGACGTCGGAGTTGAAGTTATAACTATTAATATTCTTAAGCAAAATAACTCTGCTGACTTTCACACGATCAGATTTCTGATTTCGGTTGGTAAACATTTGCAATTCCGTGCGGACGGAAATCAGACCTTGCCAAGGTTACACATGATCGCCGATTGGTGGGGGGGGGGGAGAAATACTTTAGATATTTTTTTTTAAAAAAAATTTTCTAACCTTTTCGATAGATGGAAATTTGACGTTTAAAGACGCGATACGTGACTGGCGTAAGATAGGACAGAAATGTGCTTCGATTTTACATGGCCGTTAGCTGTTCTGACTTAAAAATGAAACCTACTTATGACGTCAGCGACATTACGAGTAGCAAGCTGTTAAGGTAATAACGTCTTTCATCTAAAATTTGAGGGGGGTCAAATGAAAGTAAACCGTTACCGCGATTTGATTAATTAACTGATTATGCAGCAAAACTTTTAACACTGTTCCAAAAAAAGAAAAAGAAAACAGGACGTCAGTGTTTTTCAGTAGATATCATGTGACACTGTAAAATATTGCGTTTGCTGGCTCGGTGAGGATAAGTAAGAATTCATCTTTGCGGCCTTCACCGGTGATCGTGGACTTTACGTAATAAGCTGTTGTTGTTTAGAGCCATTTGTAATAATAAAATATTATTGGAACTTTGCCAGCCTGCTCACCTTGTTTTAATTGTGCAGCGCAGAGTTTCCCTACGTTTATATCTCTTCAATTCGACAATTTTATCTGACTTATTCTCGTCAAGCTAAGATGGCAGTTTACACGTGGAATGGGAATAGTGCCCGCTCTTCAACTTGAGACCTCCCCACCTGTCTTGTTATAGTTGTAGAGAAGAAAGTCAGATATATCTAATCTGTACCATAAAGTCAAGAATGTTTGGATGCTGAAAACGCGGCACCAGAAATAAGATATATGAATAATGGAAGAATCCTCAGCTGTCGTTGACAGGAGGAATTTAACAAAGACGTTCTACAAGATGGAAGAAAAAAAAAGAAAAGAAACCTAAATCAAAGGAACTGCTGAGATTATTGTATCGATACAAATAACTAATACGCCCGGCACTCACGTTCATTAGCTGTCGGATTTGCCGCCGAAAGTGTTTTTTGCGGCTATGTAGTTAAAGGTCTCCACGTTGTACGAGCGCGCGGGGGTCTGTGGAAGAAGGGCGCGGAGTTCGCTGTTCGAGTCCGACGTCGATGTGTGAGATCAGCCATAGTTAAGAGAAAATCTCAGAGAGATTATGATCGGCAGCGCCAAACAAATCAGCGACCAATCTGAGACAACGAGCATATTGGCATACGAATTGTTTCGTAAAACCAAAATTCTTTCTCTGCCTCTCTCCAATGTTCTGGACGTAAATTAGACAGGACGCACAAGCTTACACATCCTCCCATAGCCTACGATCTAATTTGAGTTTCTTTTTATGCACACGAGAAGAGTTTATATTATAAGTCGGTAGCGTTTGTTAATTCACCTTTTAAAATCGGAGCATCGTTTATCGAACATTTTTAAAGGAAAATCGCTAACCAAACTATTAAATAGTTTTCATTTTCAAAGCGAATAGAGCATGAATTTTAAAATTATTTTGCTATGCAGACAGAAAATTTATCAGTCCCTATCCTTTATAAAGAGATAGGGAGGCACTCTTTACTCGGTGTTGGCATGAAATACATGAGATCATGTAACTCTGGACTAATTCCTTCATGAAACTCGGCAAAGATAAAGTGAGAGTGCCTTTTTTGTTTCGTATACAAGAGAAAGTGTTGAAATTGTACAGTTAAAGGTAATATTTCCCTGGTACTGAGAAGCAAAATCTCGATACTTACATGTAAAAGTGAATTAATCTTGTATCTGATAACTATAAGATAAATAAAATTATTTTAAAATCTGATGTTTAATTTTTTCCTAATGTCTCAGGTTTTTTTTTTGGTTTGTATTTTAAAGCACTTTTCCATAAGGAGTGTGATTATGTAAACTAAAACACATTACGACTGAGTTTAGTATTGGTTCTGTTAGCTAATCTCGCGCCAAGGCTGACATGTGACCAAAACCAGGCACCTGTGCAAAGAGGCGCTACATGCTAACAGGTGTCAGATATATAATTTTATTGCCTAATTGTTCCTTGTATGCTATAGATGACACACATTACATAAGTGCTATGATCTGCATTTAATTTAGTGTTTGCTTGTTTTTAAATAATAATAAGTCAAAATCAGCCGATTTTGAAATAAAATGTTTCTATTCTACTCCCAGTTTGTTTGCTTTTATTTTAAATGAACAATCTGAGCTGATTTTAATGCTGGTGTCAGTATGGTGGCATAGGAAAAAAACAGAAAATAGCTATATCTAGGTATTCATGCTCAAAATCGGATTAATAGTCGTCTTAAGCCACATCTGATGGCGGACGCGCAGAACTCAAGAAATCTTCTTTATTCTGCATTGGCACGAGGTTAACTACGACAAGTATTAGATTTTATTAAATAGTGGGCAATGACGGTTTTTCAGTTTCCTGCTCTCTGTGTCAATCATTATGGATGAAGCAAAGACGAATGACTTTTCGTCCAGACAAAAAACTGAGATGTCTTCGATTACCGCAGCCACTGACCCGATCAGCAGTCATGAGTCCTAAATAAGAAAAGAAAAACAACTTATAATATTGAATTATATGCGATATAAATAAAACTACAAGGTATTATTAGTAAAAAAATGTGTATGATATTAAATATTTTGAATTTTTCAAGGTAACAGATATCATTCTTTTCCTTTGTCTTCATCATGACAAAAGATTTGCAAAGCTTAAATTCTCTCTGGGTGTTTGAAGGACAGCTGTCACGATCGTCAGTATGTCGAAAGAAGTGCGGATGGCTGCGGTTGTGTGAAATGCACCAATTATCAGACATGCTTGATGATGAATCATAGTCTTGTAATACACGAGTATTTGTATTAAGATTATTTTTTTTATTTTCTCAAAAGCGCTTCCCAAACAGTGTCAGTCAGACCAAAGGTCCAACGTTACGCAACTCGGTGAAGAATACACGTGGTAGTGGTTTAAAGACTTTAATCTTTATTAGTATAACGTCGTCAAAAGAAGCCATTATTGCAGCGGAGAAGTGCTGGAGGCGGACCTAAAGAAGTATATATATTTGGCTAACACTTACTACCTAATCTTCCAGAGACCGACAGAGCCCGCGGAAACTTTCGGGTAATGAGACAAGTTGTATCCGATCCATTTTGATTGGAATAAAAAGAAATGATTTCTATTAGGGCGCCATTACAGAGTTCCTGTCCTGCCTTTTCCGCTGTGGGCGACGCTGCTTAGTTTGTGGCAACGCTAATCACAACTTCCACGCGAGCTTCCACCATGGAAAGGATTTCTATTAAAGCTACTCCTACATAAGCTCCGCTGCACAATTTTCTTCCCATCACCCATCTGATTGATTTTATTTTCCAAATTGAAAGTTTCCGCACCCCCCTCCCTCCCATATAAAGATTGTTGTATATGTGGCGGCTCTTCGCTACTGTCACAGGAACACACACACTCGAGTCTTTTCTTGGAAAGCTCAGAGTTCTCGTTACACTTTCTTATTTCAAGATTTACCAACAAACACTATTTTATTGGCTCTGAAACAAATTAAAACACCAGTGAACGTTATCGTGGGAAGCTGCTACCTATTCTCTTTCTTTGCTTAACTCGCTTAATTCTCAAATGGCCTCTCTCTGATGATCGTTTTTTTTTTTAAAAATGCCAGCTTTTTTGTTTTTTGACGTTCGTCTTTCCACATCGCGGAGCCGGACCTAGAAGGAATCCGCGACACACAGGCAGTTTCTCTCAGTCAACACAAAAGAGAGCAAAAAAAAAAACAAAAACCAACCTTCTTTGATGGTGAAAGCTAGTTTGATTCAATTATAATAGTTTATTTACCTAGTGGTATTATGACGAAAGAACATCTTGTATTGTTTTGTTTGTTAGGTATCGAGAGAGAAAGAATCAATAAATTTTTTGTGCACATTTGTAATCTTATCAAAGAACATCTATTTTAGAATTACTATTAAATCGTTATATGCATAAATGTATTTAAATAAATTATTTGTCCATCAAAATCTTCAGAATTATAGATACAGTTGTTGCATGTTTAAGTAAAATATTCACCATATACAAGAATATCTGGAGTGCATTCAACAGACAGCCCGATATGTGACGTCTGTGGAATTTTTATTGCATGGAGCAGACATTTAAAGGAATACAATACTCTGTTCTTTATTTATGCGAAAATAATTTTAAAAAGCAGGCGGATAACGTAACTGACTAGATTAAAAATCCTTGCAAAAGTTTTATTGAACGTTTAACATTGAAAATAATGCTGTAGGAAATACAACGCATACTTGGTAAGTTCTTTTAATGCTTTGCGTGTTTGCAGATAAATTTCAGGACCCTGTCGGCGATTGAGAAAAATGACTTTTCACCTGTATATTATAATAACTTAAATGATGCCTTTCTTCGCTGTCTACTCAGCCGACATTAATAGAATTATACGCTTTCAGATGGATTTCTTACTCGTATGCAGTGATCGTCTGCACCACGTAAATGAGACAGTTACGAGTAAATAAGTTTAATTTGTAAATCTTCCGTTTAAAGAAAAAGCCAGCACCAAGAAATGTCATTAGTAAAACTGAAGAGTGGAACCAAGGTCAGAGATTCGAATGAATTAAAATCCTCCAGGAATGAAATTAACATGTTGAAATCTGAGCGGTTAGGTGGAGCCGAGGAGAAGAGGAGAGCGAGGAAGAATTTTGTGTTGCAGAAACTCAGCCCTGCTTTGAGTTTATAAGATGGTGTGGGACCAGAACTGGACTTTCCGCTAATCAGATTCTAGGGATGCCTGAAACTAATCTGATGTCTTTATTCAAGAAAACAAAAACACAACTGCATACGATGACAACAAAGAATGGAAATGGCTGTAGCTGCGTGCTATTCCTGAAAAAAATGGAGTAAACATCGTTTATCAAAATTGCGTTTTTTAGATCTAATTTCATCGTTTGTTGCTGCGATGTAAAACAAATTAACAGACGATCTGGATCTTACTTGCAGCATTATTAGAATAGCGGGACGAGCTGAATTATGTTGTCGGGATAAGGAGGTAAAATGAAGAAAGGAGGAAAAACCTAACTTAAAATTTAGTAGCATTTGAAAGTCTCTGATTGTAGAGTCGTCGTCGCGTTGGATGCTAAAAGTTCTGGTATGATCGCGTGCGCTTTACATCACGAGGAAAAGCAACAACAGGAAGGACAGATTTTTCGAACTTTAAAAAAAAATATTTCGAATCTATTCGCTAAACTTTTACACAAGAACCCATAATGAAGTAAGCATCGTTCATCGCTAAAATTTAAGGTATCTAAGTTCGTTTTTCTGGCCGGCAATGTCATTCGAACAGGAACTTCGGGCCGGCCTGCAATTACGCCTACATTTTTTGCAGATGTGTTTGCTCGAGGCGAGAAAACGGTCGGGGGTTAGATGACTTTGTGTCGACTCGTCCCAACCCCCACCACGTCCGACTAGAGCTCGGGCCCAACGGTAGACTAATCTCCCCCCCCCGAGCCATCACGCTCAGAACCTGCTACTGACCCTCGGAACCCGGACACCAAAAACTGACGATCAGACAGGTGGTTGCGCCCCAGTGGATGGCTGAGGCAGAGCTTTCTGGTTTAAAACGAAAAACAAATAGTCACACACAGGGATTAATAATCTCAGTTGTAGCCAAAACGTCAACGTATTTTTGCAGAAACTATCAGCCTTTTTTTCCCCCCTGTCCTTGAACACCTTTGGTAAAATATATATATCGATATCGACGTTTTATCCCCATACGTTCTTCGATGAAATGTCTCTTACGAGGTGCGGAATTATTGGAAAATATGTAGAACAAGGATTAGAAGATCGTTCTTTGATCAGACTTTAAGGATGACGTTGATACCAACGACATCAGTATGGTTAGGAAGGACCTGTCCGATCGATTTTTAATTAGTAAAAGGAGAAATCTAGTGTGTGGCGGTAACCCACGCCGCGGTTATTTGTACGAAAAATCGAGGGGTTGGATCCATTGGGTATCAAACCGAGGCTGTCACGCCTTGAGTGCCAAAAACCCCACTGCTGTAGATAACATACAAAACTGTTTTTTTTTTTTTAATTTCAAAATTAGAATACTTCCTGAAATTTTCAACTTAGATGATTCATGCATTTTTGATTTTAAACAACGCTAAGTTCTCTCAAACGCCCTGAACGCAAGTAAATAATGGAGATAAGAAATGAATAAAATTAAGGTTTCATTTCAAAGCGATGCTTAAGGTTTAGCGCCATTGCAGGAATGTGATCACGTGACCCTATCCGCTCTCTAGGACGGCATCTTTCTAACACGGGACTGATCAATGTTAGTAACCAAAGGTTACTCGGGTAGCGTAGAGATAGTGTAAGCTGATATCCGCGTAAGTTTGCGTTTCGCTCGGACTTTATTCATAGAAAAACGGCGCAGTGGAAATTACGGAAGAATACAAAATTACTGGTCGGGCTTTAGTTTTGGAAAATGTGTGCTACTCAAACTCTCGCTTGTACTCTTATTTTTCGCGAAAAGATTGCAGAAATTAACGCTTCGATTACGGTTTTATACTGTAAAACCAGCCGTGCTGTCCTATTCGTATTGGGCTATAAGGTGTAGAGTGGTTAGAATCTGCCGTAGGCCGTTTGACAAACCGACTGTCGGGTTCGCTGTTGGCCTCGATCTCAGCATAACGGAAGTTTCAGGCTTAACGCAAAATCCACTATATACCTACTCAGCTAATGAAGAATTCTAAGCAAAGTCGGGAATAAGAAAGTAATCAGCATTAAAAATCCGGCTTAATTGGTAACGAATTTTTCAACTGTCGTTTGATCCACATCAGGAAACAGATGGCTAAGATACGAATCCCTGACCATTAGAGAAAAACCATCAGCATCCTTAGTCCTTCATTAGTGATTTTCAAGAAATTTCTGCGGTGCTTATAGTCAGCGAGCGCCCTGACTTAGCTCCTAGTTCGCCGCATCGACCAATTCCGGCAGCTGTTGTTGCTACTTTTTATACCTTATCCGTGCGTGGCTTTTGCTGCAGCGTATGATTGACACTAAAATTCATTAACCAGGAACGGCCAACGAACCTTGCAGGATTGTAAAAATCTGGGAAATTTTTTTTTTTTTTTTACCGAAAATAGCAGCTGTTTATGCCATTTTCAAATGATTCTGAGGCTGCCCCCGTATATAAATAACAGCTTAGTTTGTCAAGAAAATTCGCTGCTAAGCCTTTAAGTTGCTCTGCTTTTCAAAATTCTGTTCTAAGTCAGACAATACCTTAGATGCTGCGACGGATTACAATAGCAATAAAATTGGTCATTTTCAGAATTAGAAGAGGTTTTTTTGAATCCGGAAATCTTTGAGAATACTAGGCTCAGCCAATTTATCGCAACGGGGTAGACAACAACGTGAAAATGGAATTATTTTGAAATAATGTCATCATTCAGAATTTGCTCGTTTAGGAAAAAAAAACAAACACTGCGGCAGTATTTCTGTTTTTTTTTTTTTTAAAAAAATAATACACAATTACTTCCTTCCATTGTAATCCAGAAAAGTTTTCTAATAAAGTTATAACGTCTATGAACGTTTTCACTTCACACCGGATGGGTAGTTGGGTTTTTGTTAAGGAAAACTTGACACTGCAGGAAGTGTCAAAATATAAGCAAATCAGATAGAAAAACAGTTCATCCGGTGCAAACTTGCAGGTAACCTAAAACAAGTTATATGCAAATCGTTTCGGATTTTTGAAAACTGTTTATTCTTTCTACTTTCTGGAAAAAGAAAGCTTTATTGTTAAAGTAAATAAATATATTTTTTTCTTATTTATTAGTTTTGTTAGTCATTAAATACTGTTCAAAACAATTTAAAAGATTTTCTGGGATGGAAAAGAAATTTTAAAGTGATATTTTTTTTATAAGTAAGCCAAATCATGTTATTTAGAAAATTACAATAAATTAAGAAATATCTGAAAGCAAAAATACCAAAGTGTGCAAAATCCCTACGACGCAGCATTCAAAAGAGTTTTATTGTCAAATTTAAAAAAAAACTGAATTCTGATGAAGAGAGAAGAAAGAAGCCCTGCCAGCGTGCATTTGCATAGTTAATGAGCCTACAAGGTACAGAAATTAAGTTTCTAAAAAATGTGAATGTGTTTTATATCCTGATGATCTGAAGAAAACATTTTTTCGACAAAGTCAAAGAAACAGCAATTCTTTTTTTTAAAAAAGGAAAGAAATCACCGTTTATAAGAGAAGAGCGTTATTCGGGCACCGAAAACAAACTGAACAACTGAAAAATGCAAGGGCCACTGTCTACGTATTTCGTGTCAACTATCATCAGTCCATGAAACCTGGAATCCAGAAATCGACCAATCAAAAACAAAAACTACAGCTACAGTTTGCTATTAATAAGATTTTAAAATGTCGTGTTTTTTTTTTTGTTTGGATTTTTTTAATGTCAATTTTGGTTCGATTATACCTGTTAGAGGACTCTTGCCTGTAAAAGACAGAGATCGTATCGCTGCTTGGTTATGCGGTAAGTAACCCCAGCGAACCGTTACTCAATGCTTTCTGTTGGTGGCGTCGGAGAACGTTCTTTGTGGTTCCAGGCAGTCAGAAAAGAAAGGATCAACAGACTGCATCGCTGTTTTGTCTGTCCATCACTCTCACATACACAAACATAAACCTACTGCCAAACGAGACAAAATCATCATTTAGTCTCAGTGAAAAGACAGTCGATAGGCGACCCTTTCCGAGCTGAGCGGGACCGCAGTTCAAGCTATCGCGCCAACTTCTGGACTAGAGCAGATTCTGTGTATGTTAGAGTCGAATTCAGTCGCGTCAAGTTTAGCTCGGAAGTTTAAAGCCGGCTGTGCGCCAAACTCTGGAAACTTTCAGGTGTGAGACTTACAAATGTCGCAGTCAAAGAGTAGGAAATGTATGGTGACCAAGTGACAAGCTTGAGCCGTAGTTGCTCTTCAAGGGGCCTAAAGTGACTTTGTATTACTCAAATTTTTACTGGTAATTAACATATCATTGAATACTTAGAGTGCGATAATGAGCAGTTGGTGGTTTAGTCGTAGACCGTCGTGGATGAAAAGATCCGAGTTAGAATCCAGGTCGTGGAGTTGGCAGATAACTCTACTACTTCGATAACTTGGTACCCCGAACCTTCCCCCTTTCAGCTCACCCCTTTCAGCTCAGCGATCTAACTGCAAAAAACAGGGCTCGTCGAGGTGATATTTTAAAATTCTAAATATTTTTAGTTCTTTTCTTTTTTCTTTTACAAGCAAATCTTGAGATGGCGCTCTCCGACTATTGGTTTCTGAAGGCGGCCTGTCTATTTTTGTACAAGAGAAACCTAGGATTTGCCTTCTGTACACGTCACGTGACTTCAGCATTACTTAAACGGGTTCTTTTGCACAGCCAAATACCGAATTTTCTCTCGGTGCTATTTGAAATGACTCCAATGGAGAGGGAGAGGACGACTTGAACGAATCATTTGTAGGTGCCATTTTCCATATGCCGATTTATAATGCTTTTCCGACGATATATATAGTTTTTACCATCTTGCAAGGTAATAAATGTATTTGTTCACATGACATGCACGTGATATGACTCTTTGTACGGCAAGAATAACTGGGGGCTTCACGAGAAATCCCGTGATTCGTATGTAGCAGAAATAAAATGAGGAATTTTATTTCCATATAATCCACTGAATAATTGGTTTAAGACGGCTCATTTTATGATCTAAATGTTCGAAAACTTAATTTATGTTCTGTTTGTGTCATTACTCCCTGCTGGTTTTCGCTCCAGGTTAAACAGACCGAATGAATTTGGACTAATTACCTTTTTCTATCTTGTCCCACTGGCTTTTTTTTTTTTTTTCCCCAAACCGAATCTGTTCTGCTGCGTTGCTCATGAGAATCGCTGGCGAAATCACCTAACCTTCAAGGTTAACTTCAAGCACAGAAATATCCCGCAGAAAAAAGACACGAGCTCAGTCGTCACTTGTAAGTTATAGATAGCAGCATTAGTCCGAAGGGGATGTAATCAGTACGAAATTAATTGGCGTCAGCTAATAGAACGGCAAAAACAAACGTTCCAACCTTGTCAGGTTCAGCTGGCTAATAAAAGAAAAAGCCTTGACCTGGTCACTGGGGGCTGTTATACAAACAGGGTTTCAACTGTTATTTAACCTCTGCGTATTTCTCATAATCTGGTTTAGCCAGTACTGGGTGTCATCGCGTTGTTCCACGTGATCATGCAGCTCTCACAATTTTTTGTAATTTTACTTCATAATTAAAGAATTACAACTCCGATCACCAGTGTTAACTAGAAAATACAAGCCTGAATAAAATATATACTTAAGCATAACATTTAATTTTTACTACTGTCTTATTAGTGATCTAATCTTTAAAAAAAAATGAAAAGATATACTTTATATTTTAATGGCATCATTAGATATGGGATCTAACAATGATTATCCATGCATGGATAAACAAATACAAATACAATCTTGTCATTTATATGGCTCGTATCATAAAATAAAACGATAATTTACGATCTATTTTTTTTTAAGTTCAAAGAAATTTTATTTAAATTTTGATTAGTAACAAAAATTGATAATTTTTTTAAAATGAAAACTTATGGTCTTAAAGGATTTTAGCCAAGATTAGTTTACATCGAGACTGCGAGCCGGCCACCCTCTCTGCAGGGAGGGAAGAGGAGGTAGGATTTTCCCAATGCTCTGACCAGTAGAAAGGTGTTTTCATGTGTTTCCAAATAAATGACAGAAGTTCTGTTCTTATGCTCGTTTTTGTATTTGAAGCAGTAACAGGAAAAATGGCTACTACAGCGGTGGCAGAAACTATGGTACCATTCAAAGCAATTATGATATTATAAATGTAATTATGCTGACTGATGACATGTTTAAGCATTTATTTCCATTTCGACATCAAAATGTACGCAATATTGAAAGTAATTACGGAAACAACGCGAGGATAGGCAAAAATGATGAGTAATTGAAACTAAGTGACGGATATCACACTCACACAAGGCATTATTATAGAAAATATACAGAAACACAATGAATATGTCGTACAGTTCATCAGTATTTGGTAAGTAGCGCCTTTGCTTTATGTAAAGCAGGACACTTTGTTTTCGTGCTTCCGTAAGGTTATCAGTGCATGACTGTGAAATGTTGTTTCAAATATTCCGTAGCATTTACTATAAATTCATCAAAAGTGGTTGATTTCCGTTTGACTTTCTCAGTAGCCATACAATCTCATATAGGTTCACTGTTGTTCATCTCAAGACTGTTCAGGCCGGGAAATCTTTGTGTGCGTTCCATCAGCCTCTTTACGTTCCAGATAGTTTTCAGCAAAATGACTGTATACTTGCGGCCATTATCACGTTGGAAGATGAATCCCCAGCTGATAGGATGTCTTTATATGAGTATATGGCATGGATGACAACACCTTCCTGCACCCGTCGGCAGTCAGTATACTTTCGATTTTATGCAAATCTTCGACATTCTTGGTTAATATGTAGACTTGTATTAATCTATCACCAAGCTTCACTGTGACTGTTGTGCACTGAATGTTATTCCGATCCCCGATCTTGTCTTTAATTATTGCCAAGCAATTCAAACTTTGAATCATTTATAAAAAAGCACTTTACAGGTTTGGAAATTTCATTGTTTCATTTCAGTTGCTTATTTAAATCTTGTCGTTTGGTTGCCTTTTTTTCAGTAAGAATTTCCAAGAACCTACAGATCCACTGAGACCACCTCCCCCTAATGTCTATCTCACTATTATTCTTGAAGAAACGCTAACACCCATACATACAACTAGGTCATTAGCAGATTCTGTACTTTTATGCAAAAAATATACTTTAACATACTTAACACCACTTTTTGAGAGTTTTCGCCTTCTTCTTCGACCACATCTATTGTCATCAGTACCAGTTTTGCGAATCCTAATCGGAACCTGGCATACAGCTCTATGTAAAACATTAAGTCGAGCTGCAGTCTATCGCATGGAGTATCCTTCACTAGCTAAGATGTCGATTTCTGTGCGTTTGTCATCTGATATTTCCATGGACCACGTTCTGATTGATTTATGTCAACCATTTACGATGTAGTGTATAAACACTTGAACATATTATGGAGCGTTTCATTCTTATATGCTTGATGCAATTCTGTCCCATGCAATTTGTAATTTATTCTCAGGTTTTCGTTTGTTTCCTTAATTATTTTTAATACAATATATTATGTCTTAATATTATTTACTCAAAACGTATTGCGAGGTGGGCATTCATTTACTCTTCTGCTTCATTTCCCATAGTTACTTTACTATCTTAAAGATGTCTAAGATCGTCATTCTGACGGAGATCAGAGATGACAAATACATAAAATAAAAAAAACCGCTAAGCTTTCCTTCGAAAACGCAGAAGGCCAACTGGACATAAGGCATTCCGTCATCAGTCGCCCTGTTGCCAAATATGTGTTCATGATGTTGTTGCTGATAAAAAGTGAATTGCACGTCATTGTGAAACGAGTCCACGAGAAGACAGATCAACTGGTCATGAAATTCGCCACGTTGTCTGGATCTGGAAGACTGAATGGCCTTGTTTCCACACCAAACATAGATTAGTTTTATATCATTGAGCCAATCATACTTTCCAGGGAAATTTAAGAGCATGAAAAACAATTCATTGATCTCATCAAGGTCAGTTTTTCCTACACCACATCGATCTAGGAATGAGAGACTGTCAATATAGGAGACAAGCTTGTAATCAAGATAACATAGTTGGGATTGTTTCTTGTGGCCGTTGATCCGTCAAGCTGTTGCGATGTGCACCTTAGGTGCATAAGCTCAATCTTTATTTCCGACTGGAACCATAAATGTCAACAGGTACCGTGAAAATTCCTAATTTTAATGTTAACTCGCTTGCTTTTAGATCAGTATTCATAGACAAAATCCCCAGTCCTCGCCATGCGCTTTACAGGAATACTTCTTTTTCAGTACTTACTTTCTGCTTTCTCCGTGCAGTTTAACAAATTTCTGTTAAGATGGGAAAATAAAAAAAAAATTATTATATTTATTTTAAAACCATCGGCAATTTGTCAGATTAATTCACTTTTTATTCAGAAATACATTTCCTATTAAGTCTGTAGCTAATTTATTTAAGGAAGAAAAATCCACGGTTGCTTAACTTATGTAAAGGTATAAAAGTAGTAGAACTTAAATTTAAAACAAATGGAACTATAGAATTTGTGCGATTAATATGTAGCATATTTGTTAGTAGTAATCAAGTCAAACTGACTTGTGATGTCGATGTAATTACATTTTAAAATTTTCTTATTCATCATATCTTTTAAAATTGCAACTAATTCTGTATTACACCACAAAAACATTGTACTATAATGATTGCTAAAAGAAAAACACTGATAATACTAGCATTTTTCCTATACAATGCTTATCGCTTCCAACGTCTTCGAAGGTTCATGTGAAATATCTTAAAGTTTAATGAATATTTCATGTTAAATACATTCATCAGATATACATAAGGCATTAGGGTTACAGTGAATATCATTTAAATTCATCTTTGTTAGCAAATGAGTTATTTTCTTCTAAACTTGAAAATTACTACAACAAATTTTCAATGATATAATAAACGATGTAGCTGGATTTTTTAGGAGATCAAGGATATTACATGAAACAAAGGAAAATGTGCATCGATTTCGCAATCGGTAGGAAAAAGAAAAATTTAAAGAATGAGCTAATAATTTTCGGGCTAAAATCAAAGTGATATGAAATAAAATAAACACTGAAAATTGCTTCAAATAAGACGATAAGTAATTACCACAATTTTTGTTTGCAGACGGATTTAACAAGATCTAGCGTTAAGCTGTAACTAAAACAAGGTGAAGAAACATTACTGGCTTAATGGAGTTTGTCCATACGGTTTCAGTAAGTAAAATACAGGTGGAAAGTAAACAGTGAACATCCACAACTACCTTAACTGAAGGCATTAATTTCTGATAAAATTAAGTCTTGACAAACAAAGAATTAAAAGTAAAGCACAATTATCTCTTTTTTATATACGTAGACACAGAGAGAGAGAGAGAGAGAGAGAGAGAGAGGAGAGAGAGAGAGAGAGAGAGAGAGGAGAGAGAGAGAGAGAGAGAGAGAGAGAGAGAGAGAGAATTAGCGGTTTAATAGCGTAAATAAGGAAATATGCATAAACACATATTTACTTCCGATCGATTTAAACGAACATTACAGGAGACCCAGATAGGTAACGTTATTATACCATTTTATAATGTTTTTGTGAGTTACATTTAGATTTCTTTTTCAATATTGTGCGTCATAAAGAATGACGGAAATTACTCTTTAGGATAGAAACTTTTTTATGTCTGTGATGCCACCATGGATGATGTTATGTGTTTAAAACTACAGATTGAATAGAAAAAAGATCGTTCAAAAGAACTCATGCGCACTGCTTACACAGACCCATTGTGGGCACGATGTCCTTCTATTTCAATGTATTTATATAACTAGTTTCAGTTTATGTCATGCACAATAATTCAGAAAAATAAATAGAAAGGAATTTTACGGCGATAGTTTCATATAAAATTACTGAATACGTATACGAATAAGTTTTGCAAAAAAATACAGTTCGAAATTTTATGGTCACTGCAAATTCAGAGTTTTCTGGTTAAACCAATTACCATCAAAAAGACTTGTTACTGCATTGTGGTATCATTGCAACTTCTATTAACTTCTGATCCAAATGAATAAACTCTCTATATAAAGATTTTCTCTTAATTGTGTGTGTGTGTGTGTGTGTGTGTGTGTGTGTCGCTAGTTTTAAGAGCAAAAAGCAATCGTAATGTCATTCGTAATAACAGAGAACCAAAATACCGTCAGTGCATAGCATTTACATGATATTTGTGATATTTACAATCTTTGGTATTTAATATTGTATACAAAGCATTACATAAGTTATTTTATATCCGTAATTAAAAGTGAGGTAAATTACTTTTTCGTTGAGTAGAGCGAACTAAGATTAATGTTCATTTCAATATAACGCTTTTGCAACGCATTTTAAAATACTGTTTCCAACTCTGGCAGCAGACTTGGTCAGTAGTAAGCAGCTGACTTTTTATTACAATTTTTGGGAGTTTTCAGAAGACTGCTGGAAACTTTTTGCGGAAATATTCTGTTGTAAACCAAGACCACCCTAGTAAAATTACTCATCACGGTGCCCGTGTCTCTAGGCTCTTTCTTGAAATACTATTTAATAGAAAATACATTAAAATCCTTGGTAGCAACAAAAATTTTGTTTGTTTTGATTCTTTCTACTGATTCATCGAAATGGTCAAAACACTACTAAGTTTTACTGCAAGTTAAGTAAAAAAGCAATGGGAATTTTTTTAAAATATTGTACATCACATCTCACTTTGGACTCAGCTTTACTAATTAAATTCGATAGTATAAACGTATGGCGCATCTTTTACTACTTCCAGGGCTCGAAACTTAATGTACATTTTTTCAACATTAAGTAAAACTGGCTGTATACTGCAATAACATCTTCAGCCTGACACGGCTCAAGTTACAGAAGCGCACAACGCTTTCCATAAGTATTTCAATAATAAAGATCTCTTTACTTAATCGTTCATTATATGTCTGCCGTTCACCCGAGTACATTCTGCTTTATGTTTACCTTCGCTATTTTTCTTATTTAATTTATTCATTAGTACATATGCTGAAACACGCTGTGGACTATTTATATTTAGGTGAATTACTATAAACTGGTAAGAAACATTAGTAAAATAAAACATTGGAAAGGAATTAGATATCACCTACATCACCGGTTGAGAGATGAAGAGATGTAGCTGAGAAAGGGATGTTGCAGCTTCCAACGTTGGCTATGCGCACGATGAGTAACTTCGAGCCCGCAGCCAGCAAACTGGATTAACTTTCTCAGCAAGTTCTTTCAGCAATAAACCGATACCTTTGCTTAGATCAGCGTCTATTTTTTTCCAAAAGACTAGCATAATTATTCAATGGGAGATATTGATATTTATTTTTCTTGTCATCAAGAAATTTTTAAATTAAATGCATTTTTTCCTTGTACGGTCATCCATCAACCATTGTGTTAAGTTTTAGTTTATCAAGAGAGCTCGGAAACACTTATCCCGCTGATCTTTCTGTTAGCAAGAAATCTTTCTTTGTAGAAAGCTTCAGTCTGCTTGAATTCCACCGTTGTCCGCCACAAGTTCCAAAAATCAGATAATGAGATGTCAGTTACTCACTACTTTTGGTGCTTTTGTAATGCAACTTTGGACAAACAGCCACATTCTTCACTGTCAGCGTCATTTGAACGAAATAAAAACAGTTCGCAGAGATGGGATAGTCAGATATATTTATTATTGAGCATAAACGTTTAGCCAAGTAGTGAAACTCCTGTAAAATAGAGCGCATTATATTTCTTTTCTTTATGCCTATTTTTAAAGAATTTATAAAAGGATACAGTCATCTGACTCTAATTATTCTAAGAAAACGAATAGTTCTATTCTTTTGCTCTTTGGAATTTTTGCTTTTGTTACTTTTTTTTTCAGTTTTGGAGTATTTTATCTCTGTAGCGTAGCTCGGCAGCAGCTCTTCCACGCCTTAGGATTTAAAATCTCTGTTTCTTTTCAACATTAAAAATGCTTTTCTGACATGAGTATCCTAGTCTTCTAAGAAAAACAGCAGCTACAACATGCAACCGTTTAGGAGTCCTGCTGGTTCCGTTAGCAATTTTTGTATCTCCAAAGAAACAAAGTAAACCTGTCATATCAATGAAAAGAAATATCAGACTATGCAGCAGGAAAAGTCGCCTGCATCAGATGGTTTTATCTCGAAATTCATTTTAACCTTTAACAAATACTAACTTTGGAAGTTTTGCGGAAAGATGGTAAAATCGGATACGCTAGGAAAAAGTGCAGAAAGGACATTATTCATTTATTTTTTTTTTTATATTACCGCCCAAATATTTTCGAGAACAGGCAAACAAGTTAGTACATTTTTCAGTAAAAGTGTGGAATTTCTTGGATATTTCGCCGTGTATAAACCTAAGCGTCTTCCTGTTTCCTATAACACACTAAACTAGAAATCTACTCACCTGTAAAGTTCTTCACTTCGATCTTATGAATTATGCAGTACAGTATCCTGAGAACCAGGTTACTTCCTGTTTCCTATAACACACTAAACTAGAAATCTACTCACCTGTAAAGTTCTTCACTTCGATCTTATGAATTATGCAGTACAGTATCCTGAGAACCAGGTTACTTCCTGTTTACTATAACACACTAAACTAGAAATCTACTCACCTGTAAAGTTCTTCACTTCGATCTTATGAATTATATAGTACAGTGTCGTGAGAACCAGGTTATCATCACACTGATGCCTGATACATTTAATAATCTGTCTAGCATTTTGTAAAATACTAGACCTAAAATATTATTGTGTGAGCAAAAAGGCAAACCTACATTTGTTTATGCTGGACAAATCTCGGAGCAAAGATTGACAATGAAAAAGGAACAGTCGTAGAAATTGTTATATATCGTTTCTTTTTTAAAATTCCCCCAAGCTTTTGGTAAGAAATAGAAAATAGGGGCCGGTGCATTGTGTTGTGTATTATAGAGAGCAGATTACCGTGTTTGCTGCTACAGCACAAATATAATTTATCTCATTTAGAGCTAATTTTTCGGTTACCACACATTTGTAGACAATAAATGGTTGGCAATTAAACACTGTTTTATTTTATTATTGAAATTCTTGACAAGTTTGTCCCGTGCCGGTTGGAAACATTCAATCTCCGCTTTATTTATTTATTTATCTATCTATTTATTGGAAGAACCAGACTACACTCCGCTATTTTGTGGATTTTTTTCTGACTCCACCTTTCCGCTGATTTCCCACGAGTCCTCCCGGTAGCGAGTCACAGTCAATCGCTCACCAGAGATGCTAACTCATTAGCACGGAGCTTCATTTCGAGCGCATTTCAGCTATTTCATTCAATTACGGAACAAACCACGCAGTTCTCAGTGGTCTTTGCAATTGGTAAAACGAAGTAAACTGGCGCCATGATTCATTTATGGGACCAGCGTTCAGAATCAGATCAGCATCCAGCAAGATTCCGATCAGAGTAAATCAGCTCCCAACCAAACGTTTCGGCGATTACCGCTTGCTCATCGCTAATGCAGACCGGGTTTCGCGTTTTCAGTCGCATGGTTTGTTTTGGGCTCATCTCGTATTTGGAGAATTTACTAAAACGGTGTAAGCAGGAGGAAAATATCCAGCTGAACGATCCATTTTTTTCCCGAACCGTGTAGAAGGTTCGGCGCGACGGTCAATGACGTCACAGCGAATATGGCAGATGTCTCGTGTAAATCTATCAGACATTGGTGAAATCACTAAATTCCAACAGATCTGTTACCGTTTGTTTATGGACTGTTTAGGCTGATACTGACCCACGGTGTCTCTTTATTGCCTGCGGGTGCGCCTGAGTTCGGATATTTCGTTCTTGTCTGGTTCTGCTTCGCCGTGACGATACCGGATTTCTCTGTAGGCTTTAGTTCCAGTAAACCCCTCGTTTATTCGAATTTTCATCTACACTCTGGACCGCAGTACGTACACAAGCTTCTTCAATGCCGGGACCTGTTCTCGATCCCCCTATCAAATGGCCACGATCCTCCCGGCTGCAGCAGACGCGAGGCTAACATAGGGAAGAAAGCCGCAGTCCGAATCAACGGGAAAAGAACAGCGTATTTTTTTTTATAAAATTTAGTGGAAAATAAAAAAATCTAATAAAAAAAGCATGTAATGTTTCGTCGATTTTAGAATTTTTTTTTCCTGAAAATAATATTCGACACAGAATATTTAAAAGAAAAAAATCAGTTGTCAAAAACTGTTAGGGAAGTTATAAGAAAAACCCGCTTTGGACAATTCGATTATGGCTGCACGGCGGGTGCAGTGGAAACCGGTTGGCCTGCCAGGCTCGAGAGCCCTAGGTTGGATCTTGTTTGGGAGTAGCGTGCGTCCCTGACTTGGTTTCGTTCTACTCTTTTTTTTTCATCAGCTGGCCGACTGGGTTTCCTCCCACATCTAAAAGATGACGAGCACCAGCAAGAATTCTTCTGAAGAAGTCAAAAGCGCGGGGCGATATGTGGCGCACGGTAGACACCGGTACAGAGAAAAACAACAATTCAATTTAATTTCCAATAAATAAATAAATAATTATTTAATGTAATATTTTTGTTCGTAATAACCAGCTTATTTTACTTCGTTATAGGTACTAAAGAATAATTCAGTTGGTGATAAATCAATAGATTCTTGGAATTTATTTATTAATTCCTGAGGCTCGATACGAGACAAGAAAACTTTAGCAAAGTCTAAATTGCACGAAACGTTTTGTTTTTGTTATTTCTGTTTTATGGTCAATAACATTAAAACCATGCAAACCGTGATATCTAACCATTTTCATTTAATCATGCATTATATTTTTAAACTCTTAGGCGTTTAGTTTTCTTTTAAATGCTTATTCTTTTGGTACATCTTAGTAAAACGTCTTAGCTCACTGGCGCTAATGTGAAAAATGAAAATTAATAGTTACACTGGATTTACCTAACCCCGTGTCCTCTCTTCTATCAGGGTGTCCACGATGAGACTGGGTACAAAGACACGGAAAAATCCCTTTTTAATGGCTGACTTTTGAAACAAAATAGTACATCTGCAAAGTATTTACTTAACAGTAAGAAAAAAATTTAATAATAAATTCCACGTATATACCAAATAAATCTGGTCATTTCGTGATTTATGACAGTCATTAAAGATGAAAGACATGGTATCTTTCAGTGATGCTGCTGAAAAAGGATGACGTGTAATTTTATTTGATTATTTAAATTCTGATACTGTATTTATTACAATTAATCAATTTCAAGGCGTATTTTTAGAAATTATCATTATTTTCATGAATCGAAAGCCATTTTGAAATGCATATATTTATATGTCAAACGGTTAATTACGAAAGTCCTGACTCCTTTCTGTGCATTATAGAAATTTTTACAGGAAGAAAGTGAATTCAGCTTTAGGTATCATTTTAGATAACTCATTTCTATTAAAATGACAAGAAGAATTCAATATAAATTAGCTAATTAGTGGCATCTGTTTAGCGAAGCAGTTTCTAATAAAGTGGCTAGGACGGCGAATAAAAAAAGAGCTAATACAATAAATATATAAAGCTAAGTACTGGAATACATAAATCATTCAGCTAATAAAGTGCTTCCTAACTATACTTGAGATTAAATACGTATTTACAAAGCAGCTGTCGAGCTTTATTAAAGATGATATACGTTCGCGTTAGTGAAAAGACATTTCCTTGAAGAAATACTAGGCAGGTGGTTTTCCAGTATCGATTGCTTCCCACTTTTACCTAATCCCTACATTATTCAACAAGTAAGTCTAATTCTAAAATTAATGTAGCGAAAGTAGCCTGACACATTTTTTTCAATTTTATGGAGAAACAACAGGTTAGTTGACAAAACAAGGCCGAAGGGTCGTAATGATCAGAAGGGCATATACACCATAACGAATTACTTATTGGAAAATCTTTAAAATAATATATATTTTTTTTTACTTCGCCAAATGCCCCAGACTTCCGAATATCAAATGAACATGCTCAACTTCTCCAGATTTAAAGAGTCTATAAACGAAGCAAAACATGCCATCTTATCAGGCTTTTCTCAGAAACACAAGATAATAATAATAATAATAATAATAATAATAATAATAATAATAATAATAATAATAATAATAAAATAATAAATAATAATAATAATAATTAATAATAATAATAATAATAATAATAATAATAATAATAAAAGTTTTCTAACTTTGATAAAAATTATCCTCATACAATAGTGTAAAATACTGATGTAGTTTGATAAATTAATGCTGTTACAAACCCTTTCCAATTCGTACTGATGCAGCTATGACGATGTTGGGAGAAAACTCGTAGTTGTTGTCATATTCATTTTGTTGATGAATCATTTAATGTTTCTAGAATATTTGAGGAAATTGCATACGAAGCTTACACAGATACTTTCCATTTATGTTGGCCCTCATATTACGGTGAGAATACGTTAAGGACCGAAAACATTTCCATGCATATTTAGTGTCTTGGACAACAACAAAAAATAGTTAATACTTTTAATTGTAACTACAAGGATAAATTTATTTGATAAAAGGTTTTTTTTTAATATTTGGTAAAAAATTATTTGAACATAGAGTGAAAGACATAAACTTGGGATATGCATATAACCAAATTAAAGCAAAAGTTCCAGTCGACAATAAAATGAAAAAAAGGTAAATCGCAGTTGTGGGTAGAATTAGGTAGAAAGGCCCCTAGTATACATTAAATAGCAAAGCACTGGCAGGATATGAAGCTATGTTGTTTGCAGAGATGCTTTTTCATCTCACAGAGGTGATTTTAGTCGTGTTTTCATTGCTGGATAAATAAAAACAGCAGGATTTTTTGCCTATTCCAGTTTCTGACGGTGCGTGTTCATTCATCCTTTCCTGATCATTCTGCACTACAGCAATCTCTGCAAATCCTCAAGCTCCCCCCTGATCTGGTTCAGATGAAGTGTTCAAATAGCGCCTCTCTCTACATCTCCAAAAATGTCTGCGTTGGCATAGTTTCTAGGAGTTCCACTCTCGATGGATTTCCGTCCACAAACCAAAGACATTGTGTGCCGACACATCCAACATGTTGCAAGACAACACCAACAGCCAGCCAGCGGGCTGTCCTTCATCGGCAGGTGTAGCCAGCCGATAGTGTCGAGGTTATCCACACCTCGCTTTCTGTCCTCGTAGTCAGGAATGATGCGGAGCTTCCTCTCGTTTTCTCCATTCGCTGTCGTGTCCCTGCGGGAGGCGCTCGTGACGAGAACATTTTGGTTCTTCCTGGCCCAGTGAGAAACGACGATACTTTTCGACGCGAAAGCAAATACCAAGGAATGAACTCGGCGATCTTCTCTCTGTAGGGCACCAGACCCAAGCTCCGGCTTATTCCTTCTTATCATCCCAAGCATTGTAAGTTTTATCTTGAGCAGCTCGGCCCCGAGCCGATGCCATGTGAGAAAAAAATTATCCACCGTGATGTCATAGCCTCGCAATCCCTGGGACATCCAGACCAGGGCTTCGCCAGGCTGTTTCCCAGTGTACACGTACATGTCCCAGGCTTAACTGAATTGGATGTCGCCGGCATCCCACAACTTTAAACATGACGTACTGGCTTCTTGGTGATGCAGTACTTGAAAAGTCAGCGTACCCTAAAAGGAAACCAAAGATTCACCTATGGTACCATTCGCCCTGAACTGTACAGCAGGGTCAGAGTCTCAGCCCACCAGTTTGTTTGTTTACGTTGGTTGGCCGTGGTCTTACCAGTGTCAGATTGCATCAGCCGAGCAATTACGTAGAATGATTCGAGAGACATGATGGAAGAAAAAATATCCCGGCAGGTTTCGTAATTCCTAAGACCGTCGTTTGACCTGTAAACGCCTGCCTGCAGAAGTAATCCGAAATAAGCTTGCCTGCACACACCCCATCCGATGCCATTCCATTTTTCTGCCGAAAACACGCCTGCCGAGTTGGTCGTGGAAATGCCTCCTTCTGTATCTTTCATCTCTAGATCTCAAGATTTCATTCCCGCTTAGGGTGGATGCGTTATCTAAATCCCCTGGATCGTGAAGAGGATGAAACGTGAAAGTCTGGATCATCATCACTGATATTCTCAATTTCTGATATTTCCTTTTCGACATTGAAAAGCGTCTGCGACTATTTATATTTTGCTTCAAACCCAGAGAGATACTGCTACGATAATATCAAGTAGAACACCTCACTGTTGAACTCACACAGCTAGGAATAAAAACAATGAAATTTAAAATGCGAAAGCAATAATAACAAAAAGCTAATTGTGCATAAGCGAAGCACATTTACCTACACACACGATCCAGATCACTTTGACCTAAAACACGACGTACAAAATATTTTGTGAAAAAAATTAATGATCCAATAGTTCTAGTATTTTGCTAACATTTTTATCACCAAAAATTGGGAAAATACATAAAATACTGAAGATAAAAACAAATTTTAATAGAATTTTTCGGCATCTCAAAACTATTTTAGGGTCAAAGAGACCAGAAACATGATATGAAGGTTAGAACAGCTTGGCATTAGCTATATATTGTTTGAAAACAATTCACGCGTTTTTTTGTTAACTAAATATTCATAGTAATTATAATAAATAAAGAAAAACATTTCATGGTTTATTAACAGTAGTATAGGAAGACCAGTTAAAGAATTGGCCCTTTAAAACCGTTTTCTCTTTAGCTAGCCGGATTAGATTTTTTTATCCTTACCATAAGCGGCAGGATGGCGGTCAGATAACTAAGCTTCCATCGTTAAGGATTTTTGGCGTCACCAGTAGGCCGCTTGGATTCTCGTCCACATCTTAAAATAAAAAGTTCTATTAGTTTGGTTTTCTCGAGTATATGTAGTGGAAGTTGCATGGTTAACTCTTGACTAGCTCAAGAATCCCCAACCCTACCTCGGTAAATCGCCTGATCGCCGAGCCTAAAAACCTCTCAAGCTCGCTTTTGTCAGCTGTCTTTAGACCTCGGAAATCAGGACAGGGAATTTCGAGAAGATTATTACATATGACGTCATACTTTCTTTCACAGGTGGAATTTAATATATAACGTCAACTTCTAAAACTGCCATATTTTTCTCCCCATTAGATTAACCCAATAAGACCTATCAACTTTTGAAGATCGACTTATAGATTTTAATTCTTACCAGGCTCAGCTTTCTCGTAGCTACCAAGTTTAAAATGCATACAGATCTTTAGGCCTCACCAGGTGTTGTCTTCAAATCGCTACAAACAACACACCTTAGTTACTAATAGGCCAACGTGTGAAATATCCTTGGCGCAGGCAAATTCTAGGCGTCATAACAGTTCTTTTATTTTGAAAGAGTCGGTGATGCAATTCCATCGCCTCAAAATTCCATAGGAAACTTTCTTATGACGTATTGACTCTCATTTTGGTGCCTTTAAGTAATTTATAACAAAGAAAACAAAGACAATGAAAATTCGAATCGGATTATTTAATAAAGAACCGAAAAGTAATGCCGATTTAGCGAAATAAACGTTGCTGTCCGCAACTGCTCTACCATATGTAGAGGGTAAGATTTGCATTAGAATTGTACCATGGTTTTTGATCGTAGAATATCTAAACTTCCTCAGACCTGCCTCAGTCTGGACGCATCAAACGCACAGCTGCTTTATTACGACACGCTGGCTAGTCAGGAGAAAGGTGAGTGCACTCGCATCTCTACGAGACTTTATTAAGACGGTATCTTTAAATAATAAACCCGAGAATTTCATGCGACATTCTTTCACTGATGGCATCATTATTTTCCAATTATCAAAATTCGATTAACCCATATCCGATAAATATCATAATATACCTATTGTTTATGAGGAGCAGAATTTAATTCTCGTTTTAAAAAACAGAATATCGTATTCATAAGGAATCTTATGCAGTACAAACACGAATCTCTACCGGCTCTTTCTTGATTGTCTATCTGCTCTATTTCAAGAAAATTAAGTTGATGAAATAAAGTGACAACGTAGATAAAAGCGGTGAATGCACGATGACACAAACCGGAAATTGCTTTCTGCATGAAGGACAGTGAGCATTTACATGTGACAGAAGAATTTTCACAGTGAATAATTTGGCCAATTACCACCTGCGAAAACATGTTATTAATTGTCAGCAAATGTCAACGTTCATTGAATTGCTCAGATCTAATGGATTCCAGTTTTGATAAAGATCCACATAAATCCGATTTCGTAATTTTAATTTACATTCAGTCTCATTTAAAATATTTGATTCCTTAGATTTCTGGTTAATTTTAGCAATTACGTCTCTGTCTTGCAAAGTTAAATGCGCTATCGTGATTTGACATAAAATGCCGCTGTCAATATCGAATAGAAAAACTTCAGCTATGAAAACAATAAAAGACATATAGTGGAAATTTTAGAGAAACTTAGAATGAAGTGGCCTAGATATTTCAAAGCAAACGAAGTTATTGGCTGTTAGGTACCATACACAGTTCCTTGTCATAATAATTTGGCACCTTCTGAAGCCTGTTGAAAAAAATCAGAAAATAAAGACAATTCCAAATTTTACCATATTCGTCTAATAACTTTCTTTAATTCCATTAGCTGGACGTGGATAAGATGTTCCTACAGCTGCTTGATCAAATACGGGAAGTAGAATACCTGCATGCTTCTTCTAGACCGAAGTCACATGAGTGATGTTTTATGTAGTTTAATCCTGAAGAATATGGGCGTCAAACTTCATCAGGCCTTTGAAGATGTGTCTTTGTACTTGACAGATTTGTGACGTCCTTCGATAAACACCAACTCTGCGTCTCCGCCATGCCAGATTTCAGCCCATACTATCACGCTCCCTCCCGCCTCTGTGTTTGACACCGAGTGAAAGAAATTGAGATCTTTTCGATATTTCATAGGTTAAATCTGAAAGCTGAACTCGGTAGATAAAAGCACAGCAGTAACATTCATAACTCGAGGATCTCGTCAGACATCTCCTCTGACCAGACATTTCAAAAGGTTTTATTTCTTTTGGACTTAAGGAGATTCTCCTGACCGTTCAAATTGTAACCACGTCGGTGAAGATTACGTCTGACCGCTCTTTTGTTTGTTTCTTTTGCACGGTTCGCTTCAGGAAGAGAACCTTTAGGGGGTTAAAGACCTGCCGATTGGTGGCACCACTGAGTGCTGAAGACCCACGGGGCAGCCTTCCGCAGCAGCAACATTCGCATTGGTAAACATTTTCAGAATATTGGATAATATCAACAAGAATTGTCAAGAACTTTCGCAGTCTGCCATTGGCTCTGGCTTTTCTCAGCAACGTGATACTGCACATTGGTGATCTGCTTATCTATACCCGTATTAAATAACATAATCACATCTGAATCTTGGAAATTTTAATTTAGATTCATTTATTAAAGTCATAGTCAAATGAACCTGGCAGAGCGTTGCTCGTCTTGTAAATATACTTAATTGCACGCTTCATGCCGACCTTCAGTACAGTAAATAACCTGACTCACAAATTCTCAAACGATCAGTTTTATTGTAGAATGGCGTCTTTAAATCAGATATTCGGCAAGGCAAAAGAATTCAAGAAATTTTATCTCCAAATCAAAACCACCTGACAGTGAAAGTGAGCACTGGCTATGGTCTCAGGCCATCTTCCAGTGCCCCATTCTGGTTGAGGTCTAGTGAAATTGAAAGATACATACAGATCGACTCACCCACTTCAATGATGGCGGTTAGCCCTTGGTGGCTTGGAATTACCAATCACCTTACACGTGGAGTACAAGCGAACCTATTTTTCACAGTTGGCGATGCGAATCTTCCAAAAATTTTTCGTCGCCAGTCTTGCGAGTTTTCTTCAGATAATTTCCTCTCACCTCCCGCAAGCTCGCACAAGATTCGTGGAGGTGTCAGCAATGGCTTACGTTTTACCGGTTCATACAACGTGAGCAGAAACTCGTCTATTCCACCTTTCCGTCAGTCCGCAGTTTGAGGCCGCTGTCAAAGAGTCAAGCAATTTGCGGATCCGGGACGGGTTCTATATTTCAGCTCTTATAAATTTCCTTTTATCATTTATATTGGAATGAATGTCCCGGGTTTATTTTTTTTTAATTTTCTTTCAATAGTTTCACCACTTAACGTCTGTTCGTCTGCACAGTCTTTTGAAAAATACACCATTTTCGCTTTCGTGTAGCGGTTTCTTCCGTCTACAGTTTCTCCTTTTTGAAAAACAGTTTCAGCTGCGATCTCATCTTTCCTATGCTAACCATGGACTCGGCTGCCCTGGATTTTCTGTTCAGTTCTAATGATTTCTTTAACGAAAATCCTTCCGATTGCAAACAAAATCATAAAACTCTTTTAAGGTGAGATCCAGTTATTTCTTTCCTATCCCAGTGACGGATGAGGAGCAGAACCTGTCATCAACATTTATTCATACCTGAATCTCAAATTGGTTACTTCTTGTACCAAGGACTTTCTATAGATTTCTATGGTTCTGTCCAGATAGCGATGGTTAAACAGATGTGTCTTCAAGGCAGGAATACGTGTTTTCCACTTTTTCCCTCTAGAAATTTTGAAACTAGAGATGTTACAGTTGTTCAGAATCAGATGAACATAAACATACGAAAGTTCATAGTCGTTTTTTGGCTAACTGGCAGAAACGTTACCCAAGTCCTCTGGCTACAGCTACGAATACAGTGTCTGGCCCACGACCCTTTTACCTTTGACATTCTCTTTTTGTCCTTCTCTCAAAATCCAACTTACTAAGATAGGATTACATAAAGAAACGCTCTTATTTGATCGTTTTAATCAATTCAAGCTGAGTGGAAGAATTTTGCGTCCTTAACAGTATTCTCTGAATTCTGGTTGCGGTGATAACATATCACTTCTAGTGCTACAACCTTGGACGCGATAGTTTATCCTAGCGCCCATTTGAATTATCGTCGATTCTCGCACGCACGGTTCCTCTGATTTAATTTTAAAAATTCAACTGCTGGTTAATGAATTTCTTGGCAACATTATTTTATTTCGTCATTTCCTGCTGAAATGAGGAATTTTCAGACACCACCGTTTTATTATTAGGAATTAAACTAGAAACTAAAATTATGTTTCGGAGACTAGCCATTCCCCTGTAGCCATCATCTGGAAAATACCTAGATAGGACACTTTTGTGATTTGCGAAATACTGCTATCGATTTTTAAAGGTTGTATTCTTTAATGTAACAGACGGTTGTCGAACCCCCGACACACCGATCGCTATCGTGCCTTCTCAATTATAAAAAAAATTAGATTACACTTGCCTGTTATTATTGCCTGTAGTCAAAACTCATGTTCAAATGTTCATCAGGCAATATGATAATACTTTATTGTTTTATTTTATTGCAATTCCAAATTATACTTCTTGGTATTATATCTAATATACATTTTCTACAGTTGTGTTTTTCATTATACATATTTAAAATGCTTATTTTTTTCTTATTTTTTTCTTTTCGTATTCTTTGTTTTTTGCTTATTCTTAAATTTTATAACTGTAAGAAAATACGGGAACATCTGCTGCTATTATATTACAGTTATACGTAAAACCAAAATATCTATAAATTGAGAGATAATAACAAATTCATGCCTACTTCGGTAAAATGCTTCGTTTAGTGTTAGTTTTCAATTACAAATTGGTTTTATTCCATCGGCCAGGAGTGCCATAGATGTCGTAAATTAAACCGCTTCATATGACGAGTTGGCCGAGAAAATTACTTGTCACCAAATATTAAAAATGGATTAACTTTCACGAGCCGTAGGCATTTTCTAGTGCAAAACCCAAGAACAATTACATCTTTTATCTGTTTTCTTCTTCTTTTTTTATTAAAAAACGCTTCAATTTTATGTTCTGACGATTCTATATATATATTATAACATTCACAATTAAATACCATCTCCATTTAAATCCAAGCTATGTTATAGATAATTATAAACTATTATACATGTTCAAGGTTTTATTGAAATCTTCATCAGCTATTTAAAAATTGCGAAATTATGTACATAGTTTAAAAACTACTTTTAGATATTTTAATTAACATATATATGCTGTCATCTTAGTTGACTATACATATATGCTTCTCTGGAGAGGAGATAAATATTTGTGGCTAATTACCAAACCGGTGATTTGCTACCAGAAAACTGTCAAAAAAAAGATGCGATCAGAGCCGAAAAGAGTAAATTGTTTAATGAGTAATCTGAAAATTTCTTTTCAGTTAATTATAATAAACACCGTTATAATATAACTAAGTGGAGACGAAACGCTATCTTTAGTTGTTTTCTACACAGTTTACCAGAATAGTAAGAAGGCATCTACTAGACTTATACCATCTTTCTTGCCAACTGCATGACTTTTATCTATTTCTCTGTGAAATTTACTTTCTTTCATATCTACGCCATATCTACTATACTTAATGCTAGATGAACATCACCTGAAGGATGTGCTTTTGGTGTAAATTACTTTTACAGAACAGACTTGGCAGGTACATGTCTACTAAAATGTTTTATTTTTAGATGTGGGAAGAAATTGTGCCAGGTACGTCTAGCTGAGCCCAACCCGGCTGGAAATCGAAGCAACCCGGAATGCTAGAATATCCTTAATGTTGGCAAATCTACGTTTTGCCGCGGTCACATTTGGGCTGCTAAAGATCCCAGTGAAATGTAAGACTTTACGCAGAATTATGCAATAAACGTAAGAAAGTTTACCTTGCTATCAACAAGAGCAAAAAGGTTTATAAAAGATTGCATAAAAGATAATATTTTAATGGCTGGTATCTTGTTAAATAGGTTAAAAGATTTAGATATCTTGTAAAAGTTACATCATTTGGTGATAAGAGGGAAAAATAAATGAGGTAGGAATTGGTAATGTAATGAAGCCATTTAGTGCACTACTGATATCTTAAAGTAGATATATTTCAAACTTACTGAAGTGCAAATTATATAATTCTTGTTTTTAGAGATACCTATAAAAAAAACATCGGTCAGTAAACAAGCATCAGGGCAACAAAATGGAAACAACACAAAGAGCGATGTAAAGATGGCGGGTATATATTTTAAAGACATAATAAAAACAGAAAATGCGAAAGATAGCAACGTGTTAAAATGCAGTGGAAGCAGGTAAAAGACTGAAATTGAGCTGTTCTGGAAGTATACAAGAATGAAATATGGTAGATACACCAAATAAATTTTCTAATGGAGTCATAAATTTTTAAGAAACAGCGGCAGACAAAAAAAAAGAAGAGAAGACTGGAAAACATATCCCAACACTTAAGTGTAACGTCAGAAAGAGAAATCTAAGACCGGAAGTTGTGGAAAACACAGAAGTCTTGTATCAAACAATGCAGAACCAAAAGATAAAAATATACCCTTTATAATATCAAGGGTACAACGATGAAAATTTTGTCATGTGCAATAAGATATCACACTGAAGAAGGTCTCTTATTTGCTTGTTCATTACTAAATGCAACAAAGAGCGGTTCCTAACCGCATAAAATTGTTTGGGGCTATTCATGGCTTACATTCAAAAGGGTTAAATAGAGACATTGATACAAATTTTTATTTAGTTTTTTAAGCTTTTGAGTAAAAATATATAAGCATAAATGCTCAGCGAAAAGGAATTTAGATAAAATCGTTGCAATCAAGAACTACATACATTTGGGTTTCCTGCAATCCAACAAAGTTATTTATTTAGAACTTTAGAAATGCAGCACTAAGACATCAGGTAGTGTAAATTTATAATATCAAACTCTTTTTAGGAGAAGAATGATCGTAAAAGTTTCGATCTAAGATCCTCCAACAGAAATGCAAAACATGTTTTACCAACTTGCCGTAAGGAATTTGACAAGTTCTGTTATTTTATGGAGAAAGATAAAATGACTAAACGTTTGGGATGCCAATAACACCAAGGCTTACCTAAATTAGCTTAGAAGTAACAAAGGAAAGGAAAAGAAACAAAATATTTATTTTCTTTATCTTCTAACTTCAGGAAAGCTTCGTCCCGTTTTGCTTATTTGGCTAAAAAAATTCTCTTGTTTCGTTTTTTGTTATTCATTTTTAACCTACTTCAAAATATTAGGCTATAATTAGGTTAAATGGTCAAATAAGCAGGAAACAAACCTTTTTTAAATTTAAGTATTCCAGCTTCTTATTTTTGATAGCAAATATGTTACCTGTTTTAATCTTGTTCTCTATTATCTTAAAATATTAAATTTCAAAGTTTTCACTGTTATTTTAGATTATTTTAATTATCACTATTATTATTATTAATTATGATAATGGAGTTTTAAATTAATTCAAATTGTATTGGTTTATAAAGTATGATTTTAAAATGATACATGATAATTTTAATTTGTTGTTAGTTTTGTCTTTTAGATTTTAAAATATCTTTCTTTAGAATTAATTATTTACCATAAAAAGAGCTTTATTTAGCATCACTGTTAAGCTCAGCTTATTTCGTCCTGGATGTATTAATGAACCAAAAAAAACGGTCTTTGTATACCTACTTACACAACATTTAGTATATTTTGTATTTATAACATGTAAATATCACAAAAATGTTTTTTCTTGTTTACATGACAATTATTTTTTTTAAAAAAAAAACAGGTAATTATTTGTTTTTGTTCAATGAATCTTGTTATATTGCTATTTGTGCATTCTATAATGGATGGACGGGTTTTACTTACAATGTGGGTCTCTAACTTTGCAAATGGCGCTTTTGTACTTCTTTAGAAAGAGAAATACTGACTGCTTAAGCATCTTACCCCCCTCTCTCTCTCTCGCTCCATCTCTCTCCATCTCTCCATCTCTCTCTCTCTCTCCATCTCTCTCCATCTCTCCATCTCTCTCTCTCTCTCCCATCTCTCTCCATCTCTCCATCTCTCTCCATCCTCTCCATCTCTCCATCTCTCTCCATCTCTCCATCTCTCTCTCTCTCTCTCTCGCTCTCTCTCTCTCCCTCTCTCTCCTCTCTCTCTCTCTCTCTCTCCTCTCTCTCTCTCTCCTCTCTCTCTCTCTCTCTCTCTCTCTCTCTCTCGTCTCGCTCTCTCTCTCTCGTCTCTCTCTCTCTCTCTCTCTCTCTCTCTCTTGAATGTCGTATGATTGTAAAAAATAATAATGACTTTAAAATTTATCCAACAGTTTTATCACCTCTGCCCAAAATATGATAACATAAAGAAGTATTTTATGTAAAGGAATTACGAAAACAGAGTACTGCCTGAGTTATAACAATAAAGTGTAGACAGAAAAAATGCCCAACAGCGTTGAACAACACATTGATAGCTGCGTAAAACATCATTTTTCTCTGTTTCCTTCCACAATAACTGTTATTTATTGTTATCTGATTAAGAATATATGCCTGTTTTTGAACATAAATGGATAATCAAAAATAGTCATGACTTGTTTTATTCCATGTTTAAGCTAAATGAACTAGTCATCGAATTAAGGTTCCAATGAAGTTGTAAATGTTCAATTTTTATTGTATGTTATTATCTCGATGCTCTGCCAGTAGGCCACACGATGCTTATTCCAACGTCAATAGAAATGGGTGGAGTGAAGTGCGTGAGAAGCATCTGAAAAGCTTCAAAGAAAACCAAGTCAACAGACACATACCGGCAAAACGAACAAAAATAAAAGCCAAAAATATTTAAATTTATTCAAACTATGCAATATAAATGACACTAAAGATTTTATGTAAAATGAGGCGGGCATTAGATGATATTAGTTAATTAGCATGCTTGCTTGCTTCTTGGTTTCAGTAACAGACTGAAAATTTTGTCAACTTTTATTTTTCCCTGAAAACCGACAGTTTCTGATAGTCATTGCAAAATAAATGTAAAACCTTTTCAGAGAGCTCTATAAGCACATTTCGTATTTCTTGCTCTTTTAACTTCGAATCAGGTTTCCTTTATTAAGAGATTTAAGAGACATTGTCATTGAGGATATTTACGTGACAGGGAACCTCAAGTGAAACTAGGTATGCTAAGTCTTCTGAATCTACAACTATTTATGTATGGTAACTAGTAAAGATAGCTCAGGAGGGTACACCTGTCTTATCTTCCTTCTCATTTGGTTTTGTGTTATTATATAGACTTCTGCATCACCAGGTCTAAGACCATCTGTTATTGCCCCATCCGTATAGATCCACCTCGAGTACCGAGCTAATGCACCTAATGTTTCATAGGCTGGCTTCAATAAGTGCTAAGCGTGGTCTGGCATAGAACAAGGCGAGATGAGATTTTTGTATTATAAAATTTTTTAATGCTACCCATGGTGCTGACGGCTAAGGTTCAGCCAATGAATTCATCTCATTTACCTGTTTGTAACTCTGATGTAAAGATGGTCATCCTAATGGACAAACAACATTTTATTTTATAACCTGTCGCGTGGGACGATCCATGTGTTAAAGTCTGATTTTCTCTACAAATATGAGTGCTCTACTCTGATGATGACGCGCAACAATAAAAACTGCTTCTGTTAAAAGATTGACTTCAGGTTGCTGGATAGAGCACCAGTTCCATGTCTTTTAGCTTGATTCTATATTCCATCTTGAGCAAGATATAAACCTTGGATACCGTCCTAAGGATCTACTATCAGCACGCAAGAAGTGCCTGCAACTCGGGGTGTGATCTTCATTTTCTTCTTAAACGATTCTACATAGTTAATGTTTTCTAAACCCGAGCCGAGTACCAAGTGACTCCTCAGGTATCAAAGCCTTATCGTAAGGAAGTATCGGGCTGTTATAAAAATATGAGGTTTTTAGTTTGTTCGTGTTTATTCATTGTGAAGAAAGTTGTCATAATAATTTCTATACTTCAGATTATTTTCGCAACAGTATTCAAGATTCTGTTTACTCTCCTGCAGAATTATTGGAACCAGAAGCCAAATAATACTTTTATCAGCGTATAAAGCTATCTCAGTTTGAGCTGTGTGATACCACATAGAAATATTTTAGAAGACAAGGTTCGACAACTACCTGTGTTAGGCCATAGGTGACCTGGAACCATCAATTTTCACTAATGCATTCTTGTAGAAAATTGCAGCTTTAATTTATTTGATTACTCGTATTGGTACTAATAATTTAATTAGTTAATAGAAAAGGCAGAGCTTCCCTACGTTGTAATTTGCTTACTTTGGGCATATGAACGCTGCCAAAGTATTTTCATTCTTCTGGAAAGCATCTTTCGCCCAGATGATCAAATGTTCATCTGGATGTTTTGAATCCTGCTTGAGCCTTGAGCCGGTGTAAGGATATTTCAGAACCCTGTCGACGTCTTTGTGACACTTGTTCCATTAGATTAGATAAAGCACTTGTAAAGAGCATTGGCTTATAGCTGCATGCTTCGCTCTCAGACTACCTTTTCTTGTAGACTGAGATGATAACACCTTTTCTCCAAACAGGAGATGCACATTCACGCCACAGTTTATTGAAAAATGAAAGCGGTAATTTTCCAACGCTTTTGGAAATTGTAAACTCATTTTATGTGTTGCATTATCAAGCCCTGAACTTTTACTACACTTGAGTAAAAGATTTTCGGATGTCATAACTTCCTGTTATATTACGCTTAGTCTATGTTTTTACTTATTTTCTGAAATAAGTATGGACGCTTGGTGATTCCATCCTGGTTTTCTTTTGCAAAATGTCCAATTTCGGTAGACTGGAATTGATTCATTTCCTTTCGGAGATGTTTCACAGTCTTCCGAACATTCTCATTTCCTAGCTTCAAACATCTTTAATGTCACACTCTTCTCTTTCCTTGTATTGCAGTTTTCCTTTACTGTGTTTTAAGTTTGCTTATTGCTAGACTCTTTTCTTTTTCCCTTCTTATTTTATTCTTTTATAAAGGCTTTCTTAGCTCGGGTCAATCTCATATCCAGCTCATTAGTCCAGAAGGGTTTATATTTTCTTTGTAGTTCTCTTTCCATAGAAGCCTTGTCAGCTTCTTTGATGATCAAGGAATATGATCCTGGACATTGTCCACTGAACCAGTATTGATACAAACATTTGTTATGCTGTTCCTTTAGTTGTTAATATTTTTTTCAGATTGTTCTCTTACAAATATATCTCGGGAATATGGGGCTGCCAAGAAACGTAATTTCACTAACAATTGGGAAGCGATCTCTTATCAAATATACATCAAACTAATTTGTGTACTGTATCCCTTGCTGATGCACAGGTGGAAAACTCAGGGGCAATTGTATTTCCAGTACTTTTATGTAGAAGAGTATGTGTATCATCATTAAAATGGCAAGAATATTTTCTAATTTAAATTTAGTCTTGAATTGTTTCTGCATTTCCGTCTTTCCCACATGTATTCATAGTTCCATTAAGATTATCTCCTATAAGTTTTTTTTTAAAATATGCCATCAAATAATAGATAAATCTATAGCAATAAAACGAAATTTGTGGTGTATTTTTACTAAATTCAGAGCATCTTTATCAAAATATAATGAAGAAAATTTTCCGCAACACTAAAGCCCACCTGATCATAGATCTCACGACTGTTAAAATATTATTTTCTCCATTTTCAGAGAATGTATTTCTTCCTTTACTTAGCTGAACTCATAGGATATTGAACTCTAATGAGTTTTTAAATTTAGTAATCTTGAATCATTGATACATCCACTTTATTCTGGGTGCGATGTCTCTCAATTCTACGCTTTTTAGTAAATTATATCAGAATTGTATCCAAAATTGTTTAGTAATTAGTTGGTTAGTAGAATATTTATTACTGCAGACCCTACTCCAAAGCTTCGAGAATTAGCCATGTTTAACAGGCTACGTCCGAAATGATGTGTAGTTCTTTTAGCTGCTATGACCATCATGGCTAAAATGCTACCTTTTATGAGCATCAATCAGATTCAGATCTGAAAATGAAGGTGCAAAACCATGGTTTTAAGATGTTTTTACAATGTTTTTCTAGCAACGTACTGTAAAATAAACTTTGAAGTGTCGTTCGGATCATATCTTGATATATTTGCATGACGTTGAAGAATTTTTTCATATCCCTCTTATGTGAGAATCTGATAAACTTTTATTAAGACATTAGATTAATAACTAAAAAACTATCCAATACTCTAACATATCAACTAATATGTTTAGTTGTAAAGTTAACGCAACTTTCTTAATACTTTTCTTGAGTCTAGCATACTGTCAACGCTTAGAACGAAATGTTTGAAATCTCCTCTCATCCGACCACAATACAATTACACCTTTGCTAATTGTCACAGTTAGGTCTGTTGACGTTTAGCCCAGTTACCGATTTTATTGTTTCCAAGTCTATGCAAAAGCTTTCAATCTGCTACCAGGCGGATTAGTGCAAGGGTTGTAAAGATTGAAGTGCTCACTGTTTCAGAGGAACTGCCTTGAGTGGCTAATTGGCTACTTGTTAAAACTGGGTTCGCTTTAAACTTTCGATTCAGCAACCTATCTTTCTGTTCGATGGTTTTATTATTTTTACTCGTCTCTTTAAATGTATTGCTGAGCCAATTGATTTCAGTCTTTAAGTGGTTGTTCACATAAAAACTACTACCTTTTTCACAATTTTCTGTTAAGAGTAACCTGCCTTACCTTTTTTTCATTTGGACTTTGTTTCCGACACACCGTTTTCAATTGCTAAACAAATTAATAGCGGTCATCAATAATGAAAACCTTTAAGATTTAAACTAAAACATAAAATAAACTTAATTATTCAAATTATTATTATTAATAAATGATAGTAAGTAAACATCATAACATTATACTTTTGGTATGTATAATTTTCTTGAAAAGTTTAAAGTGATAACAAACGTCACCATTAATGATTTACAGCAGGTAGAAAATGTAATGCCTTTATGTTAAGGTAATACATCCGGATTATCAATAAAGTGTGGAAAAATCAGATAACTTTTTTGTGTGACTGATTATATATTTTGAGCGAGTTTTTATATAAGTAATATATATAATTCTCATGAAATAAGCAAAAAAGTTACTAAGTTTGCTTTCCTTAAGCCTGAAATGTTCAAACACGTTTAGATTCTGGTTAAAGAAGACCTGAGTATTGAGAGAGAAAACCCAAACCTTACATTGCACCTACAACATGTCATGGTATAGCTATCTTCTCCGGACCTGATAGAAAGAATACGTGCATATCACTTTTCTCACTTAATCTGCGTACATCTTTGCACACGACCCGTTGCCACTTATTTTATAAATTGGCCACAGTTATGATGTAAGTTGTTTTAAAAACGCCTAAGCATCATTAAGTAAAAACAGGTTTAAAGACAGGTGCTGCAGACTAGTAGAATGTTCACCGCAGTTATTTCTAGGAAACCAAAAATTACTATCAGACTGGCCAGTTTTTAAAGACACCTAGTTCACGTCTCCCAGGTGTCACAAAAAACTCAAGAGGATTGTTATCCTGTCTCTCTTTTCATAAGAAACGGTTTGTCAATAGCCCAATACTTCTAAGTGAACGTCTGAAAAGCAGCTAACTATAAAAATTGGACACAAACAGTTCAGAAAAAACATCATGCTAATGGTGTGTTGTACGGAATACCACTGTTGCGTATTTCTCAAACTCAGTGCTGGTGACAGCTACGAAAGCAATAATTGACAAAACATAGCCTTTGACTCCATGTTTCTTTTTAGACAGTCTAGATTGCATCTAAATATCAACGATAGAAGGAATAAAATCCGGAGACAGGGTTGGTGAACGATTTGCTAAATGTGCCATCACCCAGAATGATCGGTTTTGTAGGGAAAAACCTATTGGTATTATTTGATATTCAAGTTGACCAAACAAATGGTCTCGTTATCATTAATATATATATATATATATACCATAAATGATTACAGATACATGTACGAGCCCCTCTACCCAACGGTAAGACCTCAAATTCATCTTTTGTGTATGAGAAAGATCGTCTTCATTTTGAACATTGCCAATCTTGCACTTCAGTTCTACAGCATCATTGGCAGAGTGGTCTGCACGATTTCCGGTATTACATGTGAATGGACATCCTTGGGGCATTCCAGAAAAGCGTGTTAGTGATTGACATATGTCGGCGTCCACTTTCTTGATCACCTGGAAGCGGCCGTTTGCGAAGAATAGCGCATCATCCACCGACGGAAGCTGGGTCGTCTGATTAACAAGACGTGTGCTACGATATTGTATTACCGTTAATGACGGTCAAACGTTATCTTTTCTGATATTTCCAGTTTGACCGTAGTAATTATTAGGATGTCGTCGTTGCCATTCTGCACGCTCACTTCAGATAGCCATTGTGTTCATGCCCAATAATTTAATTAAGCTCCCACTGAAACCAAGAATTTGATAGAGAATTAGCATCAAAGAGATAGAATCAGTCGGGAACTTCTTTAAAATCAACAGAATGAAAACACCTATTAACTGACTTTTTTTTCCCTTCAAGTGACTCAAAAACACTGACTTAACCTCCTCCTCCCTCACCGTTTTATTTTATTATAGTTTTATAGTGTAGAATACTGGAATTATAATTTCTAGTGTTTCAAAATGTAACTGGTCAAAATATCCCTTTGTCAAACAACCGATGTAATCAATTCTCTTAAAGGGCACAATAGCCCCTACAAAGTACGAGAGTTTACATTAACCCGATTAACACCATTTATTCTGGTTATTTATTACGGAGCAAAAGATGTCTTTAACCCTTTCGGTGCTTAATTAAATTTCGCGCTGGAAAGTTTCAATTATCCAGCGAACAACCGAATTGGGGATTTTATCGGAGAAGTTGCAGTCTTTCGAAGACGCGAGGATATTCCCGCTTATTACTACAGAGAGAAATGTTTTCTTCTGAGGTGGCGGGGTAAATCTGCTTCCAGCATCAAATGGCTATAAATATCAAACCGGACAAAGCAGCTTTCAGCATCGTAAAGGTTAATTCAGAAAATACCAAGAAAAGCTGGTCAAAGATTTCTTCAACTGTTAATTTTTTTCTTTGATGCTTTCGTTTACATGCATTTTTAAATTTTAAATTCCGTTAATATTTTCATTGGAATAGTTAGATTATCAGGATGATAAGTATTTTTTTGTTGTTGTAAAATTGTATATTTTTTTTTTGCCTGTGACGGGATGACATCAAAGAACTCGAGACGCTCTGGCATGTGCATCAGGCTAGGCGGCGAGACGCATCACTGGATTAAAGAAGGGAGGCTAAGAATTGCCGCCGTCTAAAACGACCCCATCACTGTATCTGCTGCAGTTGCTGCGTGAGACTACGGTGAGAGCGAGAAATCGATTCTAAGAATCGAGACGGATTTTGATGTCAGTTCACACAGAAGTGGATGATTGGCGTTACAAATGCATCCAACAAATGGGATCCCATTCCACGAAACATGACATAGGACTGGATTCTGTCAAATGTCTTTTTTTATTTAGCCAACGTAAAAGCATCTTACAGAAAAGACTTCACTTACATGTTCATCTTTTTATCCTGTATTATAACGACTTCTTTAATTCATCATCTGTTCTGTTTGTTGTTTTTTTTAGATTGAAAAATTTACTTTTATATGTTTTCCATAAAAAAAATCATAGCGTTAGAATTTTTCAACGCCAAAGCCCATAATAGATAATAATAAACGAAATGTGTTTCTCTTGGGCTAAAAATCAATTTTGCTGTTATACATTAGTCTATTTAAACATTTAAAAAAGAAAGTAAATGATATATCAGGAGTCAATTTGATGGAGATAGTCGTTAATTCTTTGATACATCGTAGTTAATATCAGAGGTCAGTAAGAGGATCCAGTTTTACTTGCAACGTACAAATTAAAGTAATTTCTAATTCCGCAATCTTTGCAGAAATTACTGCTATAAAGAAGCCCCTTTTGCAATTGACTGTAGCAACAGGGATTAATAAAATAGATATTCCTGAAAGGATAGTGAGTCTTTGATCTTGTTTCCGAAAAGCACGATGAAATGCTAATTACATTTTCTTTGCTGAGGGTAGACCAAGAAACCTCCCTAATTTGCTTCTTTATAATTTTTTATTTTTCCTTCGGACTGCTGCGTGCAGACGTGAAGAACATATTACATAACCCGCTCTCTACAATGTATGACTTAAAATTTTTCAAAATTTTTCCTCCCTTTAAAGCAAGAATGCGGTTTTACCTGGCATAAACATTGACAAGTCTGATTTTCAGATTATTACAGATATAATGTATCGTCAATAATCTGCTCTGAAAATATGAGATATTCGTATTCAGTTAATAATCAATAAAAATTCAATATTTAAAATTTTTTTTTACCTTAATAACTATTTAAAATTTTTAAATATTTTAAAATAAATATTTGTCTAGAACTCAACTATGGTGCTTCCATAAATATGTGTATTTTTTGTTAACTTCCTAAAGCACACAAGCCACAAACGTTTCCGCTGATTGATATATTTTTTACCATTTAATTGCTGACCGTAGTTAAAGCCAAAACTATGGGTTTCATGTCTTTAGCCGTAAAAACAAAGCAATTCTTGTTCTCTTGTTTTAAATTTACGAGTGTTGTGTGAAATATTTCCTGAAAATTTTCGGGTTTAGTTTTTTTTAATGTTTGATGATGTCGTCATGCCCTTTTTATTTATAAAAGACGAGAAATAATTCAAAATTATCTTCATTTAAATATTTTTGAGTTTTAATAAGAATATATAATCTAATAAAAAAACTTTACACACACTTACATTTTATCTAATAAGAACAAAATTCATTTACTTTATAGAGCTTAAATTCTTTTCACAATATAAACTAAAGTACAAAGCTAAATATATATTTCAAAAACAAATGATGAAACTTATAGCGAAATATTGATGTATGTTACATATTTTAGAAATAATGAAGATAAGGTTTCCAAGAGTGAAATAAAATATAGCCGCTGGTAAACATTACAACCAAGAACATTAGGAAATAGTAAATATTTGAAAATATATCTTAGATGATTTTGGAATTTGCTTCACTTTCTTGAAGCTTTTTGTATATTGCTGTGTTTTACGATTTTTTTCCAATATATGTCTTCGGTTACTACCTTTGACTTTAAAATGGAGTCTGAGTAATCTCTTCATTTCATTTTTAAATAGCGTTAATTTTTATGGTATATTTTTCGTTATTATGAACATTCGCTTATTTGCTGCAATGATTTGAGATTTTGATATTATTTGAAAATAAAAAGCAGCAATTATTTAGCAAATAATCAATACGATTTCTATTCAAGTACCTCCAAAATAAAACATAGATTTATCTAAAATTATAATAGAGCATTATCAAAATATGATTAACTCGTTTTGTATTAATGTAGGTTTACTGTTTGAAACCAGAGACCGTCGGTGTGCAATTTCTGCTCTAAAACTCAAAGATAAAAAACAAACCGAGATCTCTACAGCTTAGTTTGATTTACTGACAATTAGTTAGCTTGACTTTTAGATTAAAATCATTTGTTTTAATATTTATTATTTGATACCTGCTAACTTCCATTGGAGCTTCAAAAGCATAAACTCCTGTAATCTCGATGCTTTTTTTTCCTTTTTTTTCTTTCTTCTGGAAACTTTTTCGATGATTCTAGTCATCGTATTTTTTTCATCATCTTGTGGAGCAAATATTTTGGTAAATTAAGTGGATCAGAGACGGTTTTACTTATTAAAGGGAAATTGCAAGGAACTTAGAGAGCAATTTTCCTTACAATGCAAACAGCACATTAGCTTAATGAGATACGTTATCTATCAAGTAAAACATCTGCATGATTATTAAGCAGACGAATGCTTACAGCACGATAACTTTATTACAAAATTAAGTATCGGTTTCTTCCATAATTTCCGATATTTCAGCAATGGGTGGTTTCTGAACATACAGCATTTCCTCTCCCACGCTCCACAAGCGGTCGGTCACCAGCAGAAGTGTTTGGATAAAAATCAGTGGCAAGTTGTATGAATGCCTATTTTCTTAATGTAGCAGGTGTCTGATTTTTTTATATAATGATGCAAAATTAAAGCATGTGTTACCATGTTACTTACATATGAGATTTTTTTAGTTCACCTGCCTGATCTTCTAGTAGTACCAATATTACTAAAATGTTTGCTGGAAATTAATTTTTGCCCCAAATTTTGCTCTGCGGGAAAAAAATCCCATCGTCAAAAGGTATTAAACGATAATCAACCCTAATGAAGAGTGGGCTGGTATATTTACTTTTACTATTTCATACAAAGTAATTCCGTAAATATACGCTTGCAAGGTTTTGTGAGCTGTAAGAAGGCACATTAATGTCCAAAATTGTAAAGAGACACTGATCATAAATCCATATTTCGTAATTATTCTCACATTTTACAGTATTTTAATTTTATGCAATAAAAACTGTACCACGCGGAGATAAGATTCAGTCTTAAGATTTTATTTTTAAATAGTGCAAAAAAATTGATAACACATTTGGTTTGACATTTAATCCTTTGGATCCTAAAAAACTTGGAGAACACTCTCGTGGTATTATTTTTATTAGCAACAAAATGCATTTACTTTAAGAATAAAAATGTGCCATTACTGCTCTAGAAAATGTTTTACTGTAAAGAATTGATTTTACTAAGCTTATCTCGAGCCATTTTAACTCAATCATTTTAGAAGTGTTTTATTGTGCATTTACTTTTAATTAGTTTAGATCGTCTTCAAGATTCGTAAGGCGTTTGCTTACAAAGTTACACTATCCTCTGTAAAACCATAAAAAAATAAAACTATAAAACACTTAAAGGCTTTGATTGTTCAGACGAACTAGGAATTTTGTAAATAAGTTTTCTTTTTATTACTGCGAAACTCAGCTTTTAATCATCACCCCGCCAAGAAGGAGCAACAAAAACATCACACACGCACAAACCTACCTGACAAATATCATTTTATCGTACGCCAGCTCGAATCTAGTAAAAGCCGTATAAGCATCAACTGCATGAATATTCCATAATCTCCGTGTCATTCATGGTCGTGAAGAAGATTTCGTCGCAAATTTTCACGCCTGTTGAACAAATAGCACCTCTTAAAACAGAAATGATTTACCGCTGCGTAACTTTCCAACTTACGTATAATTGAGGTAGTTTTTTTTTTTAGAATTTTTTTTTTTAAATAGAGGTTCGTGGTAAAGAAGGTGCGTGAACAAATAGAGTCAGACCTCCCATTACTGAACATCTTTGGGACCGACCAAAAATGTTCACTAATTGGAGGTGTTCACTAATCAGAAATTATGTTGAAAGATGATAAAACATCAAAATATGTATGAAACTAATCACAGATTTATTGTTAAGGACATCAAATAAAATTTTTACCAGAAAAAAATATGTACACAATCTTTATACACATGAAAAAGTGTAAAATAAAAATGTTCATTGTATATTATTCAGTGTTTGTTGCATTGTGAATCGGAACTCTTGAAAAAGTCCTTCAATGATATAACCACACACACACAAAAGATTCAGCCATGCATGAAAGGGACCAGGTGCTGGAGGTGAAAAATATCTTTTTGTTAAATTACAAATAGAGGGCTGTGGTTTCTTATTGTGTGATATGGCTTTAATGAGACAATTGCCTGATGACTGAGTATAGCTGATATGGCTGTAGTGATATGGCTGAGTGAACAAAATGTATGTTCACTAAATATAATGTCATTTGTATTAAAATTTGATATTTGGGACCAAGAAAAATGTTCACTGTTCACAGTAGAGAGTGGTTCACTAATCAGAAAAAAGCCTAAAATTTGCAATGTTAAAAGATAGGCGAAATTTGGGACCAGGAAAAAACGTTCACTAACTGGAGGTATTCACTATTCGGAGGTGTTCACTAACGGAGGTTTGACTGTATTGAAATTAATAATAATTAGCAAAAAAACAAACAAACTGAAGACTATTTCCAAACTGTTAACAACAACAAGCTAGATTCCATTCAGGGACAATTCTCAGGTTAGCATGACGTATCTCTTTATCGCGTATTGAATTTCAGGATCAACTATACTTGTGCTAGCATGCAGATTTCAAGACACTGAATTTATTTACTTTTCAAGAAAGTATAACTTAATAATGCATCTTTACAGTCTACTGGTCAAAGATTTTGCTTATTCTCCAACACAAATACGGCATTGATTGGTTTTTTTTTTAATTAAAAATACTAACAATCAGTTTAATCTTCTTGCTCCTTCTCTTCGTCATCGCTATTGCTTTGGTCCTGTTCACAAAGGAAGCAGTTATTGCATAAGTCCGGCGCTTTAAAACATTAATCTTTTCTCAAGCAAACTGTATGAGATTTTCTTTCGTTTTATTGATTTCCAACCGTATCATTAAGTCACTTTGAACATGTTCAAAATCAAACCTCTCTAGCTCTCTCTCTCCCCCCCCGGACGTTTTCCCAATAGAAGATTCTAAAAAGATTGGTTTGGTTCATGCAGTCCACGAAACACTATTAGTCTATAGCATTTTCTCCCCGATAAATCTCTATGGCCTTTTTTAAAAAAATATTTCCGAAAATTGTGTCAATGCATTACGTCATCGTTTGTTTGTTTGTTTTTTAAATGGAAATTTTTTACGCATTTTTATTTTCTGTTTAGGGAAAACAGGTTTACGTAAAGTTGTCCCGAGTCATTCTTATCTAATCTTTTCAGATGTTGCGTCTGTGTGCGTGTGTGTTTTTGTTTTTTTGTTTTTTTATTAGTTTTAAATTCATTTGCTGTTTTCAGTTGCAATTCGGGATGCAAAATGTAGCTAAAGCAAACAAATCTGACAGAAATTTCTCCTATTGTCAGTAGCCGATTTTAATCGCCAATAAATATCGAAGCAATGGTCCTGATCTCTAACCATTACATTTGTCTGGTCAGAGAAACCGTAATCTTAGTAGTAAATTAACCCTGCTTACTCTACCATTAGCGTCAAGCCAATGAATAATCGATTTTCTGTATTTTATTACTGCCGTTAAACAATTCCTTTCTGTCATCTATATTCTCCATATTATGCAGTATTTCAGCTGTTTAGTTTCTGTAATTGTATTTTGATACATTTCTACCATAGAATTTGCCTTAGCTTTTTGTAACTAGCAATCTACCTGTGCCGATAAATCGATTAAAGCTAACGGCCCAGTCGCCGCCAAGCTATCAAAAAATGTGGCTGCAATTTTACAGTAAGATTGTAGGTCTTTAATAAAGTCATCATCAAATATTTTACATAAAACTATCACTTTAAAAATGTTAAACTTGACACGCATTTGATCTGATTTTCAAAAGGTCACTAATAATTAATTATCTGCACTATCTTCATTTGTATACTAAATTACCGTATGGCATCTGTAAACAGATTCCACTCTTTGAATTACTGTCATTCTACTTTAGGATATCATGAGTCGTATGCAATAGAAATTTTATAAAACAGCTCCTATGTTTAAGCTGTATCCCTCTGTATACCAACTGGGATCCCTTTAAATCTGTACTACTCAGCACATGTTGAGCATAGGGCCTGTGTAACATAGAATCTCCCTATGAATATAACGTTTGTAACTACAAATTTGTATCGCTCCAACACCATGTATTTAACATTACGAGTTTGTTCACTAAATATACAGCCAGTTCAACACAAATACTCAGGTGATATAAGGTAAAACCTGGCGTGGTATACGGAGGGTTAACACGCGCGCACTTTTACTCATACACGATCAGTATTTCTTCTGATTCTTACAGTAATATTTAACAAGCCTCCAGTTGTGCATGCTCGTCAGATGAACTAGAAATTGATGTCATTCAAAAAATGGGTACATTTTAAAATTTTTTAAATCTTTTTTTTTACATACGAAGTCCTCTTTTCTTATTGCACTTTTAAAAAATGTAAAGTTAAATAAAGTAATTTTTAAATTCATTTGCGCTTAATTGGCATGGAAATCATCGTGCATTAATCGTAATAAAATCTGCATAATTCTTAGGGATTAAATGATTTTATCAGCGTCTGCGAAGGCTGCAATATTAAAAATTCTCCACATACGATGTGATAATATGACTGCTTTTTGATAAATATTGCGTATGAGTTACATGATAAATAATTACATAGGCCAAATCGTCATATTTATTTCCGTTGTTACTTTTTATATAAACATTTCCTGAGAGCCATTTTGAAACTATTGCAATTTTTTAAAGAAGAAAATAAAAAAAAGACGAAACTTTAAGATTCCATTTTCGAATGGCACCTATGTCCTTATCGGCAAACCATTCCGGTGAATACAGACAACAGTGTGGGATTTCAGGGTTTCAGCACTATGTGAGTCGGATCATTGGATGCTGACTAACTTATATGATAATAGACTTCTGTTTATCGCAACCAATTCTCTTAGCGACGAGCCAATTGCACATAAAACCTACTGTCATGACCGCTGGGTTAGTGAGGTCATTTTCCCTTGATATGTGCGTTGCTGAATAACTTTAGACTACATAAATTCTATCACAAATAGTTCCAGACTAATGTGTAGTGGTAGCCGTTCTCTACTTATTAAACTATTACATCATTTACACTCAACTTAGTAAGATTTCCATATATCTAGGCTGCAATATTAGGAGGGTTTTTCAGTGTTGCAATAAGATTCAGCAACAAGTCCAATTTTAAGTGTGTTCAGGCTTTTAAAAATTTTTGCATTTATTATTATTATTATTATTATTATTATTATTATTATTATTATTATTATTATTATTATTATTATTATTATTATTATTATTCCATTTAATATTACATGATCTCATGCTCTTCCGTATCCATTCCATGATCTTAAGGTAGATGCCGAAGTTTAATGTTTGGAAAATGTCTTTCAAAGTATAAGGGTTGTTCCAAGCAGGACTTTTTTTCTAAAGCTCTGAAATGCCGATTTTGCCATGGACTCTTCTGGTGTTTCCCCCGCCCCCCAGCTTCTTGTTAACTAGTCCGCTCCCACACTTTGGTAATTTCTATTTTGAAATGCCTATATTTTGACTTTTTCCTTAATAGACATTTATTTTTGATGGTATTGTCGCATCCATTAAACAGACGCGTCTATTATTTGTTTTTGATGATGATGTCCGGCCACTTACCTTAATTTTTTTGTCCGCACGCGTGTCCCGAAGGAGCGTGACTCAGAAGTTTTCTGCCATCGTTTGTTAGGGGGTGTGACTCATTGATGATAGTCTCGGTGAATTTTACAGCAGTGGACATACCAAGCTACCTTGTTGCATGCATCTACTGTTGACCAGACATGCGCATCCTGAAATAAGGTGGTCTATTTCTTTTCATATCCATCGTATATTCTGTATTTTTGATCTATAGAGTTTTTTTTATAATCTTCTTCTGATGAGCTCTGGTGACTGGGCTCTGGTCTTGAGCGGCCATTATTAACCCTTCTTTGTCAAAAGCTTTTTAGCCAATAATTTGTTGTTGTTGTTGTTTTTTTCCTTGAAAAGACAACTGATCCGCTCCGTGTTAGATCGTGCAGGATCGTGGTAACTTTTGATAAATTAACTCATGAGTCTGTTTTCGTACCAATTACTCTGTTCGTTCTTCCATTAAACACAAAGAATTCGTCCTCGTAACTTCTGTGAGAAAGGTTCAGTGTTTATTTTTCGGAAGACGGGCTCCAAGAGAAGAAAAAAAGACAAAACTTGTGCGACTGGTAGAGCGTGTGAACTGCGCTGTCAAATAACGGACATAATGGATTAGAGATCCATCGTCAGACTGAATTTATTGTATCGTTGTACGTACGATATAAATTCAAGGCTACGTGTATTCAAACGAGCACTTTAAATATTTTGTATTACGCAAGAAAAATAAATTTAAATCAGTTTTTTTTTTTTTTTACAGTTAACGGACCATTTTAAATATTTAGTACAAACGTACATCGTTTACCAAGCTGAAAGAAAAAGAAAAACTTTCGCTTTTTTCATGTTTTGCTGTAATTTTTCCTTTCCCTTTTTTATATCGGATGAATTAATGCGGACTAATCAAAAAGGAAATTGAAAAAGAAAAAAAAAATTAGAAATCGCCAAGAAATTAAATAATATATAAGAATCCTTTTTGCATATATCTATCTGTCAAAGGATTATTACTGTTTCTGGTTTGTGGCAGAGTCTCTTTTTAGATGAAGACATCAACATCAGGTGATCGAGTTGCTGTGGCCGTTCAGGTAGTGCTGTAAGTTCTGGATAACTTGAGCCTGCTAATGAAAATTCTTTAATGTTTGGTTTTGGGTGCCAGCTCGAAACCGTAGGACAGTTCTCCCACTCAACAATTTAATGACTCTCGTTTGAAAAGCAATTAGTCTTTAAAAGATATCGTTTGTTTCTGAATTTATATAAAGTGCATTTCTTTGTACAATTCCCTGGTTGATCTGTTTTACTCGTTTCCATATGGTCCCGGAAAATCGTGGAAAATTAATTGGCTGTTACTGGGCGCTCATTTATATTTTTTTGTAAACTTTTAACGATTCTTTCTAGCTTTCAGCTACAGACTGATATTTATAATGTATTGTGTAAACGTTTTCTTTACGTTGGCTTTATTTCCTTCCGGTAATCTAATTTCTTTTTCCATATACATTTATTCGAGATGTTTAGATGAGAAGAATGGCATAAAAAGAACACTTTCTGTTTAGAAAAATAAAGTTTTTTCTTTTGTTTTTTTGTTTTTTTCGTTCACATTTATAAATAAACCTTCCTTCTTAACCGTTTACATCTTTTTATTTATTTATTTTTTTGTGAAATCAACGGTTATCACATTTACTAATGATGAGAAGACTTCATTTTTGAAAGGAAAAAAACAGTTCCCAAAACCCATTAAAGTTCACTGCCTTACAGGCCTTCTAACAAAATCTGCTACTGAGCAAACAAAACATGGATTCAACTCGGGGAAAGCGGATCGAAAATAAAAAAAAAACCGTTATTTTCAGTTCTCAAATTCTCTTCTTTTTTTTAAAATGTAAGTTAAATACTTTATTTAGTTTTAAAAATTAGAATAAATATTATATGTGCTATTTCCATATTAAAGATTGTTTTCAGGCAACGACGTTTTTACCTATCGCTTTTTCCAAAATATATAAGCAGCATTTAGACAAAACAAAGTTTAAATTTGATAAAACATTTCAATTAAATCGCTAATATCTTTGATCTTTTCTCATTGTTAAATAAATTGTTTGTTTTTTATTTGGAAGCAAAAGAAGGTCACCATCATTTTTAAAACTAATTGCAAACTCCCAATACTTGTCAGAACTTGTACATCACTGTATCTCGTGAATCGGTTTAAAGAAAAACATAGTATCAGTTGTCGGATTTAATTAAAGTAACTTAAATGTCATTTGTTTGATAAAATAGTTTGAACATTATTGAAGGTTCAATGAATAAACGTGTTTGAACATAAAATACAATAAGAGAGAAGAACCGAGAGCAGAAAATGTGACCAACTAGTGCCGGGCTTTCATATTTTAGTTCAGAATCCTTAGCCAACTGCGAGAGTAGTGTTTATGTCAAGATACCGCTACCGCAAAATCTACTGGGCTACCTGAAACAGAAGTACGCCAAACTAATCGTGTGGACTGTGATTAAACACATCCTGCAATTATAAGATGAAAAAATAAATGGAAACTTGCCTTAAAAAAGGTAAAATTGACAAAAAAAATACTGCAATATCTAGCATGCCTCTATGGCACTGGCGCTAATAAATTTTGGGGGGCTCAGTTTCTTGTTGACTGTGATCGCTGCACTGGTGCAGCCCGTGACTACAATCATTGATGAATGTAACTTTAATTCAATCATCATTATTCTGATATATAATACAAGCTGAAATGAACGGTATTGTAAACCATTTTTCACCGTGACTATAGATGTGGTGTTGACATTTTTCATAGGTTGGCAAAGAGTTTCGCATATATAAATCTGCACGCAAGTCAGAAGTGTTCGTCTCTCCTTTGGCGAACAGTCGGAGACTGGCCGGACCTGCTGTGATCTTGAACCAAGACGGATTTTCACCAATTAAATCAGAGTTCTGGATAATTAAAAAAAAAAAAAAAACATTCGCCGGTGTGCACAACTGGAAAAAGTTCCAAGTGTAAGACTGAGTGGTTGAGTGAATAGTCAGATATAGAGATCCCTCGCCGAGCATCCATTTTACCATAGAATATCTTGGAACTATCTCATGGGACGAGTCAAAATCTTGCATTGGCCAAATACGTAACAAAACATTTATTGAAAAATAACTAGGTTTTCGAATATTTGTCTTCATATGTTTTATGGCGTTTATCTTTGTTTAATTTTTGTATCTCTTTTCCTTTATATCTTCTTGTAAAAACGCTTATTGATAAGTAAAGTCCGCATTTACTTGATATTTATTAATATTGACAATAGACTCTGATATTCAACGACAAAGTATATGGTATTTTTTTCATCTGTTGATCTTAAGTTATGCATGTTAAATTTAAAACTCGAGAATTAAAATGCGTCCTCTAACCTTCAGTTATGAAATCAAGAAGTAGCTACTTACTTGAACTTTCTCATACATTGTTAGATATAAGTGTTTGTTAGCCACACGTTCATATTTCATGACACTCCACAGTGGATAAAAGGAAAACTGGCTACATAAAACCTACTTGGTAGTTTTTTTTTTTTCTGTACTCACTAAACTATCAAGAAGGAATATTATTTATTTTGTAAAAATCTCTGGGTTATTAAAATTTTAATATAAAATCCTATTATTTATGGCTACTGATTTCCCCAAAAAAACTTCTTTATAAGCTAAAGAAACCTTTACAATAAATGTGAAAGGATATTGACAGAAATCGTTTCGGTATTTGAAACCTTTTTTTTTAGTATGGGAAACTGGACAAGATATCGATCCGAAACTAAGTTCGAGAAACACCAGCTTTAAAACGGATACATAAAAATGATTAATGAAGTCATCGGTATGATTTTTTATTAGTTTCTATTATATTTCTTTAATGTCAACAACAACAACAATAACAACAACAAAAATAAGAGGAAGGAGAAGAAGTATAAGAAGAAGAAGAAAAGTTGTAATAGTATACAATAAAGATATCCATATGTAACTGCGTGTTAGAAGAGCCAAAGCAAAGTCTATATAGATATACTACTCGTTCCTTTGCTTAGAAGAATCGTTATTTCACTTTGATGGCACAGGATATTTATTGTATTATTAGATCTGATTCACCTGGTTTAGTAAATCTAAAACTTACCGAGGTTTGGCTTTATTTTCTTTATAAAACTCACTTCATACATGAAACGAAATCAGAAAAATTCGGTTATGAATATTTACTCCCTTTCTAATAACCAAAAACCACGAGACCATAAAGCAGTGGTGTAGTCGTAAGGATCACCTTTGATAGTCTATACTTTTGACAGGAAAAGAGATATTTTTAATTAAGATGGTGCCCGTCAATCCAGTGGTTACTAAATTGCTAAAGAAGTAAAAAGTAAAGTGCCTCTTTGCATGACATATACTGACAAAGATGGACTTTAAAAGATATTTATTGGCAGATTGATGTCGTATTTCCTATCCGGTTCAAGAGCCAAAGTCAAATAATTTGGAATATTTCATTCTCTTTATATATATATATATTTGATTTTTGGACCTGTCGAATCCCCCTACTGCTATTGAATTAGTAATTATATCGACAACAAAAATAGATATCGGCATTGAATAAGTGGTACAACAGCGTGTAGTAAAGTGGTTAATTAGTTGAAGCCGAACTGAGTTGTATTATTATGAACTTATTGATTGCTGGGAATTATCCGATTTGAGTTTTTCTGCGGGATAACTTTATGGATCTCTAAAAATTTCGCCGTTCAAGAAACAAGTAAGAGAGCGTTGATGGGCAGGTCATCATTCAATATAATAAACAGTAAAAGATCTGATACTAATCAACGTTTATTTATAACCTTTAAAGGTCTTCAATCCGACTCCAATGTTTGCTGCATTCGTTTTTTTTTTTTCTTTTCGAAAATTTTAAAACCTGATAATTTTTTTTTTTTTAATTAAGATTTGGTGAAAGTTGTATCCTCCATTTTTGCTGTTTCTGTAATATATTTTTTAAATATTCGAAATCTCTTTGTGGACTACTTGCAGGTGCACTTTAACTCTAATGTGTAGTGATGGACACAGGGCTGATCACATTCGATGATCCCATTCATGGATTGTCCTACAGCATCAGACCGGCGGTACAGATTGTGAAACGTTTATGGTCGTCAAACTTGTTCATTTCTTTTCGAACCTAGTGTATATTACAGAATCTCCAATGCTACCGTTGCGCCAGAATTTCCACTGTTACAACACCTTTAAGCCTTTAAACTACTATAACAAGGTTTACAGAGTTGGACCTGATAGGGAGTCGTCACCGAAGTGCGCTGCCAGTTCGCGGTGGGTATCAGTAATTTAAACCCCCTATTTTTTTTTTAAATTTAAAATCTGCAATTATTCACTGTTTCATTGAAGCACTTACACATCAGCTCTATTATGGGCATTTCTGCATATCGACCACCCCAGAGAACAAGTGGCGCCATCTGTGTCAAACTGACAGACCAAGAAACACTAACGAAGGTGTAACATCTACTTGACCGACCCCCGTAAAATCAATAACTTTATTACTAAATCTGTAATAATATTTATGCTTATTTTTTAATATCTTAAATTTTTAAAATATCTATTTGGATTTAAATCTTTTAAAAATTATTTTCGAAATTGAGAAGACAAAAAAAAAAACATTAAACAGTTCGGTTTTACATATTTCCTGCTTAAGTCTTTTCCACAACAGAGTTCTCCATTACTTCTGCGGAATCACGAAGAAGCCGTGTAATATCCGTTTCGTGAGAAGTGCTTCAGTTTATAAAAAAAAATGATACTTTCCCGATATTTTTCTGTACATTAAGCTGTTGGGGTTTTTTTTTTTTCATTCTTTCTTTAAATATTTTTCCATCGTTTAATTTCCATCTCTGTCGTCGGCAAACCGTCTTAAGTAACCTTCCTGGTCTAATTCTGTCGAAATGCTTTAAATCTGCTTACTAAACTTTACGTTAACCCTGCTTCCTTACAGACTGATCCACAAAACTGCAATCGAAACAAAACAACGAGAGAGAGAGAGAGGGAGGCGCCGATGAACGAAAACAGTGCTCACCTGATCATTTACTACCTTTCACATCTAATGACATAAAAAAACAACAACAACAAGTAAATACGACCTTTTGGTTCTTGTGGCGGTCCTTCGAGATCACGATAGCTTTTCGGTCAATGAAACATGCGCGACTGATCATCTGATTTAAAATCTGTATTTTTCAATGTGTTTAATTATTTTATTTAACTTTTTTTTTATCTAAGTATCATTTAAATAATCATAGAAAATATAATAAAAGAATATATATATTCTTTTCAGTATGTATACTTGCTTATTTCGGTAAGAAAAGGCTTTAAAAGCATTTCCTTTTAAAAATGTAAGCTAAACCTACAACATTTTCCGGTTTACACGTACAAGTAGGAGAAACCGTCGCCAGATGCTACAAAGGTAAGTTGCTACAAGCAGCAGTAATTCCTAACTGAAGGTATGGATGAGGCCATGGTCGACATATCTATATGTTTAATGTAGAATTACCGGTGCTGTGGCAACTTACCCCGACTAAGTAGCTAACCCCGGTTGTCTCCCTTACCATCCAGAAGAAGAAAAAAAATCAGGTATGATCGTTCACGCGCACGCTCTTCTTTGTTCGGACAAGACAGCAGAAATAAGAAAGCATATTTTTCTCTTTAACTAGACCTGGAAACCTCGAAAAAAAGGTGGCGTATCAAAAACATCGATCCGGTTAACTCCCGAACAGACCGCCTTCCCATCTTATTCTTGAATATTTTAGATAAATACGTATTCTTAATCTATCCGTTTTATTTCTTTTATATTTCTGAGCTGCTATTGCCACTAAGACATAAGTGCAATGGCGCACTCTCATACACACTTATGCAGAGTCTGTCACCTGCCTATGTAGATTGTTTCTGGCGAGTGATACTCCTTTAGCATTTGTAAACGGCTGGGGTTATTCGTTGACGGGCTGACGAATGGAAACAAGACTTCAATTATTCCTTAACAGCTGTTCCTATATTTAGACCGAATATTGGCTCTCCTCAGATCTCTAGCTGCTGTCACCAGGGGAAAACCCGGCTGGATTAGACAGTTTCCGATGAGCCTTATCTCATCGTTTTAGACGCCTCAATCACCGGTAATTATTGTATAAACACTAAAGGGGAAGCGTGTGAATGTGTTCGCCGAAAGATCTCGCACTCTCACTGTCTGTGCTTTCTGGTTTCCTTCGCTACTTATCACTTTCTATTTCAAACCACGACAGAAGAATATGTATTAATGCCTAGCTATCAATACAAAGTATAATACGCAATCTATAAATATCGCTAAGCTAACTGATAAAGGTCAGTATATCTTTAGGCAGGTGCTCTCGGTTTCTAAACACCAATTAAAGTTTAAATGATCTGTACAGACACATGGTCCTTATTACAGAGGATCGTTTGCTTTAAACGTCATTAATAACGGTCTCCGTTTACCTGATCGGCGAAGAAGCGATTCATTCTATGCATAATGTATGGCTCTTTAGTATCTAAAATTAACTGCTGCTGTCATTTCTTTCTGATATAGAATTTATGCTCAAGACAAAAAACCTGTATATATATATATTATAAATGATTTATGTATAGAATTTACTAAGTTCATTACTTTTATCAGCGCTCGCACGAAAAGTCTGAGAATACTTCAAACAATAGCTGTTAAATGGCGCGGAATAACTCTCATTGTAATACGCATCAACGGTTCCCACACAAGCGAATTTGGACAAGACGGATGCCGCTACACTGACAACCGTAGAGGGTTAAACACCACGTTTATATGCATCATTGTGGTTCCGTCTGGAATAGATGGCACAGGCTCTAAGCTGCTACTGGATTACAAAGGACAACGCAGCAAATATTGCAAAGAGTTTCTTTGCATGAATAATCCGTCGTCAAGCTTATCTGCTATTGGTTTTAAACTTGGTTTTCTTTTAGTTTATCCACTGGCTGGAGCTGAAAGCGTACTGCTAGCAGAGCGCGTAAATAAGGTCTGTTCTGAGATCTTTACACGTATTCAGATGCGCCCCTTTAAGAAAGTTTCCAGGCATGATTAGCGTATTTATTGTCTGACATCATTATACAACCCGATCTTCAAAATTGCATTCCTTTGCGTCATTAGACAATATGAGGAGAAATGCTAAGCATCCAAAATCGCGCAAGGAATTTTCTTTATTTTCTACGGAATGGGAAAAGTGTAAACCTTCCTCTAACAGAGGAGAGAAGGCCACCGTCCACCAACTGCCATGCGCCACTGGCGCCCTAGATCCCACTAACCATAAAATGATTTTGAGAACAAAGTCTCGGTGCACGGGGAAGGGTCCACGCCGGTTTTTTTGTTATCTTAAAATTATCGGATGGACTTTGGAAGATACCAGCTTAATGAGATAGGCAGAAACGTCGGGTAACTTCGTCTAGGAGACTGGACGAAGTTTCGATACTCGGGTGGGCGGCGGGGAGAGCCGTCCAACACTTTGAGTATTTAATGAATTCTGTGGAGGTGATTTGTGTTTCGTAACTTTAGCGAAAAAAGATAAAAGCGGAAACCGAATGCGGAATCTTCGTTGAGGGGACTGGACGACGACTCACTCAGAACCCGCAAACTTGGTTCTCCATGAAAGTGTGGCAGTTTTTGAATGGCACAACGTGACTCCTCCTCATAATTTAAAGCATCTAAGCCCCTTCCCCCAAGCTGTCAGCATAGTAAAAGAGAAGAACTAGAAATCCCGGGTAGTTTAAGTTGCAGAATGAGCAGAGATGTCCAGTTAGCAAAACGAAAATGATTCTGTAGATGCAAAGTTTTGTATTGACTTGCAAAACCGTGAAGCACAACGAACCATTTTCGTATGGTAAGTTCGTAGAGCAGTGCACGATTAATGTGGCTGGTGTAGTTTTTTTTAAGAACAGAAAGGAGCTTTGGAAGGATTCGGTTTGTCTAAGAGACAGTAGCGCGTCACATCAAAGAGAAATTTTTAAAAGTCAAAATATGTCATATATTTTCATGGCATCGTCCACCAGGAGGCGTCTTGTAAAATGTTATGGACCTGAGCAGTGTGGTAAGAACAATCGTTATGCTTATCGGTTTGGTGTGAGATGGGAGGTTAAATCACCGACGGATCACTGCCCTGTTCGAAGAAATCGACGCAGAGCGCACAGATTTGCCTCTGTCACACGGATGTCCGTTGGTCTGAGTTTAGGAAAAGTGCTGAAGAGAGAGTGCTGAAGCTGAAGAAAGAAATCAACATGTTCTTGGAGATTGCGAGTAAAGTTGACAGTTTTCCAGAGATCAAAGATGCAGGCCGGTTCTCTGACTTTTGGTTTAGCCGTGGATATTGTAAAAAAAATTTCAATGACTTTAACCTGAAACTGAAGAGAATTCTCCAAACTGCGAGACTATGCCAAGAAAATGGCAGGTACTGTGTTTGGTTCTACTTGACTCTATGAGCAAACGCTTCTATTAATGAACAGCAGCAAGTCTGTGTTGAGGCCGCGGAGGATTGACAAACACCTGAATGAAGTTCTACGCATCTCCATCTCAGAACTGATATCTGTCTTTAGAAAACACAGAAAGCGAAAATGTAGCTGCCTTTCTCCACAGAGATAATAAGTCTTGTTAACGTCCACAGAAAAATAAAGAAGCACAAACTTCCATACCGCAGATTTCACCAAAAAATCGTATATGATTGTTGTTTTTTTTTTAATCGCTGATCAGTTTTAAACAGGGGAGACTACTCTGGCGAGGGGGGTGGAGGAGAAAGCGTAGCGACGCGGCGCTAAAGAACTTTACCCATCCTGCCTCACAAGTGCAAGGTCCTACCTACCAGATTCGGCAGGGAAATTTGTACAACCTTTTATTAAATCTCGTTCGGTTGGCGAATAACGACTCCTGCCTTCCACCATACCGAGCCGTGCTATCGAACTCGGTGTCCTCAACATCGGAAGTTCAGTCAACTATCCACCGAACCACCGGAAGCTTATTCTGTTTTGTTTTTTTGTTGTTGTTGTTTTTTTTATTTTTTAAATTTTAATTGTTGAAATAAATTATTTGTATATAATCTAACATTTTATATTAAATCCAACCCCCCCCCCCTTCCGAGAACTATGGCAGAGGAGCTCAACCCTAATCCCCACAGGCTGAAACTGTTTGAAAATAAGACTTCAGTTTTCGCTATCTCCGACAGGAGTAACAGTAGTGTCTGGTCAAGTTCCGTGGTTAATGTTTATCGTTTTTCTTACAATGGTCTATAAAATAGAATTTTCTAAATTAAGTTTCTGGTCTTTAATTTTTTTAATTAAAAAAATTCGTTTTAAATTTAAACCCAGCTTGTTTTGCAAATAGATACAGTTCATTTTTATCCACGAGAAAGTTATAGATTACCTATTAAAATAATTATATAGTATTAACTTTTACATTTGAACCTAGAAATCTTGTGCGCGTTAATTCAGGTCGTAGAAAAATATTAAAAAAAACTTCTTTTTTTTTTAAAGCGATACAACAGAAATAATTTAAGACTGGAGTTCGTGTAGCTGGTTAAATTACCCGAGTCTTTAGATCAGAAGGTCTCCGGGAATTACCTGAGATTACCTAATATTAAATGACAGCTCATGCGCAACATCAAGTTAATGCACATAAAATTCGAGTCTCGTAGGAACTTTTTTTTTTACATTCAAACGGAGAACACGTAGATACACCGACCAACAAACTTCCAGGCAATTGGAAGTCCAAGATGGTCTGATTGTTACGTAAGCAAAAGAGAGTAATTTGCTTTGGTGTAATAATCAGTCATATTATATATATAAGGTGTAAATATTAAAGTGCTTTTTATTCAGGCTACTAGCGTTTTTCTTAGACGAAATCCTATCTTGCTGTAGGCTGAACTAACGCAAGAAACGTGAGCTGAATATATCTTAATGGAATTCCTTACGACTGTTAAATTATTAGCCAAAATTACTATTGTTTAACTTCTGATTGTTGGCGTTTAAGAAACAAAACGAAGAACTCATCAAGTATTACTAACATGCTGTTTCATTTTTTGTAGAGTTTAAAATGGAGTTGTCAAGAAAACTTAATACATTTCACTTCAGGTGTCATTCCTGTAATTGCATCACCTGCTGCTTGCGCCTGCGACTTCTACGTAGTCATATTCCGATATTTTAGAGCAACTAAGCAGATTGTAGCTGGACGCGATAATCAGAGCAATTACAAAAACCTGTTATTTCGATTGTTTGCTTTTATGGTAAATATACTGGAAATCAAGAAAGAAATTACTATGTTTCTCTATTATTAGGTGCTTATTAAATCGGTTACTGTTTGACTCGCAAAGTTTGAGACGGCATAGAAAAGTGCACTTTGTACCAGAGAATACGCATGCAGTGCTTCTTGGAGAACGTATCGAGGGTAATCGCTATGGCTATTCGACGAGATTCATTAACTCGACCTGTTCTATAGAATGGTGCTTCAGGCTCAGCGTGGAGATTGCTGAGGGTTACGTGCGGTGTTAGACCGATATGTGCAGTAGGATTCTGTGAGTTTTCTTGCGTGTTTGTGTTGGAGGCGGAGAGTAGGTAATTAATTCTCTAAGGTGGAGAAAGAATTTTGACTGACGGCATTTGATGATAACAGAAAAAAAACCAAAAACTTTGGACGCAGGGGGGTGGGTGGGTGAGGGGTTTCCTGATCGTTGCTGACTATACAGCTGAACAGGTGTCCGGAGGGAAAGTAATAGCACATGCTAATCATCAGCAGAAGTTGGACGCCGCACACGGCAGCAATACTCGCTCAGAACCAGAGTGTAATTGAACAGAAGCACCGCGGAAGACGTCCGTGGCAGGGTTCGCACCGACCTGGCGTTTGTAAAAGTCGCAATCTGGCAAAGAACCATCCTTTAGGAAAGACATTAACGCATGATGAGTGCAGTGAACGTCGCGGTGATGCCCCGTCACACGTCACAGTCAGGCACACGAACTCATTCATGCGGAAACCGTCGAAATACAAGCAGAACCAGGATGCAAGACGTCGTGACGTTGCGGTGACGCGGTGTTGAGGACGTCTCGGTCTATCGAAGGACCAGCGTGAAAAAAGGGGATCACCGTGTGGCACAGGATCAGCGCAAGTAGCAAGTGGATGGAACAAGAAGCGATATTCCGCGTGGGTTCTCCCTTGTGAGAAAAAAAAATTAGATTCCGCTTTTTAAACGAAATTATCATATTGTTGAACTTATGATGAATTTCATAGCAGAATATCGTTACATAATGAAAAGTCTATAAATGAGACCGCATAATAAAGGTGTTATGAAAAGAAAAGTAAACTTCCACCAGAACTTTATTGGTTTCTATTCTCGTGGTCACCCACCCGAGTAATAAACGTTTTGCCATTCAGATTGTTTTGCACTAATATAGAAATGTATTCCAAATGAGTGCATCGCTCTCAGTAGGTACATTATTTGAAATTTAATTTGTTGAGATGTCTAAAAGCTATTCTCCACGAATAGCATTGAGTCAACAGCGCTTTGGAATTCACAGGTCTCCAAACGTAATTAACTTTGCAGCACAGAGTTCGTGATTAATTAATCCTGTCACTCAGTTTGCTAATAACGATGGAGTTAAATTCTCTGTGAGCAGAAGAAACTCACCGTCTGTAACAAATAGCAATGCACTGATAGTTTTCTTTGTCTTTATTAATAAACGAGTCTATACACAAACTCGCGCTCTCTCTTTCTCCCTTGGATTTCATTTTGGTGCCACGTCTGCGTCAAAAGAAAGTTTTTACTGAATCCAGTTAGTAAAGGATTTCTATCTTGCATTTCCTATGATCGCCTGTTGAGCTTTCTGAGCTGGGTAATTCATCTGGATCGGGCTACGTCGTCATAACAACAATCCCTGACAGCGAAGAGCTGTCTTCCCTTGTCGCAGCTGTCGATTTGGCTGATCATTACAATCATCTCCATCATCGTCAGCGACGGGTGATGGATTTCTGCACAACTCGTTAAATTAATATACTAGGCTAAGAGAAAATGCTTAGCCTTAAAATTAGTTATTAACTCGGTTTAAATCTTGTCGTCTGAGCGATAAGTCCAGTTGAAGTATAAAATGCTGTAGTTATTCATGAGAAGAATGTGATGCACGAAGGAAGATGCTTAATGTCGGGTTAACCCGCACTAGTGTTGTGAAATCCCGGAGCAATAAGGGTTAATAAATTCGATCTTCTATACCTTTAAATTAAACAGACATTCGTTTAGTTTTATATATGTATAAGAACCAAAAGAAGAAGGTTGTGACATCGCTTTGCAAGAGAATATAAAATGTGCTTTATTTATCACTAATTTCCAAATTTTGACCGGGAGAAGAGAAATAAACGTCGGCCCCGTAGCAGACATAACTTGGTTAGCATCCCAAAATAAATCCAACCAGTTGAATATATATTTCGATCAGAATTCTACCCAAAAGCCTTTGATATGCATTTCTAGAACCTGCAAATTTGTCTAGAATTTTTAAAAAATAACAATCCACAACGAAATTATCCTCGTTTTTTTTTTTTTTTTTTTTTTTGCTCTACGAGGGCGAATCTATTTTGGGCACAGCAATCACTTCTCCGGATCGCGCCTACTTTTCATGTCATCCCTTGATTACGTTCTCCACGTCAGGTTTCGGCGCAGACGGTTTATTTAAAAGACGAGACCGGACAGAACCGAAACGGACGCGACTCGCTTACATTCGACAGGTATGGGGTCGTATTCAAGCTGATGTCGCTTCCGCGCAGGCGTGGGAGGCGATTCTTCTTACTGACACCGAAGAGCGCCACTGTGATTAATGGCGACAGACCTGACTTAACCCAAATCGTGTTTTATGCTGCTAGAACATAAAATCGTTTCTTTTTTTTTTTTTCTTTCTTTCCCCGGTTGCGTGTGTGTGTGAAGTGTCGTTGGCGGTAAGAACGAGGTACCGGATAACCTCTCCTCCTATGAGAGATCGGTTAATGGGAAAATGAGCAGAATATTTCCAAATTTGAGCGCTGTCTCGAATATTTTCAAGACGTTGGCCAGATCCTGTCCTGACTTTAAAACTTTAGCTATTTACCAAACCTTTGGATTCTGTTTCCTTTACCGTTTCTCTGCGTATAGACGAGACTCGATTCGCTCTTCCTTGTTTTCATTTTATTGTTTGTTTTTTTTTAAGTTAAGGATAAATTAAGGTTAAGTTCTAATATTCTTTTATTTACTGCTTTATATCGGTTTCCATGGTTTTCAAAAGTTGTCTCGTAAATAGATTAGGTAAAGGAAAGAAGCAAAAAAAAAAAAAAAACTAGATATGTCTTGTATTGTATTAAAAATAAGTAATGCCACAAAGAATGCATTAATTAACTGGGACACAAAGAGAAACGTTATTGTTTCCTAGCCTAATAATTTAACGTTCACTGATGCACATTGAGTTACACTAAAACTTAAAAAACGCTTTTTTTTTTGCTAAACGTTTCAAAGATTTATTTATGTCCACATCTTATATATATATAACTAGTTTATCGAATAGCTTTACTAATTTCTCGGCAATGATAACTTTCTTTTTAGTTTTAAAATAATGCGACAGTAATGAATATTCCGCGTTGCGTGATGGTCCGATGTTTAACCTACTTGAGGCGAATTCGAATCCCTTTCAGGGTCGACTCGGTTTTCTTTAATATCCGGCTGCGTGGATTTCCGTCCACGTCCACAAATCAACAGTTCCAGGAGAAACTCTATGCAGTAGACATGTAGCTAACCGCCGCATCTTGTTCTTCTCCACCCAGTGTAGGAAACAGAAACCAGTGAAGTTCTCTCTGGTGGATGTCTTATGTCAGCGCGATGCAGATTCGAAGTATGAATAATTCAGAGAAAGTATCCACTCAGGAGAAATATAAAATCGGTGTTAAGTTTTGAAAAAATCTGCCTGATGGGAATAAATCTATATAAACAGATAATATTTTTAAAACAACAATTATTTTAAAAAAAAAACATCTACAGCTTTATTTACTGTATTATTAATACACTACCAACAGAAAATAAGCACAACATCATTAAAACATGTAAACAAAGTTATTGACGGTGTAACGAATCGGTTAATGCGAATTTATTTATCATGATTTAAAATTTCAGTTTACTAGGAGATTCTTGCAACGTAAACAACATCTGCGCCTGTTCTGAGGTTTCTCTGCCAAACCACTAGGTATTGATCGATTGAAAACCTATCGTTTAGCTTGCTAATTGGTTGCGCATGCCAAAGTTAGAATAAGTTGCCGGCCAGCACAAATGACAGGCCAGGATAAAAAGACCAACTCTGATTGTACACTCCACACAACGATTTTTTTAATGCAAAGTCTATAAAGTCGCAATGTCGGTCTTCTCATTATACTGCAGTACATTGTTCGAGAAAATGTCGAAGTAAAAGTCAAACTTACATCGATCTATGTGATTGCGTTCTTCTAGTCTGGATATTGTCGACTCCAAAGAAAGAAAGAAAGAAAGAAAGAAAGCAAAATAGTACGACGTTTCGGTGCTGAGAAAGCCGTTTTTCCGTTTGATTAAAAAGGTGATGGAGTCGATACCGACGCAGACACAGCCGTCGGTAGATCCAAACGTGAGCACACCTGATTATATCTACGACTACAACGACACGGAGGCCCACATTCCTCTGGAAGAACTTATACCTGTAGCTTTTGTATACGGCACGACTCTGCTTTTTGGAATTTCCGGCAACGGTCTGGTTATCTTTTCTATCGCTCGTTACCGCAGAATGAGAACAATAACAAACACTTTTCTCCTCAGCCTGGCCTCGGCCGATCTCCTCCTCGTCTGCATCTGCATCCCTGTCAAGGTAAGCTGCCGTTTACTTATCTGATTGCTTATCCTTTCTTTTACCGATTTCCATCATTTTGGTACCAGTATACATAAACAATTACATAGCTTTTTATCAGATAATTCTTCTAACGGTAAGCCTTTCATTCCAACGTCGCGTTCATTCCTGTTTCTATACCTGAGAAGCATTTTTCAGCTAATTAAAGTCATTTTAAGTTTAAATTACAATTATATTTAGCGGTAAATATCTATAATTCTAAAATTAATTACTCTTTAAGATTTTTCTGTCAAATATATAACAGCACTGATTTTAAGTATCTAATATTATAACTGTCATTCGTAAAGTATAAATTTAAACGCTTCCAACATAACCAAAACATTTTAATTAATAAATTAAGACTTATTTTATTTGAATTTTTTAAAACAATAAAAATATTTGCTCTGTAAGTATTTCAGCTACATCATAATAAAATGTATAATGCAAGGTTACAGTACGGCACTGTAATTTTATACTAACATTACTAACATTTTATGCGGTTGTTACAGAGCTCTCTCTCTCTCTCTCTCTCTCTCTCTATATATATATAATGTAAAAATAATATTTTTGCTTTTAATAGTAGAAAAAATGTAAACTAGTTTTTTAGGGTTACCATATGGATACAAAGGACCATTTTATACGATATTTTGCACGACATTAAATAAGAATGATACTGAATGACATAAAATATTTGTTCCAAACTGATCTTTAGGTTCTTTATTACAGTTCTCAAAATCAAGGAAAAGATAGTATTTTGTCCAGTGAATCAGCATATAAAAATGAAAAATCGTCTAAGGCTTAAATTAAAAGTACCTGTTACTTGTTAAAGGCTTCTATTAGAAGTAGCAGTATGTTAATCCCAAATCTGTTTAAATCTATACAAAGCTGTAACGACTGTCATTTCAGGAGCATGTACTTTTGATTTCAGTGTAATGTAATCATCAGTGTTTACTAAGTCATTGGTCATAAGAGAGCTAACAAGCCGAGATTTTGCTTTTGGCAACTTGCCCCTACTCAAGAGTAACTCTGATGTCTGTCTGCTAGATACAAATAGTTTAATTTCCTACGATTTCACGAATTAAAATATTAGCACTTTACCAATCCAAACTGGAAACCACTTTTATACCCAAGTAAACTATAGCTGCCGGTATACAATTATTATAAGAATTTTAAAATGTCAAAACATTAATAGCAATGGAACAAGTTTGAACTAACCTAAGATTTTCATGTATTTGATAGAAAACATGATAACGTATCTATTAGAACTTTAAACTTTCAATGACGCAATTTTTCAATTAAAAACAGGTTTTTGATTATCAGGGACTATCGGATTTTTTTCTTTCTCTGACGTCATCGGTTTAGTGTATATCTCTTGAATTAAAAGCAACTGCCCATAACGGTAATCCAAAACATTCAAACTATAAAGAAACAGAAAGTAAATATTACCAGCTTAAAACAGCCAATCGACTTTAATTTACTTTTTCGTTTTTTTTTAAATTAAATATGCTGGAGAAAAGCCAGGAGAAAGAACACAGACAGTAATAAACATTGGTGATTTATAACAAAATTATGTTGTTATTTTAGTCATCCATAAGTTTTCCTACTGAGTTCATTCAGGAGAATATTATCTACTTCATAACTAATTATATTACTAATCCTCATTAAGTGTACCACACGAAGGTAATGAAGGTATCGCGCCCTAAAATTCGTCAGCAGTTTGAAACAAAGGCGTGAACTGATGTAGACATTCGTGCGTTTGGGCTGCGTTTAAATGACACGTCCTCTCATCACTATCTAATATGCTGGCTCGGCAGTTTGTCAACTAGGGGCGGGAAAGGAGCTTTTTTTCTGTGATATTACAAAATCTATGCATCTTTACAGAAGGAGAAAAGCAGGCAATCATTAGCGAAAAACGTTATTTTCGGTCCTATCGATACTGCCTAGTGAATTCTGGAACGATCCGCGCCTGATGTGGAGCACTTTTTATATTTTCCACCAGCCAATACTCGGAGATACTGCGGTCCAACTGTGTTTTTGACCATTTCTCGGTTCCTCCTGTTTTCGCAGCTTATATGTCGCAGTTGTATGTGCGGTTAAGGTTATTAATGGAACAAAATGAATATTCAACCGTGGTTTATTTTACTTTACAGATTAAAGTTCTACTCAGACACTTTTAGAAATGAAAGGGTTACTACTATTTTTTTAATGATTCCTCCTCAGTGTGTCTTCCTTTCTTTTATACTGATAGAATATCGATAAAGATTTAATTTCTTCGCTTTGATGAAAGAGACTGCTTCAATGAAACGAAGGGAAAGTTTTTTTTGTTTTTTAAATGTCATAACAGAAGGCCTTATTTTTATTAAAGTTGAAACAGGTATCTTCGAGTTATTGTATATTTGTGCCATCGCTTTAATTGACACGAGCAGACCAGAAATACATTTATTTCCAGTAATCGTTTTTCTTACTTTGTTTCGCATAACACTATTTGACTTGCAAATTTTTTTCTAACCAAAACAGAACAAAATCACTGCATTCACGATGCTGTAGACTGTAATTGCTAACATTTTCTAAATCAATTAGAGGCAAAGGGCGCGCGCTAATGCGTGAGTGCACTTTTACATTCTTTCAGTAGCCGGATTCTAGATATTAGGAAGGTTTTCGCCGAGTGGTAGGCACTATTTATCAGTCGTCGTAAGAATTCCACTGATACCCGGTTTAAGACCAAAGAGGACATCTCCCATGTTTCAGGAATTCTCGTCATGATTTGTTTACATAACGATGCTGCTGCCAAGATAGAAATTTTAGATTTTATACTACAAAAGAGTTCTGTACTTGAAAAATTAGATCTTGTAGTAAAACGCCGGTGAAATAGACGATCAGAACACCGGTATCTAAAATCTAAACATTATACAGAAGACAGAAATCAAAAAGCGAGAGGTGTTTCTAATTTAGGACAGAATCGAAGGAAACTCAATCACGCATGCAAGTTCATTTATAGAAAGTAGATTAACTTTGTCAGTGAGGTATATAGAATTTTCTAGAAATAATAATTGCAAAAACAGCAGCCTAGCAAACTAGATTTTGCAGAATAAGTTACTGTAGTGTTTAAAATTCAATACTTTGGAGTTTTCATGGTTTTTCTGTTTTAATACTTTTCGTTGAAAGAAAATTTAGATTTTACGTAGAGGTTATCAGTGAAATAGATAATTATCTGTAGGTATTTAGTTGCCTGCTTTAGTATGGTCATTCACATTATTATATTTACGCTTAAATAATAATGATAATAACAAATGGTGTTGTATGTGTGATAATATTGTGTGCAGCTAAAGATTTTTTCTTCACAATTAAGTTAGTAAAAGTTAGAACAGGTAACTGATAACTAAATATATCTAATCTGTGATTCGTGGTGGTATTTATCAAGTAAGTAAATGGTATACTGGCAGACCGATTTTAGCAACGACCAGCGAAGAACCACTGTCGTGTGCTGAACACCATATGACAGAAACACTAAAAGTTGGGTTTGATTTTTGGTATGGATGAGTAGCCAGCACATTTCGCCTGAACCATAAGGTGATCACTAAAAGTATTGCTGCTCTACCTAATGCTTTTTAAAGGACCATGGAGTGTTCATTGCGAGTGATACAAAGTTGAAATACATTTTAAATATAAGGTGATTAAGTCTTGTTTTGATATTCATACGGTTTCTATTCCAAGCATCTTCGGTTTAACCATTTCCTCTAAAAACCCAACTGTACTGTAATCAGGCAGCAAACTTGGTAAAAGACACTTCAGTCAGCTATGTACTGCACTGTACTGTAATCAGGCAGCAAACTTGGTAAAAGACACTTCAGTCAGCTATGTACTGCAGATTATGCATTTATTATAAATCAGTAAATCAATAATAGACCAGGAACTTACGCTTCAACACTGTATTGGCCAGGGTATGATTACACTTAAACAATTACTTCAAATTATGTAATAATTTTAGACTCCGCTGTGTAAACTAGAATAAATATTTGAAGTGCCCTGATAGTTCATAAAACATTAGAGCAGCTCGATATATACAGGGGTTCTCGGGAAAAAACACCGTTTCATAAAAAATACCGTCTAAATTTAACATTTAGCATTGCAACAGTTTAAAATTTGAAAAAAAATCAGTTAAAATTATTATTTTATTTAGACTTATTGCTATTTCACAGATCTAGTGAAGCCTGAGGAAATGTAATGTCAATTTTTACAGTACGTTCAAAAAATGTTTTACATCTATTTATCGGTGTTGCTCGGACACCTAACTAAAAGTATTCTAAGCATTACAACTTTTTAAAAAAAAATTAAGCCTTTTGTGTGAAGATGTGATACAAATTAAGAATTGTCTGTGAAGGAAAGATACACAAGAACGACAAGTTTTACCTCTGCACCACACATAACGAAACTGTTTCTATTGTATTACACAGTATTTTAACTGCTAGAAACTTTTGTCGAATTCTGCTTATGATTAACCAATGATTCCCAGCCAGAAACATGTGCACGTAAGAACAGTCCTTCTACAATTATTTATCGAGCATCCTTTGAGTATGGTTCAAATAATTTTCACATTATATAACGTTTTGTAAATTTTTTCCACATTTATCTTTTGATATTGTGCTGCCTTGCTTTTCTTTTAAATGTTTGCAACTCTAGTGGTAGTTTCTGTTTAGCATTAATTGAAGGAATTTCAGGAATTCGAGGAAAAGGAAAATCTTGGAGAACTTGGGGTGACAGCATCAGACAATAAATGGAAAATGTAAATAGCATCTTCAGAAAGAAACGAGAACAGAAAGGACGGATGGCCAAGATCAACAACTTCCGGATGGGAGACGGCATTTTGCGAAGGGAGAGAAGTTTTATTTTCCAACCCAATTCATAACAGATTTCATGAAAATCATCTCTCGTGTGAACTCACTACAGCCCTGTGAATTGTATTACCGATCAAAATTTGGAAAATTACTAAAAATAAAAAAATCTAAAAAGTACATTAAAACATTGGTCAAAGATTTTTTTTCTTGCCTATTATTAACTGAGCAATTTAGGGAACCAAAAAAGTTTTTTTTCTTCTTATTTCATGTGAAACAGCAAAGATCTCGGGTTAATATGAACTGTTCGCTTCTTCGAGGCGCTCGTTAAATATCATGCGATATTCCAGTTCGCCTGTCAATTTAATTCCATTCCGTTTTATTCATTAGCGCATCATCTGATGGCTGATAGTTGTGGTAGATGTGGGAATCAGTCTTCGTTGGTATACAGCAGCTATGCGGGCTACACCAGCTAATAGCTCCACAGAAAGCCAGAACAAAGCCAGAATTACATTTTTCTCACAAATCCGAATGTGGACATTACTTTTACTGATGGCTGAGGGTCTATTCCCGTTGTGTTTCCACGAGCAAGGTAAACAAAGATCTGCAAAAACTACCTGCAAATAATGTTGTTTTTTTAAATAAAAAAATTATCATTATAACCGCTGCGCAAAACACAAAAGCATTAATGTTATTATTTGCTAAAATTTTTATTTTATAAATTTTAAAATATATAAACTGTTACAATTATAATTATTATAGATGAAGCGAAAGAATTTGTAGTGTTTAGTTTAAATAAGTAGTGATTGAGAAAATAGCACCTGTAATTAGGGGTCAAGTCCCCCATTATCGGTAAATGATGGTAGCTTACATACCTTACTGTCCTCCTGATCACTGACTTCAATCTTTTGTGAATGCTTAGTACAAGACGTTTCAGTATAACCCGTTTGTCGTCGTCAGGATTTGCAGAATTTTCTGACATTGAAGAACTGAAATTTGATTTTACAAATAGAAACACTTTAAGTGAACGTGTCGTAAAAATAGTGTTACTGGAACCGCCATGTGCTTACTTCATCTGTAATGGCTTCGATAAAGTCTATCTTCACGTGACAAAATATAAATGAATAGATTTTGTGCAAAAACCACTTAAAGTTGCTCTTTTTTGTCTTTTAAATTGTTACGTCACCGGAGATGATAATAATAAATAATGTTGTTTTCTCTCCTGTAAATAACTGATTAAATATTACTGACACAAGCAAAAAAAAAAAAAAAAAAAAAAATGGGGGGGTTGATACCCAAGGTTTATTAGTGGTTTTAATTTAAATTTTTTGTGTGTGCCTATTTTCATTTACTCCTCACAGTATTTATTATGCGTCCATAAAGCATATTTTATTTCATTACGTAGCGTGCATGCTGAACTGTGGTGTTGTATACATTAAAATCCAAAGTCGTAAATCGATCTGCGGCTAAACGGCAGTTGTTTAGGGCTGAATAACAAGAGCGACATCTTAGAAATCCGGGAAAATCTCATTGTGGAGAGATTTGAGGCCGTCGGCGACACTTTCAAATATTCGAGGTTTTTTTTTTCACCCCCGTTTTCTTTTTTCTGTTAGATCGCTAAGTGAAGATTAGTAAGGTGTAGGGGCATCGGGAAATCTGCAGAAAAGGGATTTTAGATCTGGTGGTAGGGAAATACATTTACAGTTGGGGAGAGGAGGAAGAAGCGGGAAATCAAGTGACCATCGAGGAAATAAATCTACCGTCTTCATCATTAGGAGGCAAAGCTTCAAGGGAAAGTAGGTGCCCACTTGGCTATGTTTAGTAGCCTGTACCGCAGTCACTTCCAGGTCTGGATATTTCGTTTTATTCCGGCGCTGAATCTGTAACTTTAGCACGATTCGACTGAAAATGGAGATTACAGCACAACGTTTTCACTAAAAACAGTAGCTAGTGAGAAGGTAGAATTCATTGCGTCAGGAAGGCGACTCGGCAGGTGCTCGTCTCCGTAGGTGAGCGGAAGAAACGTAATATAGCGTTCTTAAAAAAAAAACAACACAAACTCATAAAGTAGGCACCAAAAAAAATATATATATATATGCGAGCGGACGTCGCGGTAAAGATGCTATTGCCGCCAAACGTACGGTTTATCAGCTCAGCGAAATCGATACGATCTTGTCTTTAATCTATAATCCATCAAAGTTAATTGTAATCCGTGACAAGGTCAAGAATCTCGGTGAAGAACAACTTTATATTTCTGAACTAGTGAAGACTCCTAAAATCTGTCCTCATAATATCAGCTGTTTTATTAAAGACCCGTTTTGTCTGTCCGTCATCCGTTCAGAAAACCCGATTGTCTTCACGAACCGCCAAACTACATGGGCAATGTCAGGAGCTAAGCATCTTTGTTTTTCTGCGTATGACCAATTTTTAAATTCTAATTCTGAAAGTAGAGATTTAGATTGGTATCGACGTTCATTAAATGAGCGAAGCAATTCTCAGCGCTATTTTATGGTTCAAGAACAGATCACCCCCAGCCCCCTGTCTGAATTTAGTCTGTCGACAGGATTTGATGGATTGTATTTGAAGCACCAATCACGGCTCAACAGGGTCGAATCGTCGGATTTCTTCCCTTATTCTCTTCAGAATAAATTACTCAGTCTGCTGGCAGGTAAAGTATTTTTAATTCAAGCTAGCAAACAAACACACAGACAGAGATACTCTACTCAAGACAAACTGTGTGCTTCCATGTTAGCGGTTTAGGAAACAAGGAACTCACAGATGTCCCTTTTTATGGTTTTGTACACCGAAAAGGAACAGGCAGAATAAAATTCGACAGTTTTATTTCGATATCTTTCTACAAAATGTTTTTTAAAAAAAAATTGAATTATGCACATTTTAAAGAGTATTTCTTCCGTACCTTTAATTTTACTTTTAATTTTGCTATTTATAATCGCCTCTGAAAAGGCTGTCAGGGATGTTTTTGGCACTAACACGATACAGCCCGACTGTTCTGTGGTTTGGGAATTTGTCTTAGTTGAAAATGAACACGAATAGTGTTCGAGGCGAGGTACAGAGTTTCTGGTTCTTTATGTTAGCAGCCTAAGTGAAGCTTATTATTTGATCTGCTAACCGACTTTAAAATTTGTATTTCGATTGTTGATGAAATTTTACTTCAAAAGGATAATCATCTATGGGTTTTCGATTACATCGGGAGTTGGCATCCCTGGCTTAGAGCATAAACATTTTAACGGTTTGAAGTTTCGAACATACAGTTTTATTGCCTTTTGTTTATATAATACAATATATTAAACGCACTAAAATTGAAAATTCATCAAATTAAAAACGGTGCACTAATAACTTTCTTCATTTAACAAGAAAATATTGATTATTGGTAGACTTGTCTTTGAAGACTTCCGAAAAATAATTTGATACTTTATCAGTCTAAAGCAGAAAACTGATCTCTGAATCGTCTCTTGTGGCAAATTAGTTTTGACTTGGCTACATAACTTCGTTATGCTCGCCAAAGTAAAGTAATCTTTTCTAACAATATTAAGTGATCAGATTTCAAAACAATCAAGTGAAACATTAAGTTAATTTTCTTTTTATGATGCTAATTTGTTCATGATCAATTGGTTGCTTAGGAAGTGCGCTGAGCAAACCGCCGAGTCGAACTCTAAAACGGGAATCAACACATGGCGGACATATCTGTTTTTTTTATTATTATCTAGAAGAAATGTCTAATGTGAGAAATACTAAAAAAAATCAGTGATGATCCCGAAAATTTCTTTCATCTATATTATAAGAGGCAGAGTTTGGGTTAATCTGCTTCAAACTCATTTCGTTTATAAAATGCAAATATGGGTAACACCACCTTTTAAGTATCTTATGCAACCACGATGATGCCCGTTTTTGCTTTCATATTTCCACGTGGAAAGTAAAACCAAAATTATATCGACCAACATACACAATTATAAATTAATTTAATGGTCGACGCAACATAATGGTTAAGTTCATAGCGACTCTCTCTCTCTCTCTACTGACGTCATCTTTCTGTCTCTGTGCTGACTTCATCTCTCTATATACTGACGTCATCTGTCTGTCTCTGTGCTGACTTCATCTCTCTATATACTGACGTCATCTGTCTGTCTCTGTGCTGACTTCATCTCTCTATATACTGACGTCATCTGTCTGTCTCTGTGCTGACTTCATCTCTCTATATACTGACGTCATCTTTCTGTCTCTGTGCTGACTTAATCTCTCTCTCTCTATACTGACGTCATCTGTCTGTTTCTATACTGACATCATCATCTCTCTATGCATATACTGACGTAATCTGTGCTGACTTCATATCTCTCTGTACTGACGTCATCACTTTCTCTGCCACACACCCACTCTCTCACTCTCACACGCACACACACACACACATGTATACACAAAAAATTTTAGTTCAAGGTAAAACAAACTATTCCACTGAGAAATGTTTAACGAGAAGGTACGAGAACAGGTGCGCCGATAGAGGAACACGCCACTACCGAATGCTTACTCAAACGAAGTGCAGAACTAAATGTGCTGTCGCTAGTTAAGAAACGTAAATTTATGACGTCATAAAAATCGAAACCATCCCAATCGATTACCTTTTGTTTATCTGAAATAAGAAAGAAACAATATCTGTTTGGAAACTGTTTTAGTCTAAACCATTCCGTTCCTGTTGCTCTATATCACCAACAGTGATCTTAGATTCCGCATCTTTTGATCAAATTATGCTCTTGGTTCTTTGTTTCAACGTTGATGATCACAAAAGCAGCAAGCTAAGGCCGAATGTTTTGTCTTAAAACCCTATCATATTGGTTCCTGACATCGCCAACGACACCAGCAGGTTAGATCTACGGTAGATGTAGGGAGCCGAATTTACTGTTGTTTTTAATGCAATGATGGAGTCTTGCAGGCATTTAGACTGCACTGGAATACTAACACCTTAATTAAAAAAAAAGAAATAGCTGCTTCCCTTCTCCATTTTCATCGATTTTAGCTAATTCTTCCTAAATTACAGCGAGATGCCGTTAGCGGGATGAATAAAAAAACGAAAACAGAAAACAGAACTGCAATATTGGTCTCAGGAAGGAAGTGTCACAATCAGTTCTCAGCACGATAACAACTAATTCTGCACCTGAACAATTCTTTCTTCCATGAACAACTGCCCTTTATTACTTAACTTTACAGCTGTACGGTGGAATTCGTTTAGAATTTAAAAAAAAAAAAACACAGCCCCCTTTTCCGAAAGGATTGAAGCAATTACAAACAATCGAAATACATGCGCTACTTAAATTTTGTACAGTGCTTTAAATAACGAGGACATTGTTCTCGCAGAAATGATACATTTAAAACAATATCTCGGGAATTTTGCTGTCTGAATCTTCTACGGTTCCCCAACCCGGGTATAGCGGGGCGGGCCCATACCTAACTTGTTTACCAGGTGAGGAATCGTGTGGTGGGAGGCGGCTAGGGACCAAAGTTGGCGCTAGAACTATTCATCTTCAGTTGTGGAAATTGACGTGGCCGGCTGCTGAAGCTAAACTGGAAGACGCCGTTCGAACGAAAGAATACAGTCTAATGCTGGAAAATCCATGTTAAGATATACACCTGCTGGAACGTTCTCTCCTCGCCTTTTGTCTGTCTTCAGCAAATACTAGTCCCGCTTACCTGCATAACTACATAAAGTAGTCAATATGGCATATGAACACACCTGTTCTGTTCACGTGAGCTTTAAGTGGCAAGCAGAGCGCCAGCACGTGCACACGTACATCTACGTTAAAAAGTTAACAATTTAATTTTAAAAAAAAAAATATTCTTTTTTTTTTTGAGTTTTAAATAACGCACCTGGTTTCTTCCGCTCCTTACAGCAGATGAATCGATATAGTAATAATAATAAAAAAACAAAAACAAAAGCCGCGAGCGAGCGCAAAAACGGTTTAATTTATAGGTCGGCTCGTAGTTGACTCATCACAGCAAATACCTCGGCAGAGCTCGTGCGCTGTTGTCATGGCAGCCATTTACGAACAGTAGACCGAATCTTGGGAATGTTAAACTAAAATGTGATTATTTTAAAATGACAAACTAATGCGTTGGTCGACCGTGTTGTTGCTTTGCAAATGCGTTCTTTATATTTTTCATTTTTTATTTTTTTATAGTACGGTACGAGAGAGAGAGAGAAGAGAGAGAGAGAGAGAGAGGGAGAGGAGAGAGAGAGAGGAAGAGAGAGAGAGAGGAGAGAAGAGAGCAGAGAGAGATGAGCGATCATACAGAGATGAGATGAGAGTAGAGTGCGTCAAGACGATGGCACGTACGAGGTGAGTGACATTACAGGAGAGATGGCGTTAGTACACAGAAAAATGACGTCGTTACAGAGAGACGAAAAACGGTAATAATTACTATAAGGACCAGGAAATGGCTAGAATAGCGATGGCCAAAATCTTTTAAATAATTCTCTAAAAATCGACAGCTTTTTTTGTCTGTTCATTTCCTTCTTGTGTCAGTTTATTTATGCCGTTTATTTCCTCATCTTAATTATTCACTAGAATCAGCCAGTTTTTTTTTTTAAAGCCTTTTTTGTTAACTGGGTAGTGATTTGGAGTATATCGTAGTGCACTCGCTTGTCATGGTTACGGGTGTTCCACAGAGCCTGATCGCTAAGCGTATTGTTTAATTTCAACGCTACGCTGTCAACCTATTCCACGTGAGTTTTGTTTTGGCCGTTTGTGTGAGTGTGTGGTTGTGTGTGTGTGTGTGTGTGTGGTGTGTGTGTGTGTGGTGTGTGTGTGAGTGCGTGCGTGTGTGCGTTTTTTTAAAATTCTTAAATAGTTTGGCGGTCAGTGTACATCGAGCACTTCCCACCGGTCAGGCTACCGCTTCCGGTGTCCAGCGACCCCTTTCCCTGTACGAAAGTTGTTTCGAGTTCTAAACTGAAATAATACAATGGGTCGAAGTAACACACGACGACCATCAGTAATCCTATCATTTCCAAGTGTAGCATTTAGTATTTTTTAAAAATTATTTTGCAGGTCTTAATAGTCTACTTCACTTCCTACTATGTTTAGAAAATTTTTTTGTTTTGCGTAATTTTCATTTTTCATCAACTAAGCCTAAACTACTCGGTGCTTGAGATTAGATATTAGAAATTTAATTACATGCAGTCGCCAAATATGAATATAATTTGTCCTTTTTCTTCCTGACATATTACTGATGTAATTACGTTTACTCAAGAGCAGTGGCACGGTCGCCCAGGGTAAACTACTAGACTTCTATAGTTTCGGACTTTAGGGCTCAAGTCCGAACTCCGGTCGGTCCTGTTGTTATGTGCCTTTCAAACATGGTTTCCGCTCGCTCCTCTTTACCAAATGGACACGTAGGTTTTCATCTATATATCTAAAAACTGAAAAAATATATTAAGTATTCCTCTTTTTTTTGAAGATGAGCAGCTATTTTACGCATAATATTCTATTTTGCATAGTTTAGGAAAGTGAAATTAGGAGCTTTTCTTTGACGGTTGTTTATAAATTCCAAACCTCGAACGCATGTAACGAAAGTAAGTGGGCCTCATTATAAGGGGCAGAGCTTTCAGATTTTGCCACTGGAGGCTCCACTTACGCTAAGCGACGTCGGGGGAAAAAGCAACCACATAAATTTTAATCGGGTGGGCCAGTAGACCTGGGTGATCTGATGCGTGCTGCATTCTCAGTGGGATGCCTTGTCCGATTTCTACTCACAACTGCTGGATTTCTGGCGAAAATCCTGTCTCCTCAAGTTTTATGGATGTGATTTTACAGCGCTCTCGCGTTACATAGACTTTAACGAGAGCGCTCTGTCGTCATAAAATGGCGCACAAGGTGGTTCTTACATTACCTTCATCCGTATAGAAAAACTATCTGCAAGCAAAACAGTTTTGACGTCTTTTACGATTACGTACGCAGATAGGAACGTCAAAGGGAACATAGCACAGCATATGTGGCGCTCCCCAGAAGCAAACCATAAAAATTCTGAGAACGCATTCCCCATAATCCCTTCTGTTAACACATAAGTTCTGATTTGGGTGTTGTAGACTTGGTGGATAACCCATTTCTTTCTAATTCGCTGCGTATTGAAGACTGTCGTATTTGCTGCCAGACGACTGAAAAGTTAGAAATTTATTCTCGAAAATTTTCCTGCAATATTTATTTATTTATTTTTTTTTTAATTCCTAAAATCAATACCCGAACATGGCTCGCGAGAATGATATATTTCTATTTTTAGCAAAAATCCGATCGACATAAAATAGATGCCAGCAAGGCAGAGCTCTTCAGCCTCGTCTACCTAACAAATAGTTGTTTTCTTCTACAATATATTTTGATCACCTCAGCATTTACGAAAAATAAATCGTTTACCAGTTCACACCTAATTCGACTGCAATTGCCTCTTTCTGCAATAAACGCGGGGCCCAAGAGAGACGGTGCTCAGCGCTTCCTTTCTGTAGAACTGTCTACTGGGTCTACTTTTTCTTGGCTTCTTCTTCCTGACTTCCAGGGATCAGACAGGGTGGTGTTTTTTTTTGGGGGGGGAGCGATGGCATTACCGACCAGGAGTTGTATCGAAATACGGTTCTGAGCTTTTGAGCAGCGGCCAACGCGGTCGACAGTTGAAAATTAGTCTCGCCTGTGGAGCCTCCACCGTACGTACCCGGGAAATGCCCTGATAGAGATCTTCACGTTTATTATATGTGGGGGGAACCGAGGCGAGTTCTCACACCACCACCCTGACCGCACGACTCTTGCCAGCCAACTGCGCCCAGGTCCTGCACAAAGTCGCTTTTTTATTTTATCTCGGCAAAACCTAAGCTCCACGGAAGACTCGCGAGACCAAACGTGGGCCCTAAGTAATCATCTGTACTGATTTCCGGTAAGGGATACAGAGCTTAAGGGGAGAGAATTAGACACTGGGCTTTAGAATTTAGATCTAACAGAATAATATTCATAAAAACCAAATTTTGTGTAAAACGTTTTTTTGTTGTTGTTGTTGGGAAAAGCTGCCATCTGTAGGGATTAATGATCAAGTTTCAGAAACCTGCACTGGTTAGTGAAAGTGACCACTGGAGATCGGGGCAGAATAATCTCCCTTCTGGTAACGTTTTATAACTACGGGAGTGTGTGATAACAGTTACAAAAACTATCCCTGCGGGAGGTACGCTATACCTGAAGAAAGCATGGTTAATATTTTTGATGTAATTGGAATTTCTAAAAAAAAGAAAACGAAATAGCAGTTCTCTTAGGTCAGTGGTGCAGAATTCACACTATAATAACCCCTCCCTCCCTCCCTCCCTCCCGCGGTTTTCTTCTCGCATTTAGACGTATTTAATTTATTTAGTTTTTCAACTTATTTAGAAAACAGAAAGCCTTCAAACTACATTAAATGAACTTTTAAAAGTGAGCTGATCACTTCTGGAAAAAAAAAGAACTTATTGCATTTGAGGGCATTAGCGGGCCACTAAGTCGATGATCGTTCCTAATTACTGCGAAAGTCAGGCTGAACACAGCAGAAAGGATGCTATCTTGCATCCATCTGTTTCCATTGCAGTTCCTATGCCAACGAAATAGTGAATTATTTTACCCTCGTGATGGCTTCGACACAAATCGCAGTTAATTTTAATGATTTAGAAAGCAGTAACTTGACTAAATTTGCTATGATACGTAGAAAAAAATATTAGGATAAATGGTATCATTAGAAAAATAGTTTGTTTGTTTTTTTAAAAAAAAAAAAGAAAACGTTCTACCAGAGAGAGAGGCTTCGTCGGATGGAGGTGAAACACCAGGAGTAGACGACCTGGCCTCTACCTGCACAATCTTGATTTTGCTTATTTCGGTTACTCGAGATTACTCCGCTCCGTTTTCCAGCAATAATCCCGTTGACTCTGTACTTCATCAGAGGTGAGGTACTGCTGTAGTGAAGGCCATCAGCAACCAAATGACAGTCGTTTTTGCTGAACTCCGCAGGGTGACATCGCCGCATCCCAATTTAGGCAATTAACGGGGATCTATCATCATTGGTAAAAATTGCAGTCTGCCAGCTCGACAAATCTCTTGTTCCGCTCTTTATGCGTCCGCGCCCTAAAAGCTCTCCTATAAGGATTTCTCAGTGGTTCTAAGAGTTCCTTTTCCGCATGTAAGTCTTTTAAATGTAAAAGCCCAGGTCTTGATCCATGTTTCAGTGCTTGGGATAATTCGATAAAAAAGATACTGCAATCCCAAGCAATTTTAGATAAATAATACCATGTTTACTACATCTTGAAACGATTTCTCTAGATATTTACCAGTGACCCAATTTAAAATGCATTGTATGCGTGCAGTTGTAAACTTGTTAGGTACACTGTACAATTTTCTTCCACCCAGCCCCATTAAAAATGTAATCATTCTCATACACTTTAATTATATTCATCTCCGGTCATAACGCTATCTACTGCCAATTGGGGATTAAATACTATTTATGTCCAATAATAAAATCATCCCCGTTTCCAAGGATCCAATATTTTAGAAGTATCCAGTACAGACAACATCGTTTCACCAATGGCACGACTTCTCGGCGATATGTCTCACGCAAATATTTCATCTGGTGAAGCGTCATCAAAATTAGTGAAGCAAAAACTATAGGACATATTTGTAAATCCGTAAAAATCCAAAAACTGAGCCTGGTCTTGTTTTTCAATTTTTCTATAAAATTGCAACATAAGGTAAATCTGCACTAAAAAGACGTCGGCAGAAACCAGCATAAACTTCGTACCATCTACACTGCTTCACAAAAGAAAATGACATTAACGTTAATAACACTGGACAACAAAATGGAACTGTTTGTCTGCCGGTGAGCAAAATGTGGGTGATCTTAGCTAAATTTTGGGTGCTGATTTCGAATTTGAAGTCAGAATTTGGCTAAGACGTCAGGTTTTTGAGATATGCTTAAGGACAAATTTCACCACTAACGCTATATTATGACTTATGTTATATGAACTATATAAAGCTTGAACAACAATATTTGGTATTCAAATGTTTAATGTGAAACGTATTTGCCATGATCAGACAACAGATGCGTGAGAAAGAATGATGAAAGCAGTATGAAACGCATTTAACTTACACAGTAGGTACATTCCAAATGTTCAAAAATGTTTCAGACACTTGTTCTTGCGCTAATGTGAGGTATCAGTCTCCCTTTGGAGGAACCAACAGTAATCACCCATCATGTTGGGATTCAATTTGCCCTGATAACTACTTTGCATCACCTTTATGTCTTGGTGGAGCCTTTCACCATGCTCATCACTGACAACCCCTAGATTGGTTGGAAGAAAATCAAGATTTCTGCTTCATTCAGCTGATGCTCCCTTTTCTCCTGATATTCCCCATCAGTCTGCGGAGGCACGCTTTACCAGGATCGCTTCTGATGCGCGCTGACCTTGTACGTTGTCCCGCTCGCACCTTTAACGAGGTGGCACTTGTAGGTTTGATGTCGGATTGTTGGTCTGCTTTTTTACTACTTATAATATTTTGCTAACTTCCAATCGTTTATACGCAATAAAAAATACTACACTAACTAATTCCACTTTACCACGACTGGTTGTTCTTTGAATGTCTGATCTCTCCAATTTATTTCTAAACTCTTTATCCCCTGTAAAGACCAAAACAGATTTAACTGCTAATTGTATTTTAACTTTGTTTTCACATGAAAGTATATGCACAGTTTCGGAAGTGATAATAGAAATGCACAAAGGATATGTACAAATAATAATTAAGTTAAACTAAGAGACCTGTACGATAAATACACAATGCATTATTACAAAAAATATAAGAAACAAACTGAATACTGTACTGACTATTGAATATTGATTTAATACCCCGTAGTCGTTCACCATTCATCTAAATATTTTGATTACCGGTTACCGTTTGACTTTGGGAGTAGCCATATAACTCCCACAGAGCCACAGTGTTGTTCATATCCGACGTTTCGCCGGCCAAGGCATTTCTGTGAGTGAACCGCTTTAGGTTCAGGTTGGCTGTACGCTTGAGATCATTGTCACGCTGAAAGATGAATCCTCGTCCAATAAAATATCTTTTTGATAGAATAGCGTGAAGAATGAGAACCCGCCTGTACTTGTCGGCAATCAGTATACTTTCAGTTTTATGCAAATCTCCCATACTGGTACCTTACTGTCGGATCTTTAATTTACTATGATTAATATTGTAATGAAGAAAAGACACCTCCAATAGCGGCGTCGTCGTTGTTTTTTCAGTACCATTTCCTCTGCATCAGCAGTTCATTTTACATAATACAAAGAAAACGAACGTGATCCCACCTTTACCGCCACAATGATCAGTCCATTGTCCTTGTCGCCGTTGTTGGGAGGAATGTTGCGCACATTTAGAAGCCTCGCGCTTCTTCGGTCACGCGCGAGATAATCCGCGATATCAAATTAATCTTCAGCTCTAATTTAAACCTGGTCAGAAATATCGCCGCTGCCAGCCGGCGATAAGGTCGCGAGAGCGGAAATTACCATAACGCAAGTAAAACCTACCTGTGGACAAACCAGTGACACGTTTACCTCGACTCGATGTTCGGCTGGGAAACTGGTTGGTCTTCAGCTGCCTGTCTACGCTGCACAATTACTGTTTACTTATTCCTTTTCTCACACATATAAGCATTCAGCGACTAAGCCAAAGCCGGTTCTGTTGGGATTCTTAAAGCATGATTGTCTGCTCGATCTCATATCCAGTTTATTTTATTTTTTTTGTAATTACCTGCTCATTTCGTAAACGTCCCTATAATTTTATTTTAAATTTTTGTCGGGACGTAAACGACACCAAACCCCCCCAAATTAAAATCTTCCCTTATAAATTAATATTATATTAACTACTGTTACATCACCGCCCAATCGTATACGACCGACAGGGAACCTGTCTTACATCTCTTTAATTACTACTTAATATGCTGTCCCCGCCATCTGATCTTCTCAGCGGCCGTTTGAAACTTCTCCCTTACTGAATGCTTAAGTGAACCGCTACGTTTCTAGCCGACGGGTTCTAAACACACTCCGATCGCTGTTTTACTACTTTCTTCTTAATGAGAAAAGTTAATATATTTACTTTCTGAGCGATTCGGCCATTTATATTTGCCCCTGCTGAAGGATTTAGGCTTCTTCGCTTTCCACCCTAAATACGAAGCACTTCCTCCACACCGTTAGAAATCTGCTCGGGCAGAATAAGCCTGATGTTCTCGTAACCGTTTGCTTAGGAAAAAAAGAGAAGAAGCGTGGGGGCCTTTGTTGCCATATCCTCTTACAAACTATAAAGTAGATTCGTCTTTAAAATAAACCGAGCTTCGTCCCCGTGGATTACGCCTCAAACGAGATTCCGGCCGCAAGTAACAGACGCGGAAAGTTCTTCAGTATTACCGCCTGGTCGGATTTTCTCTAGCGTTAGCCAATCTCGCTCCATACAGATGTATCAGTCACTTTTCGTGGCTGGAAATCTCCCGAGATACGACTTATTCCTTCAAATGGCTACCCCCAACCCCTCACGTTCATTCTGGAGACAACGCCACTCGTTATCTCGCGGCCGATTATCCAAAGGGCTGCCGCCAACTCGGAGAAACCGGACTGGGCGATGTATTTAGTCAAGATGAACGGATTTCCTAGATTTTAACAACCCGATACTGGAACTTCAATGGCGCTCGCTTTCAGACGGATCTTTTCCTCGTTTTTCGTGACAACCTAGAAACCTAAGCATTCATTAGCCTTAGTACTTTGTTACTTTGCGTTTGCGGTGGTTATTTTAACAAAAAAATTGTCATCATCAGAATCTGGCATTTACTGGCCCGGCCACAAACATTAGCTATGCGCGTATACAATTCCTTACTTAGCTATCTGTTCGTTAATCACGTGCAATTCGCGATGTATCCAAACTGTTAACAAAGTTAACCATTGTAGAAGACAATTTGCAAGGATAAAGTTAATTAACGTGCGTATTAATACATCTTGGAGAGTTTAGCGTGCTTACCTTTCCTGTCCATTATGGATACACTCTCACATGTTATTCTTAAAGGCTTATTTTTATTGGAAAATCCAATGTTTCAACATCTGACAATGAAAAAGGTTCATCGCTCGCTTGTTTGAGTTTTTTTTCTGCAAACTTCTTCACCCAGATATTCGGTGATACTTTTATTCTTACAGCCACATCATCGTGCTTTAATTCGGTCACCTAAGAATCCCAAACCAGATTACATCACAAATACAACTTAGCATCAAATAACTATCTAAAGTCCTACTTTTCTCCCAAGCACTAGCCCCATGGGATTCTATTCGAGTGCCCATCTATATTTTTGCGACTGCAGACATCATCTAGTACAGCCGTTTATTTACCATTTTGATTTGATTACCTTAGAAAAAAATCAACTTGCTCTGATCTTTCCAAAAAATTTATCCAAGCCTTTGGATCAAAGAAAAGACAGGCAGTCACAGATTCCTCCCTCCAACAAATCTTAATCGCTTTGTCCTCTTTATTTACCTGTAGATGAGTTCTCTACAAAAAAAAACAAGCGTCTAAGCAAGAGCTTTCTGCCTCTGCAATTGCGCCACAGCTCCAAGTTGTCTTAACCGTTTTTGGTATCAGACCTGGAGATGCTCTCATCCGTAGTTTTTGCTTATTTTTCGTCTTTTTAAATCCATTGCTGATCTACCAGTTGACTTCATTTTATAAATGACTGTACTTACTCAACCTACCTCCCCATTAATAATCATCCTTGCTTTATGAAGCGCGATAATAGATAATAGCCTTCTTTCAAATGAAGTTTTGCTTTTTTGGTTCCTTTTATATCAGTCAAATAAAATCGCAGTAGCTGCCAGTAATGAGAACCACAAGCTGACGCTTATCCAGGATCAACGTTATCTGATGAACATGGAAACGTTCTTGATATCAGCTAAATTTAGCATTCATAGAAATACTTTACTCGGTCTATAAGTACTCAAAAAAATTGAAGTGATGACAAAATCACAATTAATAGTTTACTTTTTAATCCATAGATAATCAGATTTTACTGTGCGATTTCTTTTAAATAATAAATTTTCAGTAAAAACATTGCAAGAAAATAATACGTTGTCAATGATGGGATCGGTCTTAAAAGCGTGTATTTGTTACAATTTAAGTTGGTTGGATGCTTGTAAAGCTGCATAGTTAGAAATACGACAACGAAAGCAGCCCTTGCTTTTCACCGAACCCTGAACGTGTATATGCGCAAGAAATAAACCTCATTGAGCAATAGGAAACAAATACAGTTCAGAGAAATACGTTTAAAGATATTCTTTACCAGGAAGTCAGCATATTTACTTTTTAACCTCTTGCGCTTTTGGAAATTCGGGATTGAAAATAAGACTCGAGTTGGTGCTTACTTGTGATGCACACCTTTTGTACCTGTCACAAAGGAGACACTAGTTTTGCTTTGGACACTGTTCTTCTTCACTAGGTTCTAAACGGTAGGGTTCGTCGCCTCCACTGTAACTCCGTGAATTTTCTCAAATGCTATAGCGGTTTCAGATTAGGAGGTCACGGATGGACAGACTAGGACTGTCACTGCAAGCTGTTACAAATCTTCTGAACCTGCTCCCCTGCGATGGAATCTTGCGTTATCATCTATGTACACCGGGCTGGCAACCGAGACGTGGTCACCAAAGCGAAACGCCGATACTCTGACGTCAGTGCCTTGCGGATAGCCACGTTAATCTACTCTTCCGTGTACCGTTATAAACTTCTACTAGCAGTCATAGAAGACGGATCTTTACAGTATTACAGAGCTCCCACTAAAGGCAACTAGCTGCTTGTCGCGTGCTTCCTCCAATTGTAGAATCCACCTCCAGGGCCTTGGGTTTTACTGTTGCAATCTTCTGCCGACATCGCGCCAAGCATTATTTTTTGTGTTTTGGAGTCAGCAAAACTGTCTGACAGATTAAGGTGTATGATGTACACCATAACGTGCGTCTTTATCGTAAATGTGCTGAGAATGAGACACCCAGTTGTAGATTTACACAACGATTTTGGCAAAAAGATCTGATAGCACATGGAATGTACCTGGTCGTAACCTTTCGTTTCACAGACCAGAATTTTTTCTTAATCTTCCAGACAGCTTGTCCTCGGTACTACTGGAGTGTCTGAGCTTTGCATAGAGCAACCGGTAAGTGCAGGGCGTAACTACATCATAGAGTTTTTTTTTCATTCAACTACTCTGGAGGCTTTTAATGTATTGGACATTGCTATTAAACCGGTCCTGATCCATCTGCTTTATGTGATCCAAGGTTTTTACAGAGACTGTAAAGATCCCATCCATGAAACTTGTAGTGGACTCGAAAAGGTTTCGCGATGCTATCTCGGTTCGCCGGCCTTCACAAGAAACTTAAGTTTGTTAATGTCAAGCTTCTTGTTTCTATTTCTCGATCATAGTTCGTTACCTCAATGTAACCTTAGCTCTAGGGGGTCAATAATCAGTTCTACACTCAGCCTCAGCCCATTCAGTTCTCTAGCGATTGGAATGTCGTGCATGTCAACGCATCGAGTGATGATGTAATCCAAAATGTGTCTTAGTTTGAATTTTAAGGGCATCCACGTAGTTTTATACTTTTCTGGCTGCTCGAAGAGGGCGTTTGTAACGAGAAGTTACTGTTCAATACAATTTCGCAAGAGTGTGCAACTGGAGATAAAGATAGATGGCCATATTCTGTTCTCTTTGCATACATGAACATTGAAGTCCTTGAGCAGATTATTCTTTTATGGTACAGATTTAATGATAGCAGTCAGATCATTAGAGGATTTCTTAGTTTCAGAGGTACTCATTGACTGGGGATAATGCGCTTATGATCGTCAGGTAACATTTCTTGGTCAAAGATAGATGCAATGCTATGAGTCCATCGCTAACACTCAATGGAACTGTTTCTAGTTTTTGGCACCAGAGCTGCAAATCCTGAATTACGAGATTCTGGTCTGGGACTATTCACCGCGGACCAGTTCACCGCGAGGGTGACTATGCATTACACGTATCGTCTGCCAGTTCCTAGCGACGGTTCTGGAATCACCATAAAAATAGTGGAAATATTTTCGGATTTAAATACATAAAATGAATTTCAAGGTAACAGAATTTATTTTAATTTTAAATTAATTTTACACAAATTTAAGTCAATGCAATAATTTAACATAGTAAATTTATGTCACAAATCCTTCTCCATAGTGTAATTGTTTGCTAATCCTCAAAGATCTGTTATAATGTCCTTGCTGTGATAATCTGTAGTAATTTTGAATATCCACTTATCTGTTCATGAGATTTTTATCAATTTTGTGGTGGGCTGTGACCTACCACTAATTGCTCGCAATATATATCGCACCCACGATGCACTATACGGAGGTCATCTCTGACTTTCCATATTGTTGGGTGGATCGTTCCAAATTCGGTCTGTATCCCTCGATGCGCAGCTTCTGCATGATCGTTGGTCCCGTCTTCTTTGTTGAGGACCCTGTTGTACAATGACCACATTTCTGGGGGGAAGCATTGCCGGACGTCTTCCAAATCCTCGACGAGTTGGGCGGCGTACATACTAATCTTCAAATCGAGCGAGCAATGGCTGCCGTTCGTCTGGAAGTTCGTTCTCCGCCGATCTCTCTGTGACACGTACAAATGCAAGCTGTGATCATTTATACCCTTAACCAAAACCAGCATCGACGTTACACCTGGGGTACAGCTGCCATTCACATGAATGGTTTTTCATATTTTTATTAAAATGAAAAAGCATCTGTTGAGGCGCACATCAGGAAAGGTATCTTCATTAAGTGATTGCTGCATTTTCAAAATCACTGATTCTGGGGGAAACTTCAGGCTCAGTTGTTTAACAAGTTGGAAGAGTCCTTCATATGTATTCCTTTGCTTTTAGGTGGCAAAGCATCAAATACTGAAGGAACATCATCAAATCGTTTTGCAACTCTGATGTATGGCTGCGAAAATAATGGTGGCACCAGTCGAAATGTTCCGTCTGCAGACCAGATTTTCGATTCATTGATATAAGTAGACACCGATGGCTGCCAAAAAATAATACCATACCTGAGTGGACTGTGGCCACTGTCAGCGGTCAATCCTGCAAGTTATAGGTCTTGTAGTTTTCCGATGTAACAAGAGTTCCGAGATTATCTGGGAGCGGAGGAACTGCATCGACTTCATTTCTTTGCCTCCTCACCGTTTTTTTTTTTTCATTGCTGCGAATTTGAGCAGAGTTGCCCGAGTGGTTCGCGACAAGAGAAAACAGCAGTCAAACGGTTACTGTGCATCTCGGGGATGACACGAAAATAAGGTTGAGAGCTACAACCTCAATGGTGTCCTCGCTGTCCTGCGCGAGGATGTCCAAACGATACACATCTCATCCTCGCTCTATGCGATAAGACAGATGTGGCAGGAAACACCGAGGAAATATTGTTGAGAAGCTTTCGCTAATTAAATTTGTTAGCGCAAAAAAGAAAAACCTGAATTTCAACCAATCAAACTTTTCCGCCAATAATGGAAGTTGGCACCTAAAAGTCTTGGAGTCCCCCCATTGTAAAAGATACTCTGGATAATTTTATTGTTTCCTTACTCTCTCTCTCTCTCTCTCTCTCTCTCTCTCCATCTCTCTCTCTCTCTCTCTCTCTCTCGCTCTTCTCTCTCTCCTCTCTCTCTCTCTCTCACTCTCTCTCCCTCTCTCTCTCTATCTCTCTCTCTCTCTCCCTCTCTCTCTCTCTCTCTCTCTCTCCCCTCTCTCTCTCTCATCTCTCTCTCTCTCTCGCTCTCTACTCTCATCCTCTCTCTCTCTTCTCTCTGCTCCTCCATCCTCAGCTCTCTCTCATCTCCGCTCTCTCTCTCCTCTCTCTCGCTCTCTCTCTATCTCTCTCCTCTCTCCTCTCGCTCTCGCTCCTCTCATCTCTCTCTCTCTCTCTCTCGCTAGCGGAGTCCTCTCTCTCCAGATCTCTCTCCTCTCTCTCCTCTCCTCTCTCCTCCTCGTCAATCTCTCCTCTCTCTCTCGCCATCTCTCTCTCTCTCCCTCTCTCCACCCTCTCTTGTCTCTCTGTCGCTTTGGTAAGAAAGTAGTGCATCTGTAGAAGGGATATCGCGTCTATTGTTTAACTGTCTCAGAGAACTTGGAACTAGACGGGAAAACTTGCCGCACCGCTGTAACATGCTGCCTTGGAATACAATGCTCGGTTATTGGTGATAAAAGAAAGTTACTTTGGCCATTCTCACCATCCCACATCATCGTTTCCTTCTTGGTAACCCATAGATTTTGAGCGCGAAAGTCGCTCCAGCAAAGAAGAGGTTGTTAGCACCGGGTTAGACAGCTCTTTTTAGACAAGTTTCTAATGGTCGTTTGCTCAACGATGTTCATCGTTTTCAATGATCTTTGTTTTACTGGGCAATTAACGACTCATTATATTAGTACATCGTGTAGCCGAGTAAGGGTTTTCTTCAAAACATAATTATAGATTTTTGAAAAATTTTAACATTAAAAAATATCAATAATAATTATAATTGGATTTGGTCGCGCAGGAAAGTCATCGTGGAGTATTCTCGAGCACTGCCGAGGAAAATTAACTTTTCAATAGCAGCTATCGGGTTACTCTTCAGCTACAAATGTACAACAGCATTTAAATTTGCTTTGTAAGAAAAAATACAGAAGGAAAATGATTCTTAGGATTTAAAATTCTTAAGCTTCCTTTTTTTATCTGTTATATTTGTGCTCGACCGGTATTAACAGAAGTTGCACGAACCAATACTTGGCCAGGAAATATTAAAGTGGAGTGTCATCGTTATTCCAAACCATCCTACGGCGAGACGCTGCCGTTTTGGTCAAAAGCAGGAAAGTTTTGGGAATGACAGTATTCCGCCATGAGAATCTCGTGTCGTTTAGGGGGCGGCCCCCACCAGGAGTCCGCTCACTTTGTGTTCCACCGATTAATGACGGGATCGCACTGCGTAATGCTACCAACGAAACATCTACGAAATAAACAGTTTGCAATTACTGGGTCGATTCCAAATGCTTTAAGGACAGTTACGGACAATATTTCTCAATGTGATAGTAATTGTTTTTACTTCTCTTCAGAAATGAAATTAACTTCAGACTAACACAAGCTTTGTGCGTGAGAATAGTTTACTAATATCGCCATCATTTTAGTATATATATATATATATATAAAGCTTCATTATTAACTTTTATCAATCTCGGAATAATGATGTTTCGCACTATTTCAGGCGATCTTGTAATTATTGACCGTGACAATTAAATTGCGCTGCACCATTATTGTCTTTAAAAGATTTTTAACCCTTTACCGTTCACGTTTTCACGTTTGACGTAGACGCGTAATCGCATACGCTTTTAAACGTCAACAACTTCCTTTCTCAGATGTGATTCCGAAATGTCGCAGATTCTTAACGACACCTCAAGGCGACGAACATCTTCGCCTTGATTGTTCTCGTAAACGTTTACATTGCATCCTCGTCACATGAGCGATTCCAATCAGCGTTTTTGAAATCTTGCGGCCTGCGCCGAGGGGGCCGTTCTGGTGGACACCTTTCTTCAAGTGTTCCCGGGTGCTGTCTTCACTTTCACACCGCAAGGCCTCGAAACGCCGGCCTACCGAAACACAGCTGAGCGATTTTTTTTTAAATACCGTTTAAATAGACTTACTTTTTTGCCTAAAGCCCTGCGCTTTAGAAAGAAAAGCAAGAAGGTAACTGATCATTAATATCTATGAAGTGAATCATGCGCAAATTTGACAGGGAATCAAGGGAATTCACTTGTTAAAGTTTTAAAAACAAATTTCTCGTATATTGTTAATGGTTTGCGCTGAAGGTGAAAGCCCAGTGACGCTGTTTTCTTGGTTTTACCAAAACACAAATAGTCGCAGAAATTCTCATGCGTTTTTTTTTTTTTTTTTTAAATATATCTGATGAGGGTAGGGGACGAAAGATGAGATATTTGCAGTGTTATAATACGTAAAGCTGAAGAGTGCCAACGCGATTTTGATAAGTTATAAGGCGACCTAATAAGTGGATTTCCTGCATTTTCACTTTGATTAGGAGATCAATACGGGAAACATTTTTATATAAAGTAAAAGTAAAAATGTTTTTATTGACGGGGGAAAGTAAAATATATGTAATTTATGCATGTCCAAGAAATTTAAGTTGATATTTTAAAATTGCCAAATACTTTACGTGCTATAATGTGGCTATGATATTGTTAGGGGGACCGATTTACCCCCAAAAGTTCAAGTATTTTTATCAAAACGCGTTAAATAACGAAATAGAACAAGAACATTCCAGAATATGCCGGAAGGTTACAGAACAGCGGAACGGAATAACCTCATTGGCTGACAGTCTCGACCAATCAGAATGCGAGTTTGGTTCCTTTGATTGCTATATAAATAGGCTCATTTCTGGTAGCACGGGATTTCGGTTTTTCTTGCAATACACGTTGTTTTACGCAACGGTGTTTTAATTTCAAGGCGATTTGGGACACAAGCGACCCAGGATTGGATAGCAAGCGGGGAACACATCAACTGGCGACGAGAGAACCCAACATGACGATCAGTTTTGAACAAATGCAAGCCCTTCTTCAACAGCAGCAAAAGCAGTTCGAACAATCGCAAATGAAGCTCATCGAATCGTTAACACAGAAGATGAACATTCAAGAGTCAACACTCAATCGAAGCTCAAACGCAACAGAAGCCATCCTGAATTCAATTAGTGAGTTTCAATTCGACCAGTTCAATGGCATCACGTTTGATTGCTGGTTCAAAAAGTATGAGGACATCTTCAATGTCGAAATGGTGCACGTCGATGACGCTAAAAAGGTGCGCATGCTGCTGAGGAAGTTGGGGGATGATCGGTACGTCAATTTCATCTTGCCGAAGAATCCTCGGGATTGCAGTTTCGCAGAAACAGTCAGCACGTTATCGCAAATTTTCGGAGAACGGACGTCACCCTTCAATGTCCGATTCCAATGTCTAAAGTTGATCAAGAACCCAAGCGATGACTGGGTCACGTATGCCGGCATTGTCAACCGGGAATGCGATCGTTTCAAGCTGCGGAACATGAGAGATGACCAATTCAAATGTCTCATCTTTGCATGCGGTCTACAGTCAACCCAAGACGCCGACATCAGAACACGAATAATCAACCGATTGGAGCAGGACCAAGACCTCACCCTACAATCGGTGACAACAGAATGCCAACATCTGGTCGATCTGAAGCACGATACCGCAATGGTGAAACAACGGCAACCAACAGTGGTCCATGCAGTCTCACCAAGTCAAGCCAAAGAACCACGCGTCAATCAAGAGACGTCAAGCCGCAGACAACCTCGCACACCCTGCTGGCATTGTGGAAAGTGGCATTATTCAAAATACTGTAAATTTAAACGGTACACATGCTCGAAATGCCACAAGCGTGGGCATAAAGAAGACTGCTGTGGAGTTGAACGTCATCCAATGCGAGCTAATTATTCCGATGGCAATCAGTCCCGACGCCAAACCAGGCGATCGAGAGCAATCACGTCAACGTGTTCGGTCACTTCACAAGTCAAGCGGAAGTATGTTCCGGTCAACATAAATGAGAAGCGCGTCCGACTCCAACTGGATACCGCTTCCGATATCACTCTGATATCATATCGGACATGGAACCTAATTGGCAGACCAACAGTTCAACAGACGTCTCAAACAGCTCGAAGCGCTTCCGGGAGCTCACTGAAAATCAACGGTCAAATCTCCTGCGCCGTATCAATGAATGACATTTCGTTCCAAGGCGCATGTTACCTCACGGAACATCAGGATTTGGACATTCTCGGACTCGATTGGATCGAAAAACTCCAACTTCTTGATCAACCACTGAACTCAATCTGCAGCCGAATCGACACGTCTCAAACAGCCTCACCTGGTGTTTCGACGACAATACAGATATCGATCAAAGAGGCGCTGGAATGGAAGCATCCAACAGTTTTCGCCAAGGGGCTCGGCCTCTGCACCAAATTTGAAGCCGAATTGACTCTCCGCAAGGAAGTCAAACCTGTTTTCCGTCCAAAACGTCCCGTGCCCTATGCTGCACTCGCCACAGTGGAACAAGAACTTCCACGTCTGGAACAAGCTGGTGTGATATCACCTATCAACTATTCTGCTTGGGCAGCGCCTATCGTAGTGGTCAAGAAACCCAATGGCTCAATCAGACTGTGTGCTGATTTTTCAACGGGGTTGAACAACGCGCTGGAACAATATCAATATCCTCTTCCTGTACCGGAATATTTGTTTGCAAAACTCAACGGTGGAAGATGCTTTGCAAAAATGGACCGGGCAGAAGCTTATTTGCAGATTCCAGTAGAAGCCTCCTCCCGAGTACTGCTGACAATCAATACCCACAAAGGGTTGTTTCAGTATAATCGATTGCCTTTCGGTGTCAAAACAGCACCTGCAATATTCCAAAAGCTGATGGATACCATGCTGCATGACGTTCCAGGAGCTGCAGCTTATTTGGACGATGTCATCGTCATGGGAACAGACAACGAAGACTTGCTCAAGAAGTTGGAAACGGTACTTGAACGTTTCGGTGAGTACGGTCTTCGTGTACGCCCTAACAAGTGCCAAGTTGGATTGAACTGTGTCAAGTACCTCGGTTTCGTCGTTGACCAACACGGCCGTCGTCCGGACCCATCGAATGTTAAGGCGATCGAAGCGATGCCATCACCAAACGATACGCAAACACTACGTGCATACCTCGGGTTAGTCAGCTACTATAGCACGTTCTTACCATCACTTCACCGTCTTCGTGCACCTCTCAATCAGCTACTGGCCAAAGACGCAAAATGGTTGTGGTCTTCCGAGTGTCAAAGAGCCATTAAACAAGTGAAAGAACTTCTGAAATCAGATCTACTCCTAACCCACTTCGACCCATCTCAATCCATCGTTTTGGCAGCAGATGCATCGAATGCGGGGATCGGGGCAGTCATTTCGCACCTGTTTCCTGATGGTTCATAAAAGGCTATTGCCCACGCTGCGCGATCAGTGACAGTGACAGAACGTAACTACAGTCAGATCGAGAAGGAAGCACTTGCACTGATCTTCGCCGTCAAGAAATTCCACAAGATGCTTTACGGAAGAAGGTTTACACTGCTGACCGACCACAAGCCGTTGCTAGCAGTCTTCGGATCGAAGAAAGGAATTCCAGTCTACACTGCGAATCGCCTACAACACTGGGCAACGACGCTTTTGGCTTACGACTTCGAAATCCAATACCGGTCCACAACCACTTTCGGACAAGCTGATGCACTGTCCCGACTGATCAATAACCAACAAACACCGGATGAGGATGTTGTCGTTGCCTCGGTCATCGCGGAAATTACCGTTCGACGCATCCTTTCCGATGCAATACGAGCACTACCGGTCACAGCAGCGCAGATAGAGCAAGAGACAAAAAGAAACCACACCCTCCAGCGCATCATTCAGTGCTTACGGACATCATGGCCAAGCAAAATAGAAGACAAGATCAAACAGTTCTACTATCGACGTTTTTCGCTCTCGATCATCAACGGATGCATCATGTTTGGCGATCGCGTGGTCATTCCTGAAACACTGAGACCACGGGTACTCTGCCAACTCCATTCCGGCCATCCTGGCATCAACCGGATGAAGGCCATTGCTCGGAGTTATGTATACTGGCCTTTTATCGACGGAGACCTCGAAAGTCACTGAAGGCCTGTCACAACTGCATGCTGTCGCAGAAGAATCCAGTTAAATGTGAACTTCAGTCCTGGCCACAAGCAAGCCAACCATGGGAACGGATTCACATCGACTTCGCCGGGCCTATCGATGGCACCAGTTACCTGATTGTGGTCGATTCATACACCAAGTGGCCGGAAGTCCATCCTATGCGACATGCAACGAGTGAAGCGACGGTATCGAAACTGGATGAACTCTGCAGTACCTTCGGGTTGCCGAAGACAGTCATCACGGACAACAGCACGCAGTTCACTGGATCGGTCTTCCGAGGTTGGTGTGAAAGGCGCGGTAAAACACATCACATCGCCACCGTACCACCCACAGTCAAACGGGCAGGCCGAACGCTTCGTCGACGCTTTCAAGCGTGCACTCCGGAAATCAAAAGGGTAGGGACCACAGGTCAAGACGCTGCCGAAGTTTTTGATGGCCTACCGGACAACACCAAACCAAAATGTGCCCGAAGGACGCTCACCAAGTGAATGCATGTTTGAAGAAGACCAAGGACTACATTGGACTGCATGAAGCCACAGACTGAAGTTGCGGATCGCCGGAACAGCAGAATGGAGTCTCAATTCAATCGGCGACATGGAGCCAAACGTCGAAGTTATGAACCAGGAGAGGGAGTTCTTGTAAGGAACTACTGTGGATCGGACAGATGGATGCCTGGTTGTATCATCAGAAAAAAGGGTGCAGTTCTTTATGAAGTCCAGGTTGGCAAGCAGAGGTGGATGAGGCATGCAAATCAACTCCTTTCGAGAAACAATAAGCATGAAGCATCAACTGATGCACCAATGCAGTTGGACATACTCATTGAGATCGAACATCTCAAGATACCCGACCAGCATCCATCTGACAGCGACGAAAATTTAAGAAGCACTCTGCAACCACGGCGATGGACGGTTCGACCACGCAGGGGAGTACAACACCTTCAAGTTAATCCGAGCAAGAAATCCTACTCATAACACTTCCAAGGGGAGGTGTTAGGGGGACCGATTTACCCCCAAAAGTTCAAGTATTTTTATCAAAACGCGTTAAATAACGAAATAGAACAAGAACATTCCAGAATATGCTGGAAGGTTACAGAACAGCGGAACGGAACAACCTCATTGGCTGACAGTCTCGACCAATCAGAATGCGAGTTTGGTTCCTTTGATTGCTATATAAATAGGCTCATTTCTGGTAGCACGGGATTTCGGTTTTTCTTGCAATACACGTTGTTTTACGCAACGGTGTTTTAATTTCAAGGCGATTTGGGACACAAGCGACCCAGGATTCGATAGCAAGCGGGGAACACATCACATATACAAAATCTCTCATTTATTTTTCTTAAAAAAATCATATAAAAGTCAAATTTCTACCTCTGTTATCTCTTTGGATATGTATTTTCAGAAAATAAATATGTTGGCGTTTAAAAAAGACCAGCTATAGTAAAATTCTCACAATAATAGATAAATACCCTGAATACCTCAGATGAATAAATAGATAAAGTAAAAATAGTACATTCCACCGAATTCCTTTTTAGGGTGGTATAGGTAAATATTCCAAAGATCCTATATCGGTAACCGTAATCCAAATGCATTGGATAAATTCAACACAACCCAATATGTGAACTTCAACGGATTCGTCAGCGAAACTTAATGGGTTACAGAAATGAAAATGGTGTATTTGTAAAAGGTTTTTTGTTGGTATCCTTCCATTGGTTTGTGTTTCCTTTTTTAGCCAAGCACCTTCCGTTTGTTACTGGCCTCTCAGTCGTTCTAATAATTTATGAAGTCAACAAAACGATAGCAACTTTGGATAAACAAATCCGTATTTAAAGCAACTGAATGATAAGTTAGCTGATGCATAGGAGAACTTTTTATCTTGAAACCCTGACTAATTCAATTATATAACAACAACACAACAACAATAAAATAATATAATAATAATAATATAATGAATATAATAATATAATAATAATAATAATAATAATAATAATATAAAATAATAATAATAATAATAATAATAATAATAATAATAATAATAATAATAATAATAATAATAATAATAATAATAATAATAATAATAATAATAATAATAAAAAAAGAAAAAGCTTGACGGGAGAGACAATAAAATCATATCCGTGAATGAATTCTAACAAAAAATGCTTTCCCGAATGTACAAAAACATCTTTTTCTTTTTCTTTAATCTCTATTGAACTTCGCTTTCTTCATCTGATGACTAGAAGTAAAACAAAGACATTCTATGTCGCTTTATAGCTTCGGAAAAGGGTTGATGAGGACACAGATAACACTGTGAACAGAATATTTACTGTTTTTTGCACGATCGCTGAGACTGACAGTTGAGACTAAACATGAAAATAACACTCATCAAGGTGATAAAATTCCTGTAGTAAATGGGCTTCATTTTAAATTGTTCCTTACGGATAATCGTAATTTAGAAAACTGTTGGCAGATGAAGGAAATGAAAAAGGTCGTTTAAATACGTGATTCTTTTCAAATATCAAACATCGATTAGCTTTTGAAGCTGAACACACAGAAGTTAGGTCATTGTAGTAGCTGCAGTCGGGTCAGAAGGAAACACTTCTGATTTCTAAATTTAACATTTTTTAAGAAGCTAATGAAAAATATTTCCGTAAAAATGCATAGTATACTTATAAAAATAAAAATGCAATGGGTAAGTTAACTAATAGGCAATCAGTCTAAGTCGACGTTGTTTCTTTGTATTGTAATGTATTTATACAAATGCACTGAAAGGGAAAATTGCGGTGATTCTTACAGTTAATGTCGTTGCTTTTGTTTTTGATGTACAGCACTGGAAGTAATTATGAAATAGATTCGTGTTTCATGAGTTTTAAAAAGTCACGTGTTGATATACACTGTGATTGGTTGGCTTTTATGCAAGTAGTCACAAAGTGTCACGCTTGCGGAAGTATAGAAGTATGAGAAGTTGTATTATCATTATTGCAGTGTGGTGAATTTGTGGTGAATACTGTGGGGCCCTAAAAAATCAACCTGAAAAGGTATGTGGAAATTAAAGTTTAGCTAGTGAAGGATATTCCATGAGGCGGATTGCAGTCGACTTGCATGCCAGACTCTGAGGAGGATACGCGAAACTGTTACTGATGACGATAGATGCGGTCGATGGAGGGAGCTCAAACTTTGCAGAAGTGATGTTAAGTATCCAAGGGTATGTATGTCCTGCACGTGATGGACGACGAGCCAGTGAGGATCTTGCGACTGACCTGGCTGCAATGTACGGCTGTTAATGCTTCTTCAAGAACAGTGCGATGTACAGTGATGTGGAGTAGTTTCTGTAGAGGTGTAGCTGCCCGCAAACATCTGTGCTTAGAAGAGACAATCAAACGGCGAAGTTGAAATGGACACCAAAAACGGAACAAAGGGGGGGTGTGTCCAAAACTAGAAGAAGATTCTCTTTACAGGTGAGCCGAAAAGGCGGACAACCGAGAAGCATGACAAATTTCAGTGGGTCCTCTGGACCGCTAGCCCGGCTTCTCGAGAAAATATTCAGAAAATCAAAATAAAATTTTGAGTTTTATTTCTGTTTTCTAGTTATAGAACCCTGTAAATAACAAGCAAGATGGTTATTTGGTTCCTTTGCCAGTCATAAAAGACAGGGTCAAAGCAAGTATGCTTTCTAAGCCCCTAGTATTTTGAACGATAAAGAGTCGTCGCAAGTCGCTCAATGAAGAAACCGATGACGTCACTTATAGAGGTCGGTACACGATCAGTACGTTTACTCTTTAATCTGAAGCCACTGTAGTATGGGATTCGGTCGGATAAAAGAGTATCTGGTTTCTTTAATTCTGAACGGTTCCTGCCATTCAGGAAACTGCATATCAATTCTCTGACATACTGTAAATTTAAAAAAAAAAACAAAAACTCGCGCTGCAGTCACACCCTGCTACACTGAACTTCTGTAGGCGTCTAGAATAAATAATTGACAAAATAGTATAAAATATCCTGATAAATTTAAATGCACTTTTTAAACCAGAAAATTTTACATTTTTCGAATTATTTACAGTCGATGCAAATTGTTCAGGCAGAATTAAATGGTGAGAGCGCATTAGTGTATCATCGTTGAGAGGATACGTGGAGAAATTGGTCAGTTGCTGGTCATATTCTCTTGGTTGCTGCCGTGAGTATACGATATATAATCAGTGACAGGATCTTTTTCTCACTTGCCCGAATAATCGATGTCGCCTATAAATATGCAAATAGTTTGATACGTATAATAACGGCTCGGTTAATGATTACGGTGTTGTGTTGTCTGGAAACATTCAGTTATAATCCAGAGAACAGCATAATTCAGAACAAGCAAGATTTCCCGTGAAGTCTGGGCAGTAACGGACGTCTCAGCTGGTCTTGACTGAAATAAGAGAACGAATGGGTTAAATAGGGTGGCGGGGTTTCGGAAACCAGGCTGTTAAGTCGCTTTTAAGGAAAACAAACTCCTCAAGAGTTTTCCACATTTGTTTGCTTGGTAGAATTTTATTCGCAGTAACGGACACTTGAGGACGATCCGGGCGGAAGTTCATTTAACTTGCATTTTAGCCGTTATCCTGCCTAAGTAAAAGAGGGTATTCTTTTTTTTTCCCTTCGGATTTAAGATGTCTCGGCCACTGACGGAAGGGTCACATCTAAGAAAGCGTTCCATCATCTTTATATGTATTGGGAGCACGAATCCTTTCCTATTACGTCTTCACTGACATCACTCGCCTACGTGCAGACTTTGTCTTTCAGTAATGCTGGGTGCTCTAGTTCTACCGCTGAATGGAAAACAGTCTGCACGCGGTATTTAATGACTACATAACGAATAGAAGGCCGTCTTTTATGTTGAATTTATACGACATTTACCGTCTTTTATAGCCAGCGTCTCGTAAACACTACGTACGTAGAGATGGCCATCGTTTTCTATGGAGAACGATCAAATCTGACATTTCATGCCAAATTAGAAGAAAAGCTACACGGTATACAGTGCCCCCGATCTCAACCAAAGTGTTGTTTCGCATCTTTTCATTTGCATAGTAGCCATGGTAACCTATCAGGATAAATGAAAATACAAAAACGCTTTCAGACTGCTTCATCTGTTCATCGTAATTGAATAATTCTCTTATTACTTTAAAGATGATCACGTGTTTAAATACAATGCAATGAGAATTTTGTAAAAGTTTCACTTTTTTAAAAAAATGTTAGGCATTTTTCTAATTTTAATTACAAAAAATTTCAGATAATTTAAACTTAAAAAAATAATACAGATAGCAACATTGGACACGATATATTCAGACTACATTCTAAATCTAAAAGTATTTGGATGAAAAGAAAAGAAAGGTGTGAAGACAAGAGAATGGTAAATACCTTAAAATACCATATTTTGGAACCTGCCCTGGAAAATACAATCGATATGACATCGCTGAATTTCTACTTCCTCCTCTTGCGTTAATTGTCTCACTTCCATTATAGCAGCTGAAAATCTACTTATGCATCAACTATGTACGCGAATTCTGAAGATACAATGATAAGCAAACCCAAACAAATCTTTTATTGGCTCAGGGCTGCAGAAAAAACTTCTTTAAGAGGAATGTATATTTTCTTTTCTTTTATACAAGTTTAAATGATGTTGGAAAAGACATAGTGATCATTCCTGATACATTTTAAACCAGAAGCTATCCACAGAACGAATAATTGATTTCTATAAAAAAGAAAATAAATTATTATTTGTTGATTTCATTTTTACTTACGTTAAAACTTTACAGATTAAGAGACTGAGAAACAACAATAACAGAAAATCTAGTACGATTCTTTAGTAAATTATTCACTATTCCCTACAATAATAATAACCTGGAAAACGAAATCGGTTGTAATTTGATAAGATCAAATAATTTTTCCATGTCTTCAGTATTATTCCTCGGCTTTTTAGGAACAATTATCAATCAGGCATCGCGTGCCTACCAATTAATGATACATTATCATATCTCTTTGTAGTGCTATTATCTCCTTATTTTTTGTGTGTAAAATTCAATTGTCATTATCTTTAACTATTGATTTTTAAAGAGCTTTTAACAAACGATGAGGTCTGGACATTTTGTTGTAACATACTGACATGAAGCTCTCAGAACGGAGTATGTTTAGAAGATGAATCGCTGACAGTCATTCAGATTGACCAATTAGGCTGCTTGGATGCTTCTCCTTCCTTGGAAAATCCTGTAGATTTTCGGGTCTACGGATATTTCAAAACAGTAAGGTAGAAGCGGATGTTGGCGGAAGGGGTTGACCAGCCTCGGTTACCATTGAGGTTACATAGTTACGGTTGGGAGGAGGAGGAGGAGGAGGAGGAGCTTGAGCGGTGTCTACGGTCGTCACCAGTCAAGAATTCCCTGCGAAACTTCTACCGCGTTTATACGAAAAATTATGAATTCTGCTGTCAACAGATAATACCGGCGTTTGCGAGCCTGAATTCTCTCTAATTATAAACTAGCAGGAGGACGTCTGAGAAGCGTTTTCGCTTTCAACTAATCTTTTTACTGGCAATTAAGCGCTTCCAGAAAGAAAACGTGGTGGTTTATGCCCAGAAAATACCGCAGCGTCCGCGTGATCGATGGTTCCTGAGGCCAAAAACACGAGAGCTTTCTCAGCAACGCGTGACCCCGAACCGCCGGCCGGGCGGGACACGGACCGCGGCCATGTTTGCCGGAGAATCAGCGGGTCGCTGGATCTGCGTTTCAATGGGAAAACCTATGTGGAGCAATAAACGCGAGTCTAATACAGAAATGGCTAATAACGCACCTGTTTGAATTTTACCGGCTTTAAAGTTGAATCATTTCCTTTGAGGAGTTCTCTTATCGCTATTTCTGGCAGGGTTCTAGTTTTGTTTTAAATTTCTTTGCGTGAATCTAATTTGTGAAATTTTTCTTCTTCCAGTTTTACAAGTTATAAAAAAGAACGATAGAGACGGCATCGAAAATGTTTTCAAACTGCAGTTAATTAGATTTTAAAACGTGCAATATATATGTATAATGATATGAATAATTGATATTATTTGACCATCATCAAAGGCTAAGAAGCTCAGGACTGAAAGTAGAAGCAGATTGGTTTATAATAGTACCACGAGATCAAGACGTACCATCTAAAGCATGTCCCGAGTTGATCCAAAGTGAGTAATGTGTAGAGAACATGGACAATAGAGTTTGTAGTAGTCGGATGACTTGCACTGGGAAATATCCGGCATCTCAGTAGACAACAACAGGACAGTGCACAGTAAAAAAATCTACGACCACTACAAGCAGCAGACAGATGGCACGAGTATAAAAACAGAAGGTGTAGTAATACCGCTAACTTATGATGGAAAACGCCTGCATACACCGATATAATGATCTCTAGACCAGCAGACCGTACGTCATAAGAATAAGAAAAGCAATGTCTCCCTTAGGGAGGTAGAAAAGCTATCAAAATAAGAAAAAATATGGAGATAAAAATAATCATAATATAGGAAATTAACGCTATCACCATTCCTATTGTAATTGTTGCCGTAGGACTAGTGAGGGAAAGCGTGATAAAAAGAAAAAAGTCAGTAATATCTCAAAAGAAACGTCAGCAGACCGAGTACAGAAAGCTGTGTTGATAAGAGCAGCAGCCTAGGGCTACCGTTGAATCTAGTGATGTCGACATAATAATAATAATAATAATAATAATAATAATAATAATAATAATAATAATAATAATAAGAAGAAGAAGAAGAAGAAGAAGAAGTATTTGTAGTAGTAATCGTTTAAAAATATAGGTAGGTTTAATGTTTGTAAGCTAAGAGATAAATTTGTTTTAGAATTAATGGTTCTTTCAAAGAAAATATAGCAAAATCAGAAAATGAAGATCGAGAAGTTAGGATATTAAAATGAAATCCGAATATTTTTTTTAGATTTCAAATTTTAGTATGATTGATTTTGAAAATTTGATAATTGGTTTTAGTGTTCAAAATTATATAAACAATAGCAAGAATGCGGTCTTTTATTTCGTGCACAGGATCAGACCTAGTGTATTCGGGGAGAATGTGGTATTGCGAATGCCGCCACGGGAGTAGAACCAACTAGAATAATTTTGTTGTCGTAGTCCTTAGAAATCTACTTTCCGAAAGAAACCTGCCCAGAACGAACCGGTACAGGAGAGCCAACAGAAGCAGCTGCTGGCGAGACAAGAAACATGGTCCAGAACCACCGAACTGCATTGTAATTTGTTAGAATCATGGCCTGCTTTTTCCAAAAGTTTAAGAAATTATTCCAAAACAGGGTTTGTTTTTTGTGTTGTTTTTTTTTTTTGTAAATATTTGAACTTGAGATGACACTCAGGGTTACTAAACACAGTTAAATAAATAGACTTTGCCATTCAAAACTGATTTTAACCCAAACGTCGGTGTTGGATAACAAATGGGGTCTGTGTCGTTCGTTGTCTTTTGATGCGGTGGACAAAAAAGATCTGTTGAAAGAACCGTAATTATACGCCTCGTCTTGTGCGCTGGTGTCGGCAGAATCTGAAGATATTAATTTTTATTTTCCTTTAGCTTTATATAAACCACCTCTCTCTGTCAGCGCTCGTTTTGTTTTGAGAGCTATATTCTGTCTCAGCGCAGTTGGCACTGACCAGATAGTGTGGCTGAACGCTTTCGGGCACCTCGTCATTGTGCAGCTTAGTTTTGTTTGCAGACAGTTCTGCTGTTGCTACGGAATCTTCTTTTCTCCTCCAATGTCCATCCCTTCTTACGTGTTGTCAGCCTAAATTCTCGGTTGCCATATAAACGAATCTGGCACTAACAAAGCCTTTTGTGTACTTTCTGTTGTCTGCAAACAGCATTTCTAGATGAGTAGGCAAACAGTCAGACTGTTACATTTAATGGCAGCACTAACCTTCAAAATAGTAGAAATACTTGCATTTACGTAAAGCAAATTTTTACAAAAGTAATTATATTATCTTTCCCTGTGATGACTTTTTTAGGCTCTACCCAAAACCCTTTTTTAAACCCTACTAAACATATTTGCTTTTACCTTATCCTTTATGACTGACAAAAGAACCAAATAACCATCTTTACTTGTTATTTACATGATAGTTATCATCTCTCATATTTACAGCAATCAAATGCCATGTATATATGTGATCTCCTGGTTGTGTAAGTCAGCCATTAGAGATTAATTAAAGATAACTTTTCGTCCAACGTAAAACTTTGGAAAATTTTGTAAAGAAAGTAAGATTTAGATCACAACTTCTCTTTCAAAGTTTGTCTCTAAATTTCTTTTAAGCAATTTAAATAACACACGTAAAATTAATTAATAAAAGTATTAAATATATAAATATATATATATGTATATATGCACATTAACGTAATTATTTTTTATGCTACGTTATCATTTTAATAAACTTAATCAAAACAAAGGCAATATTTTAATTTATATAGTATATATACTTGTGACTAATATTTAGAACATCCTGTTTTCGTTGTTTTTTTCTTTTTTGTGCTGCTGTTGTCATTTAAAGAAGACTGATATTGGAGCTTGAAGAGGAACTAGGCTTACTCAAGTTTTACTCCCTCTTTTGTATCTTGTTTTTGTGTACTGCCATTGCTGTTTATTCAATTGATTTTCTTTTTTTTTCTCTATATATTATCTATTTTATAACCTTTATATATAGTGTTTGGTGTTCTAAATAATAATACTGTTACTTGGTAAAAATGTTAGGTACTTCACTTCATTTTTCCCTGCCCCTTGGTACTGAAGCTGCTTCCTTCCATCCCAGGAAAAGTACGTCTCACTTTTTTTATTGTTTAAAATGATAAAATAAATAAATAAATAAATTCGATGTGATTAAGATGTTTGTAAAATCGAAAAGTGTTGCTCTTATTCCACATGGATAAACGGGAGACATCCTTTAAAATTTTAGAGAGCAAAGGTTGTTTTTTTTTTTAATTATTAATATGGTTCCAAAATTTTCTTTGTCTTTTTTTTTCAGTTTGCGGCATTCTTTTCATTTAGCTGGGAGTTTGGAGAATTCCTGTGCAAATCTGTCCATTACCTTCAGAATGTTTCCGCCATATGCTCCGTAAGCACATTGACAGTGATGAGCGTGGAGAGGTGAGTGATATTTACCTTGCCCCCTTTCTCCGACTGCTCTTCAGCATCAAGCATCGGTTTGTTAGCACTCAGAGAACACTTTTTGTTTCCTTGCCTACTACGAGAAAGAGAGAAGTCTGAACTTAGTAAATGGCATTTTTCTAACTTATAATATTTAACAAGCAACTCACATTGGTACACTATCTAACAAAAAAAGTTAATTTATGAATTAATCTGTATTTTTACTTTTTTGAGTTCGTCAAACTTCATTAGATTCATTACCAATGCATTCGGGCTGTATTTTTGGAGCCAAACAGTTCGAAACGCTATTAGTGTGCCTTCGGATACGGTTTTCCAGAGAAGACGATTTCCCTACCCCCTTGATGATAAAATCTTTTTTTTTTTACGTTTTTTTATCAGTGAGTTTGTAGCACATGTTGTTGTTTTTACTATAGTTTTACTAATCAATTTTAAAGCAACTGAATTTCCAAACGATATAGGTGGCACGTGTGTGTGTGTGAGTGTGTTGGTGACTGAAGGCTTCTTACCAGCGTACATTCATCGCGAAAATTGGTATTTAGAATATTAGCAAACATTTTGCTGTGAAGGATTTTTAAATACAGATCAAAATCAAATTTATGTCTTCAGCCTAGTGCGGCATGAAAGGGTGTATTTAACCGGGGCACACACCACAAAACAACAACAAATAAAACAATATATCTTAGAAACAATCAGTTTATAACTTCTCAACTATTTACGAAGAATTTTTGTCAGTCTAAAAAATTACCACAAAGTTTCTAGACTTAAAACAATGAAGATTTTTGAAAGAACCGAAAGTCTCTCTTTGGCCTTTAATCTAAAATCAAAGTGAATTTGTTTTCGTGAAACTAAACTTATCGTAATAAAGTTCGTGAAACTAAACTTATCGTAATAAAGTTCGTGAAACTAAACTTATCGTAATAAAGTTCGTGAAACTAAACTTATCGTAATAAAGTTCGTGAAACTAAACTTATCGTAATAAAGTTCGTGAAACTAAACTTATCGTAATAAAGTTCGTATAACTAAACTTATCGTAATAAAGTTCGTGAAACTAAACTTATCGTAATAAAGTTCGTGAAACTAAACTTATCGTAATAAAGTTCGTGAAACTAAACTTATCGTAATAAAGTTCGTGAAACTAAACTTATCGTAATAAAGTTCGTATAACTAAACTTATCGTAATAAAGTTCGTGAAACTAAACTCATCGTAATAAAGTTCGTGAAACTAAACTTATCGTAATAAAGTTCGTGAAACTAAACTTATCGTAATAAAGTTCGTGTCGCTATGAGCATAAAGATGATGATGAACCGAAACTTTTTAATAGTGTATAATTGAGTAAAATACTTGTAATTTTAGTATAATTATTATTTAAGTTGAAAAAAATAAACAAAACGAGCACTGTAAATATAGCACATAATTCAGCGCACCGTGCAGAACGGAAGCTCGCGCTACAAGACATGGCTGGAGCAGGCGACGTAGGCAGGCGAAGACTAAGATTCACAACTAGACAAATCTGGCGGTAAAAATACAAGGAAATGAAAAAAAAGGAGATCAATTATAAGAAAAATAGAAACAAATGGAAAAGAGAGCAAAAATCAAGAGTGGCAATGAATAACTAAGGTGACTGGATGAGATACGCGTGGTAGGTAAAACCAGCAATAATATGTCTCAATCATTTTCAGTTTACGACACCAAGAAATGTACAGAATAAACGGAGGATGGTCGTCTGTGGTATGCAAAATGAGAACGATTAAAGATACATTATCAAGTTGTAGAGTGGCATCAGCACAGGAACAGTAGACGTGGCGACGTGGGAAAATGTTAGAGGCGCTGGCGAAGTAAATAGGAGGAAGTGAAAACATGCAGGTCAATTAAGGAAAAGGTCTTCATTTATGAAATATGTAAAGATATGGAAATACCTACGAAAGCTGAAGAGACAGGGGAAAGGCGTATCCTAACATCAGTCGATGGTTGGGAAGTACTAGAGGATGTAGGACAAAAATTAGTATTATTTCAAGATATAGGTATATCAAAACTGAAGGCTGATATCATTACCTTATTTAAAAATAAAGGGTAGAGGATTTGTTAATTTGGAAAACAGTTCCTCGGAAAGACAGGATGGAAAAGGACAGCTTTTGAAAACTTAAGTTAAGAATCGGAATGGAAAAGTTTGTTGTTTTTTTTTTACCCAAAAGTAGATGCCAGAGAAGTGCTGGAAAGATCTAATGTTGCATTTTAATCTCTTGTTTCTTTATCGTTTTTTTTTTTCGCTCAATTGTTTTGTTTCTTTTGTGTGTTTTTTTTCTGACGGAAATCTCTTACAACTTAAGCAGAGTACAGAGGTTGCCTTTATATAAATACAACACAAAACTGCGTAAAATAAAGAAATAGCCCTTCGATTTATTACAAGTAATGCAGTCGATATTATTCTCTTCTCAAATTTTTTTGTAATTATTTGCATACATATGGATTTAACCGGTTTGGACGTTGTTAATACAAAACGTATTGTAATTGTGCATAATAATGCCTTCTCCAAACACCTGGAGCACATTTGAGGTTTGAAAATTGTATAAATGATGACTATTTCATTTTCATTCTAAAATGTATTCATAATTGATTATGTAAATATCATAGTTATGACATTAGGTAATTTTTCAATGAATTACAGAATAAACAAACTAAAGAGTAAGCAAGCTAGATATTTAAACTAAGATATCATCTAGTGTTACAGTGGATTACTAGGATGTCTTTAAATGGACTTTATGGTAATCAGAGCTGTAGTTTTACAATAAACACTGTGTAATATAATGTTTATCACCGTGCAATTATTCTGCAGATTGCCAGTGTGGGACTTAATCTTGGCTGGAATTTTTCCAAACACTAATCTATTTAGAATAATAAATATGAGATCGTGCATTCGAAACAAACAACAACTGTATCTGAGCCATTCTGTAAGAGAAGTCGAATAAATACACCTAAAAACAGTAAAATGCCACAAAAAACTGCTTCGTTTTTCATTTACTACGAGTATTTAGTTTTACTAAATTTTGCCATTTATTCGCTTCTGTTATAAATCTGGTTAAATTTAAATAAAATACTAATATAATTTTTTTTTAATTACTGATCTAGGAAACAATTTATCCACAAAATAAAAGAGAAACATTTACTTTTTCTTTACGCTGACTTAATTATTCAGCGCCTCATCTTTACTCATCTACGTGACATTTACTCTCTTTTATACTTAATATCGTGTAAACGCCGCATAAAGATGGTCTTTATGTTCATTATTACTGTAATTAAACAACAAGAAAAAGTGACTTTATCGGTTTTGGAAAACAAAAAGTCCGGTTGTGTAAGGGTTTATTTCTACATTCTATAATGGACACCCTTTAAGAAAATTCTAAATTGTTTTAAAGCGAAATCAATAAATCTTTTCAAACTGTAAAACTTCATAGCTTAGTGAATTTGATACATTAATATTTTAAAATTCAGAATATTTTTTTTCCCATTTTTAACAATAGTTTGAAATGTTATTGCTTTATCAAAACACTGCTACAAGCGATAACCATGTGTCAGGCTGTTAATGAAAATCAGCTACCTTTATGTGGCTAATAGAATACATTGGCAACCATTTTGCCGCAATCAAGTACGAAAATCTGTGCTTCGCCTGACCGAGTCCTTGCTAGTGTTTTCATGAATAAATCTGCGAATATTTTACGCACCAGTAATTTTGTTCTATACCAATGGATTGGATCGTCTACAATTCGTGTCATTCCCGTAAAATCCCGGTAGGTGAGCATTCAAATTAACGTATGCCGCCCCCCCTTCTTGTATGCAGCATCTATAAAATTAGTATTATCTTCCGCAACATCAAGAAATTGTTTCCTGGCGACAGACAAGTCAATAACCTCGCCTTTATTTTCTTGTTACTATTGTAGTGAAACGTGTTAAGTTTCAGTAAAAAGTATAATTGGTTTCTATATATAGATGACAGATGAGCACTGATTGGATGTATTGCTGAGTTCTTCTTCCTCAGCTTCCATCTTTCTGTCTAATATTTTACTGGAGATGATTTTTTTATGTTAAAGCAGTAATGTCATAACTTAGACATTTTGGTAGCGACTGCTGCTTTGTAGGGTGATGCCTTTCATTTTGTAAATCTGTTGAACGATAACAGTAACAATAGATGTGTGTGTGTGTGGTGTGTGTGTGTGTGTGTGTGTGTGTGTGTGTGTGTGTGTGTGTGTGTGTGTTACTCTGCAGATGTAAAAATACCATCAGAACATTTTATTTTATTTTTCGTTAACTATTATGTACAAAAAATGTTTTTTAATGCTAAATCATTTCATATATTTGCAACAGAATACTAGTACATTCTTTAAACGGAAGTAAAACGCCATAAGCATACTTTTTTCTTTGACAAAGCTGAATACTAAGGCTCTGTTTTCCCCCGTACACTATTATCAACACAGAAAAAACTACAAAGAACTTATTACTACAGCAAGACAAAAGTTTGTGCATCTACTTTTTTTCTGACAGATGTTTGTATATTTTCAATTTTAATCAGTAAAAATGTGATAACTTAATCAGTTATTCAAATTTGTTTTCATAAATACTTAAGCGGCGTCCTATTCTCAAATAATCTAGAAATATCGCAGAGCTGTCTGCAACAAGAATCCTTTACAGTGATCTGGGTTATCGTTTCCTTAGTAAAAGAAATTAATCAGCTGATCGGTGATCTTGCATACCTATGATGGGTTGTAAAAAAAAAAAAGCAATAACATATATATTAAACCAATCGTTTGCTTTCCATAATTTATTTATTTCTGAAATTTTATAAAGGTATACGATTCTGAGAGATGTATCTTTAAAAAGCCAGTTTTCAAGATTTCGTTAGGCACAAAAACTACATAACGTTTCTTAAATTTACAAGACCACCTTTATACTTTTGATACCTTCTCTAAATGCCAACCAGCTCAATTGCTTTGTCTTTTCTGCATCATTACTGTGTCACTTTAGTTCTCTCACAAATATATAGATAATCATTCGAAACCAATTTGGTAAAAAATAATAATAATAACAATAAAGAGGATGTTTAATTAAAATCTGGCAGAGCATAAAACTTCTTGAAAGCCCTGAAAAAATAAACGTGTTTAGAACTTAAAATAATCCGCGATCAACTACAAATTTACTGGTTTTAACTCGTGATAATAGATTTTGACTAACGGAGTATTAAAACGACACACACGGGGGGGGTGTGGCTTAATCCAAGTTGCCTAGCAACATTTTTAGTTTTCTGCTTAAGACAAAGTACAAATTGCTCGTGAACAGATAATGCTTTCCACATGTCAGAAACACGCTGCAGGTCGTCACTGCTCTTTAAATGTATCGCGGGCTCAACAACGTTGTCCGACCGTGCGTGCACGAATGCTCCGTCTCTCTTCTTTTCTTTCTTATTTTTCACGATCTTTATTATTTAATAAAAACATGTTACTCATTTCAGTTCCCAATGATTTTATTTAATTTGCAGGTATTACGCCATCATGCACCCCATGAAAGCAAAATACGTATGTACTGCAAGTCGTACAAGAAAAGTTATCATATCGGTATGGATCCTTTCTTTAATTCTCGCCTCTCCCATCATTGTCGGAAAAGTAAGTAGGGCTTTAAATACTTTTCTACATGTGAAATTTTTTTAAGTTTTCTTTTTTTAACTGAAACTTTATTCTTTTAAGGCAGAAAAGGGCTTTTAACTCAATTGTGGGCTTATCAAAACTCAGCAAACGTTTTCCTTTGCCCCAGTGTTAATTTTTCTTTGAGGAACAGTTATCCTCTGGCCCCGTCATTTATAAACCTACCTAGCAAGGTTAACTTACACCTGAACCACGTTCATCAAGCGTAAAATTCTTCTTTCCGGATTGTCTTTGCGCACCTAACTCTGGATTTCGCTCACGATCTAGCTGCTGTCTGAACGCAAACGACTGGTTTCTCAGCTGAGTGATGTGACCGCCGTCGGTTGTAGTTTCTCGCGCCACCACGACAAAGGGGGCAAAGAAGAGCGAACATTTAACGTGGCCGCTAAAAGGCCCGGCCCCTCTTTCTGTGCTCGTGTCCGTTAATGTCGCCTTAGGTTGAAACAGTCGCGCAGTCTCGGTCACGCGTGACGTGTCTTTCCATATATGAGAAGCTTACTTTTATACGTTTATCCGAATTAAAAAAATTTTCAAACTTGCAAAATAAGAAAAAGGGTAAATTGGTTTAATTCTACTCTGTCTATAGCGCGCCAAACTTAGATCTATTGTCATTTTTCTCAGGTCGCGGGAGTGTTTCCGGGTTATTTCGGATATTTAGGTCATCTGCGACTTCTTGCTGAAAATCAGATTTCCATCAGCATTAAGGGGTCCGGTAGATTCCCGAAGTTTTACTTTCCAAATCACAATAAAACCGAATATTTTTATTTGTGCCTACATTTTTTAAAATTTTTTTTTTCTGGTATCACCCCCTCACCCCCGTCAGCAAAAGCATTCCAACAACAATGAAAATCGTGTTAGATGGGGAGGGGAATCGAGAAACGGTGTTTGCCGGACCCGTCACGTGCAGAAGGTGATGCGATTTGTGCCACCTATCTACTCTACACATCGCAGAGTTTGTCGAGCTGCTGTGACCGTCCCGCCCCCTCCGGCGAATGAGCGTTGGCTTCAGATTAATAGTACCTAGGGGCGATAATCCTTTTCTGTAAATAATATTTTCAACAACAACAACAACAAACAAAAAAAATTATGCGCCTAAATTAAAGTTGTATTTGTGAAGAAGTACTTTTCATCTATTAAACAGCTGTTGGTAAAAGGCATGATTAGGCTTCATTCACCTGCAAATGGAATCTATAACTGAAACAGATCATCTTTGCCTGCTCCTTAGTGATCGACGCGAAGAACTGGGACTTCATCGTTGCGCGACTGCTAGGCGACAGTAAATATGGACGACTAAATACCAGGTGAATGCATGCCAGCTAATAATATTTTGTTTTGTTTTCTAATCCTTTAAAGTACTCGTTAGAACAACCAAAAGCGATTGTTTTTCGTTTACTGGGAGTTCCACATCTTGGAAAATAAGAAAAAAATCTGAATAAAATTATGTATATTCAAATGAAAACGTGCAATAAATACCCCCAAAAACTTAGGTAAAATGACAGTACATTTAGAAAATAACTTTAACTACATTGTTATCTACAGTTTTCTGTTTTTATTGGTAACCGTAAGTTTGTCCATCTATTTCGCTGCTCCAACAACAGATAAAAGTCAGTGTTAGCCTTAATTTGGTCAATCTGCAAACTCTTCGTTTCAAAAGGAAGATACACAATTGTTTAAAACCCTTACACGTGTGCATGCATGAATGGCTTCACCTGCGTCTACTGAGCATCTAAACATTTATCGCTATCATTTTTAACGCGCTTTTTTAAAAATATGTTTTGGTAAAAATCGATGAAAGAAAAACAGTTATTAATTTAAAATTATTTTTAAAAAATACAAATTTACGTTTTGTTTAACTATAACAAAAGAAAAAGAAATTAAAAAAAAAAAAGAATTCCTAGTTGCAAACGTTTGTACTTATATAAATAAAGGATTCACATCGAGAAGAAGTGTTGGCCTTCAATGTCATACTTTCTAGCCATCCGACAACCCTGACTTCATGTCTGCAATGTTTTACTATATTTGTGTTATTGTTACCCGGAATTCTGAAAATAAATAGCTTAACTCGTTTGAAGAAAAGATGAGCAGACTTTTCATCGCAGTTAATACAGATATATCGCTCCTCCTCCTCGTAACCCTAACCCTGCCAATTTTCGGGTAATTTTTCATCAAGTGTATAGCAAATAACGGAGAATTTGTACAAAAAAAAAAAAAAAATATTTGCATGCGACGGATTTCGAGGGCTAAAAAAAAGAAGTACAGTAAAACCTCGGTTTAAGGGACTAATTAGGGGGGAGAGGATACGCATGCGCAAAAGAATTTTCGCACAGCTCAACGCGGAATTTTGTCGGGAGGACATGACGGCGTCAGTGGAACGCGGGTTCGCTATATCGAGGTTTTACTGTATAATCACGTTTTTGTAAGTCGAAATTTACGAGAGTCTCTCTCTCTGCATAGAAAAAAGCTTCCTACCCTGCAACACAAATGTTATCGTACCACTTTTCATCGCTTCGTCTGCGGGCGAAAGTACGAAGCTTTTTTGATACATTTTTTAGCGCATTCGATGCTGCCCTTACATATTCATTGCTCCAGCATAAATACGTTAAGGAGGGGCTTCGCTAAGTATACAATGTTATGGACATTTAACGTATGCATCTACCGAAGAACACTGATTTGGTCAGGCACACGTGGATTCCTAGAAATGTCTTTCATCAGCAAGCTCCATAATAATTAATCGCTAATATTAGCGCTGCGCCTCAGCCTCCTTAAAGATTTGGTTATTGCTAGTTAATTTTCAAATATGTATTGAGAAAGTGTCTGGGCCGAGGCCACCTGACCGTCGGAGTTGATGGGTCGTGTTAGAATCCCGATCAGATTCCGCTTGGTTTGACGAACCCTTTCCTGGGATGTTTTGTTCTAGCCGTTTCATACCAACCGCCTGATGGATTCACTCCCACGTCTGAAAATGAAGAAGTCTAGTAGCTCTTTCTGAGTACATTTGGCAGAGTTTCCGCGTGAAACCCTTGACTGGTTTGCTCTTTAAACTCCAAATCAAGAGTTCCCAGCCGTACCTATTGTTCGCCGACGCTCTCGCCTTTTTGCTGACTGTTTTGAAATTTTCAAAGATCCCGACAGTCAGAGCGAGTGTTTGACAAGAAGATCTTTCATAGAGATTAACTTTAAAAGTAAATTAAATGGAAAGCCGTAGTAATTTTAATTAATTAAGTAGTTTTTCTGCATATGGTTTGTTTTCCTTAAAAGTATTGCGTGATAAATATTTGCTCAAAAACGTTTAGCGAATAAGTATGACAAAGGAGATTGTCTCCCTTCGTGCCTGCGAATAGACACAGGGCTCTATTTAAAGATTTGTTCAGTTTCGCGGAACAGCGGAAATTACCTTTAAATAAGCCGATAAATTCTTTTCTTAAGTACATAGACACCTGGAAACAATCTGCTATCACAGCTTTTAAAGAAAGATCTTTCCAAATCCATCCATAACACATTAAACCATTTATACCAAAAATCTCTTTTGTTAGTGTATAGTAAGAGACACAGAAAAAGGGAGAGAGAGAGAATGCGCTTTTTGGCTACTGCTGAGCTTTGATACCCGATTTACTTGATTTTTTGGAAAGCTTTTTCTAATCTACACTGGTTTCCAAAAATGAAGCAACAAACAAGAAAAAAAATAATTCCCAAAATGGTTAAAGTTTTATTCAACATATGATCATCACTAATTCTTCTTCGTGTAACACAAATTTCATCAAAGAAATGTGTAAGAGTGTATGGGGAAGCAGACAGAGCCAAATGCTGAAACAAGAAGCAACCCTAGCATAAAGAATGTAAACGATGAGTTAAAAGTATTTAATAGGAAAAGTGGTTCCCCCTGACGGCAATAAATGATCCACAGTGGCTTTGCTTGTTGCTTATAATCGTAGCAACGAGAGCAGTAAAGTCTTATCAGAGAAATCTGCAGTGCTGAGCTTTGATTTTCTAAATGGTTAGAGACAACACGTTTTTTTCCAAAGTAAACCAATTATTCTTCTCTTTATGATCTAGTTTTAGGGGTTGTCATGGCAATAACATACGGTTAATGATTTTTTTGAAGATATTAGTCGACTACACGTATTCTATGTGGACGAGCGTTATCCTCCATTAAAGTGATATTATCTCCAACTGTACCTGCGTGCGCTTTTACATAGGGATTTAAAATCTCGTCTCTATATCTTATTACAGTCAGTTAAAAATCCAATAGATTCCTCCTTTCCTTAGCATCACACCTCCGCCACCGTAGTGATCCTTTTCCATGATGTTTGTGAGATGGTTGCATGTTCCATCTTCTCTCCAGATAATTACGCGCAGTGAATCAAATCAAAGAAAAATGTGGACTCATCAGTAACGACAACATGGCCTCAATCACATGATGCCCAAGCGACCTGTTTAACCGCTCGTGTTCACGGAGGCATATTAAGAAAATACACACCATGGGTAATGTCTCATAAAGCTTTTTTTAAAAATCAACCTGTTGCGTATGGTTCAGGCTGATACTATGTTCCTTGTGACCAGAGAGAAATCAGAAGCAAGTTAAGTCAGCAATGAATTTCTTTGTCAAGCCAAAATGGCACAGCCAAAATATTCCACACGTCTGTTCACATTTAGCCTTCCCCAACCCGAATTTGTGGCTATCCAGCGTCTGTCCTACGAATGGCTTTTTACCTTTTAGAATAATCTTCCACAGGAGCACATTTACCCATTTGGCAATATTTCACAATAAATATCCTACCAAAGCCAAACTGGATATGAAATAAAACCAGTTTTTTTCCTCGTCATTATATCAAATTAATTTAAATGTTTCTACAGTAAACTAATTTGCTTATTTGATAAAAGTTGCATTACATAAAGAAGAGTTTGTGTTCAACACAGTTTCTTTTGTTTATTGCTTAAATTTTTAGTTTATGAATACTTCGTTCAGTTGGTCCTAAACATGCTAAATTCAGTCCCCTTTCCTGATAACTCCCGCGTGACTGAAACCAAACTTCTTTTATTTTTAATATGACATGCTATGGTTTCTGTAGCAGCCCTTTTCACAAGATTTTCGCTGACTCACAAAATGCGTAATTCTCTCAAACAGCTGAACCCATCTTATTGCCAAAAAGCGAATGTACTTATCATCGGTAATCTTTGTTGCGCGCGCGTGGCTCTAAATATAAATATCATTACCGACTTCATTGATTTAATAAAATTAAGAATTCATCAATGTTAGAAAAATCAGTAGTCAGGACTATGTTTTATCGTGGCAGAACACTAATTTTAGTTGATTTGCTTTTCATGGAGAAACATTGGTGGAATGGTCACGTTGCGTGAACAATGATTTATTAGCATGACGGTTGCAATAAAAGTGCATATTGCATGAATTAGTTTTTCCATGTGTTGTTTATAATTAACTGTGTCTAATAATTAGGTACTAAAGTTACGTTTTTGCTTTAAATCTGTCAATATTTTGCACAGTTACTTAGCATTAATACAAATAAAATGGTTGCCATAATTGTGCCACTCATCAATGGAAATTATGGGAAATGGTACGACAACAAACTGGGGATTTTCAAATAAAACCCGACTGTATGCCATCATGATGACGCCCATTCCAGTCGGGTTTCAGCTGAACGTTCTCTGGGTACAGTAACCTATATCTCTTTTCTAGTTTTGATCATCACGACCCCTTAAAGAAAATATCGCCGGCACGTTGGCAGTACACAGTAATGTTATATATATATATATTTTTTTTAAATCTCGCTTTCTACTAGTGTACTAAAGATGTGAATCGATATAATGCCCAGTCCTAAAGCTATAGTCGTGACAAAAAGGACCATTAAGGATTGCTTTGAAAAATGCCAACTTTACCTTCGGGACAATGGCACAAAAGTCAGATCAAAGCGATCATCTTCCCTCGGAGGACACAAGTGTCGGCAGTGAAGAACAGGCTGAGGTTAAGAAGAACCGGTGCTGCGAGGTAAACGGATAGTTTCTTAAACTTTTGCCGCTAATGTTGCACCATTCTGCTAATGCACTCCATCGGCAATAGCTCGTTTCAGAGCCCTGAGACTCTGTGACGCTAATAAACAAGAATCTTTCAGATTAAGAATCAGCATGTGTAAAAAGAAAACGTTTTGTTCTTGAATAGATCCGAAAGCATGCTTAATGTAGTTAAAGAAAGTAAAGATTATTCAAACTTATTCTATTTTCTTACTGTTAGAACTAATTAGAGGAAAGGCGAAAATTGGTCAGTTTACATTCTATATAATAAGCAATAACTTTGTTCTTATCTCGATATCGTTCAACTATTCAGCAGCAACTTGAATTCGTTGTGGTAACCAGCATCTCAGCCTATGAAAATATGAATTTGTGATGTTATACTAGACATAGGTCTTATGTGGTTTCTGCAAAATATTAGGTTGCTATAAATGTTTTGTCTGTTTTTTTTACCGCAACAATGATACTCCATATCGCTGCTGAATGTGAAGTTTATTAGTCAAAGTAAGTTCCATTACAATGAATGCACTTTTTCAACACGAGGACGAGCGCTGTCGTGGAGCAGGATTCGGCCTCTTCGATTCATCAATGCCAGCTGTTGTTTGGAGAGTTTCTGATGAACAACGTTAAATTCACAACGGTACCTTTCAGCTGTGATGGTTTTGCCAGGTTGCAAGAAGTTATAGTGAGTGACACCAGTTGCAGTCCACCAGACAGTGACCATGGCCTTCTTTGGGTGGAGGCTGGGTTTTGGAATGTGGTTAGGCACCTTGTCTCTGTCGAGCCACTATGCTTATGTTTGCGACTGTCGTAGAGGATCCATTTTTCATCACACGTAATGATTCGGTCAAGAAATGGGTCATTTTTGTTTCTTATGACAAGCAAAGAGCAGATCTCCAATCGATGATTTTGTCGTTGATCATTCAACTCGTGAGGCACCCACTTGTCAAGCTGTTTAACTTTTTCACCTTGCCTATTACGTCATGGATTCCGGGAAACAGTTGCAGTGTTTATTTCAAGCTCTCCAGCAATTTCTCGCACTCTTTTTCTTGGATCGGCTTCAAATGAAGCTTTCAGACTGTCATCATCACTGCATGTTACGTTCATTATCTTCAAGGCTCACATCTCCTGATAGAAACTTTTAAAACCATCGTTGTACTGTTTGCTCATTTGCTGTGTTCTTACCCCATGCTTGCTTGATGTTCCGAGTTCCCCCGCTCGCTCTGTGACCTAGTTTGAACTCATGAAGCAAAATGGCACCTTAAACGTTTCTATCCATGCTTCACTCAGAACCCTGAAACAAATATACATTTTATGATTTTTAAAAAGGTAAGTTAGCATAATGTGCGCCAAAGCACACATTACAAAACGATATCTAATTTAACTACATACACCTTCACAAGAATGAAAAAAATGAACCCCAAATTAACATAATATAAAAACCGACAAAACTTTTGTAACGATCTAATAGTTTGTCAAAAACGCACTTTCTCTTTTTCTAATGGTGCTTAAATAAGGTAAACATGTTGCACCCTAGAAGAGATTGGCATTGATATTTGTTTTCTAAAAATGATGAGAAAAAAACTGCACATATGAGATTAGAACTGAAATCATATCTTTGCATATAATGAGAAGAACGGTACAGAATTCGTTCCCAATTCATTATTCATGGAAACACTCTTCATTTTACAAACTGCGCGTGGGGGAGAGAGAGAGAGAGAGAGAAGTTGGCTGTGGTTTGTTTTGTTTTGAGGTGATAATAAACTTTCGTCTACTTCCAAATTATCTCAAGTGACAGTACACAAGAATTGTGCAGGTTCCCCTGGGGAATGAGCGGGTGAACATTACTAAGGCCAGCCATGCTGTCTATTCTTTCAACAGTACAGCAGGTAGAACAACCCAGATTCCCCAGACACTGCTAGATGCGCCTTTTGCAGCTACTGGTAATGATGTGATGGAACCTGCCGCTGGCGGACGTTAGCCAGTACCCTCTTTGTAGAGCCGTGTGGTGGCCTACCATGACTTCTGTTTACTGAAAAATTACGAATAATTATTTAAGTACTGTTTAATGTCTCTTTCTATATAATCAACATTCCCTCCTTTTTATCAGTATAAATGTATGTTTATAAAATTACTGGTGTTATTTTACCTATTTACTTTTTGACTTTGACGAAAATCTCTTATAAACTCAATTTCCTTTTTAATATAAATAGGAATTATGGCACAGACAACAACTCCATCTGGTGTCTTAGTAACACATTATTCCAGCATTACGTAATCTGCTAACACATTGGACAGCCTAGGTGACATAGGGCAGACTTAGGATTTTCACCATCCTTTTGGAATAAAAAGAAAGCGGCTCTTTTCAAAGACCTGTTATGTTCTTAAAATGTTCATAAACTATTTAATGTGGGTGTGTGTACGATGGCGATGATTGGCGATTCATCTTATTGAAACACAGCTTCTCGTCTACACGTTTTCGAACCCATATGTGGTAATGTACACGTAACTAACCATGCGCGCTGATATATGTATAAAACATGGAATGCTCCCTTTGCCAGACCGGAATCGGATATTCACTTAATTACTCCGAAATTTTGATTTATGTTTCCTAATTATTAATTCATCATATTTTTGTAGCTTATAAGCGATGAAATTTCTTTTTTGCTCTACAAATTCTTCTCTATAAACGCTTATAAAAACCTTTGCTGTTTTCATTAGTTACTTTCATCCAAATTTTGAAAATAACACGCAACATGGTTTTCTTTTGTTTAAGCAATTCTGATTTAAAATAATGTTACCGATAGAAACAATAAAACCGGATACATTTTTAAATGAAAACGTCTTGAGTGACCACTGCTCCAGTATCCAATTATTGATGGGTCCATTATGTAACATCGTTAACAGTAATATGCAAACTTATAACTTCATTATTCGTGATATGTTGGACCATTTCATTGTTGAATCCAGAATTATTACTGGCTGTGTCTGTAATTATTTTTTGTTGAACCCTAATTTGCTAGATTATTATTGCTGCAGCCCGCTTCTTTTGGTTTTAAATTTTCTTTTCATCTTTCACTTGATTTAAACTTCTCTTCTCTCTTCCCTCTAAAATCAAATACATAAAACGTAAAGGTTTGTATAGCCTTTTAAATCCTTAGTCTAGCATAGGTTTGGTGATGACGTTAACTAACTTACGGCCCTGCGTTTTCAGGAATTTTTAAATGTAGTTGATACGCTAAAAATTCCTTAGAAACCAAATGAAAAAAAAAAATTAAAGGCCTTTCAAAGCAAGAAGCTAAATATCATTTGCTATGTCACGATATCAGGCTACAAGGCAATAATTTAAAAACTCAGTTATATCATGCTAAAATCCGATGCAAAGAGAGACAGATAAATAGGCAGAGATCAGGGTGAGTTTCAAATCAGACATTTATTACGGATGAGTTGTCACGACATTGCGAATGTGAAATTTGACGAAAATCATCAAGTGACTTATTTTTAAAGTCGATAAAAACCTCGTAGTATAACAAAAAAAAAACACCTAAAATAAAACAGCTTTTCATAAGATTATTGGAAAATAAAGTATTTTTAGTGCAAAAAAGAGAAAAGAATATAATTAGGGAGCTAAAATATTTGTTACTTGGTTTAGGGAAGAGAGAATCTGGATGATCTGACTCCTGTACAGTTTTTTTTTACGGTTGCAGGACTTACAAAAGAAAAGTAATTTAGTATATTTTTGCAGTAAATATGTATACATCGATCTTGCATAAATAATTTCTTAAAAGGGGTTTGGCTAAAATGGTATTCTTTTGTTTTAGTTACTTAAAGAGCACATACACCTTTTAAAAAACTGTGACGTACGATATTTTTTTTTTCATCGAAAACACAGTTCGATCTATTGGGACGCGGTGATTTAAGGTAAACTGTTTTAAAATCTTCCACCGGCATCACCGCTGTTAGTTTCTGCTAGCAATCGATGCGTCAGGATGTGTCGTCGACAACAGCGTCGGCGCGCGGAGATATTCTTCTTTTAAAATTCAAACCTTTTCAGCTTTTTCTTAATCTTGTTAGTTTTTTTTTTTTGTTTTGCTGAAATTTCCATTTCAAATTAAATATGTCAATGGAAAGGAATGCAAAGATCCTAACATTATTAGAAAGTCATTTTAAGGCATCAATAAATGTCATCTTTAATGCAAATAAATGTCACGAAAATCCGGAGTTGCCATTCTTTGCCAGACTCGGTAAATAAGAGATTTTAACCAATGTAATACAATTAGTTTTAAGTACCACTTTCTAAAAATGTATAATTTTTATATAGTACTGCGATTTCTAAATTGATGTCAACCAGTCCAAAGTGAGTTTTTAAAAATGTCTGTTATTTATTTAAAATCAATTTAAATCTTAAGCTTTTTAAAGTTTTTGAAAAACCACCTACTACTCTCAGGACATTTTCCGTAAAACACAGTGCCAATATTCTTTTTAGGTTTAATATACTTTTATTTTCACGATTTAAAAAAAATGTTTTGCTTTTATATATACATTTTTTTTTTTTTTTTTACTTTCGATCAGTATTTTTTAATATAAATTTGTGCAGTAATTCAAATATGGAAATAAACGTCATTGGAATTTATATTGTTGTGTTTAAGAGCTTTGACAATCGAATTAAACGCTATTAAGTAGATTTGTAAAGTAAAGTACACAGCTCCACGTTAAAGCTTGGTAATGTTTGCTAACAGGATTGTGTGTGACAAGTGTAAGCATTGCGAACTAGGCAAAATATTCTATTAGAATCATTGCAAAATTTGCTGTTGAGAACGCGGTTATTTCTTCTAAGTCCGCGATAACGTCTGCTATTGCAAACATGGCCAATTAATTCTATAAAAACGCGGCCAGTTCTATTAATGATGCAAAAACAAAAAAATCGTCTTATAAAACAAGAGACAGAACAGTTTCTAACGTCGATTTACAATTTCTGCACCAGAATTTCTAATAGATATTTGTCCTTTTATTTTCATTATTTCCTGTGGACGTCCCTTCGTCTACTTTGCTGGTAGGCACTAAACCAATATCATCTGATTGTTTACCATGTCTAATCCCGTATAATTTAGAAAAAAGAACAAGTATGGTTTCAATCCATCTGGCTGTTGAGTTTAGTTAATTTAAATTTGCTTCGTGATTGGCCGAGGGAAGAAGGAAATCACAGAAAACCTTGCCAGTTCTACATAAAATATATGCTAATTTCTGTCTAACTACAAGTGAGAACCAGAAAATACGATAACATTTTTTAAATGTTACTCGGTAAGCATATAACTTCTTATAATTATTCAATCTTTAGTTGGAATGTCAGGTGTTGGCACTGTGAATAATACTATAAGAATATTAGACTTTGAAAAGTTTGACCACTTTATTATCTGTTTCTTAAAACTCATTTTGCTTTTAATTTTTAAATTCAAATAATTTTTCGCAATTAAAATAATGAGGGGTTTTTTGGCTTTGGAAACGAAGAAATACTTTAAGCGTCAACTGAGCGCTGTATTACCTTTCGGAATTTAAAACAGCTGTTCTGGTCGTGATTTTCTGATCAACATCCGTTTCTTGTTACTTAAATGTCAGTTGTTTGTTTACGTCGTAGATTCCATCAAACTCACGCACCATGCGAAAAAATATTACCTCTGCTTCTCCTGTTCTCAGGTCCACAAAGAAGTCGGCGAGAAAAAGAAGGCTTACTGGTGCGTCAATGAATGGAGTCAGGTCATCTTCTCCAAACTCTACGAGTTCTACATGCTCTGCATTATACTGATGTTTCCCGTTTCCATCATGTCGTTTGCGTACGCCAGCATTTGCAAGGAGCTGTGGGCTGTAAGCTTCACGAGGTCAGCCATGCAGAGAGGAGAGTAAGTCCATGTTGGAGTTTCGTTGGCGGATAGCTCTGGCTCGAACTCTTTTCTAGTTATTATTCTGGCAGGATTCCCTTCATGAGGTTTAGCAGCCAATTAAAACGGGAAGAAAGAAGCATCATCTGCTTGCGTTGACAGCAAATAAGATGTCAGTCATTACGTTATAACTGTCTCTTTCGGTTTTGGTAACAGCAGTGTTAACAAAATGCTTTACACTATCAGAAACGTTTGCAAAATATTAGTGCCCAATAATAATTTTTTGCAGATTGGAAACAGTGATGCCAACGTTTTCATAAAATCCATTTTTTTTTTATTTTTAATGTCAAAAATAACATTTAAAATTAATTAAGGGATTAAACTTGGCTATCAGTTGCGTTCTGTTTTTTTTCTTTCGGTAAAGCTCCATTCTTAATCTGTGTTCCTCCCTTAGACCTGTTATCCAATATTTCTTTAAAAAAAAAAAAAACAGCCTAAACTAATTCAGCGAAAACTAATCAAGTTTTACATTAATGAGTGCACGTGTTATTTTGGTGTTTAGTGTAGAATCACGGCCCTGGATACGGTAAAGTCCTGCCATTTAGTGTCACATTAAACAATGTCTAAAACTAAATAAGCAGTCACGATTAACCTAGAATTTCGTATGAAATAGTCATTATTTTCAAAAATAGCAAGTCCTAACTATATTCCACGTAAATTCATTGAACACAATTGGAGTAACAATTACTGTATAACAGAACGTTTTATTACTAACCATTTTCAACCAAATGCAAAGGTGTGTTTTTACGAATTACCTGATAATGATGGCGTGACTGTAATTCATTCGGTAGAAGCCGCAGGAATCTTTGAAAATTATATATTTAACCAGGTAAAGTTATGTCAGTGACTTGATTTTTGCTTCCACCAATGCTTTTGTCGTTGTTTAGGCTGCCTTTGATTGTTATCCTTCTGTAGTTTGCCCTTATTCAAAGGCAGTCTCGTGATACATCTTATAATGTGGCAGGAATAAAAAGGAGTCATGAAAGGGATCTTTACTCAGAAGGCTTTAGCTCACGTAGCAAACCTGATTGTCATGGTGGCGTCCGCTTCCGAGTAGCATTTCATTTTGCTAATTTCGGTGGTCGTGTATGTGGGCGTGTACTCACACCGCGATTTTAAATAAAACAAAAACAGAAGAAGCATTTAGAGTTGTAGTCGGAATAGATTGAGAAACGTTTGTGCAAAGCGAATGTCAAACCACCCCATCCTGCAAACCGGGACAACTTAATATCCGTGGCTTCATCAGAAATCTTCCGCCCTCTAGTCCACTGAAAGGTAAAATACTACCCCTAGGTATTACTAATATATATATATATATATAATTCTATTATCAGATTCAATGTTTCCATTTCAGGGCTTAATATTTTACCAAAAATAATCCAATTACTCTTTTACTAGTATCAGAAATTATTGCAAATAAAAAAGATAATTTGATTTTATTTCTTTTGTAAGTTATAAATAGCTGCTTAATTTCTAACAACTTGAGCCTTCCAAAGTATAACTGGAGTTCAGCAGCAACCTAGTTCAGTCTCACGCAAGAAAAAGGCTTATTTTAGACCAGTTCTCTGCTCGCATTTTCCCATATTCCAGTACTGAAAGAAAAACAAATAAATTTATAGTTATGTAAATAAATAATGTATTATTATTATTATTATTATTATTATTATTATTATTATCTATTAATTGGGTTATAAATGTAAATAAACTGCTCTAAGCTAAGGTTGTCACACAAAGAATTTTTATTATATTTATCTGAATCATTACATTTTCAAACATTAATTTTACATAAATCTGATTATTTGAAGAAAAAAAATAGTTGGTAAATAACTTTCTAAAATTTTAATTTTTAATTAATTTTCTTCATTTTTAATACTTTTATGGATACTTTGTTCTTTTTTAAGTGTTGCATGAAGACATTGAAATTATAAGCAGATGTTTTACAACCGTGGAAATACTAATTTTTTTTTAAAAATTGGCGTACACTATTATAACTTTGATAAAATTCATTATTATCTAAAAATTACAAATTATTTTGTTTAATTTGAATTAAGTGCAAATGGTTAAATTCAAATTTTTCTTTAATTTATTGAAAATCTTAGCTTTATCATAAATGAAAAGTCCAATTAATCAGCTACACTTTCATATTAGTTATGCACAAAAACATTATCTGAGCAAAATACTGCATAAAATGTAATAAATAAATCAGTTTTAAAAAGAAAACATATTCAAACTGTTGATAAAAGTAAATTTGAGCGTTTTATAAAATGACAGCAGAAAACAATAATTTGATGGCTTACTAATGAAGTTTTTTCAGGAAAGAAAATGTTGAATACCGTGAGTATGTTGTATTTTAAATAGTTTATTTAGATAATTTTTATGACGGAAGGGCTGCAACTCTGACATAAATGATTGCCAACTGAAAAAAATTAATTAATAATCACTGTATGTTGTTTTTTAAATTACCATAAGGCTCACTACAGCAAGCTTCAGTACTATGTGCAGTGAAGGCGTAGATAATTTTGAAAATTTGGTAGATAAACAATTCGCAAAAGCACTATACTATAACACACAGCTGATAACCTATAACATTCGTTGAAAGGTTACCATGGCATTGCTCATAACCTCAAATATGTTAGTCAGCATCAGATGCTTATTAATTTGCACCAGTTCCCTATTTTGTCAAGGATTTCTTGCCATTGTATGAATAATCTATTTTTTTTTAATCTTGAAAATGACGGAAGAACTTTTATCTTCATGTCGTTTGTGTTCAGATGAGATCTGATGTGGAAATAAAAATTGAAAATAATATTAATTTAAAGTTTCGTGCTGGTCTGTACGTATACTGATGAATACATTTTAAACTGACGAACTATGTACCCTAATTTGCTCAAGACAAACAATTATTTTATCCCTCGTTCCTTGGCGAACCGAATGGAATCGCAGTAGCCGTGGAAACCCGTCTTGTTTCAGTTTTTTTTTTTCATGAATTAAATTAATCGGATGTACACTCACTCGTGATCTAGTATTTTGAAAGCCATAGGGGAAACGATAAATGCCAGACGCCTGTACCCGGCGACAAGTAGAGCCCGTTGGGATAAGCATTGTTTTAAGGAGATTCCGTGGCAGGGTTCTGTCTCCCTCGTGTTTCTCTCTAAACTTCCTAATGTAACCATAATTCGAGTGTGCGTGTGTACGAGCGTCACTAACGGACGGTGCTGAGACAGCTGAAACGGTGCGGTTACCTTAGCAATTTAGAGGAACTCGTAGGAGCGTGATGCTGACCGATAGGTTCAGCTGCTTTTTAAGGGATTTTTCAGATGCGATTGAATTAAAATAGAAAACGCCGTCAACACTCATCAACGATCGAAAGAAGAAAAAATGCAACTGATAAAATAAGAAAATAGATTTCCGAAAAGTGATATTGTACAGAATTTTCATCATCAGAAAGGCAATGTGCGACCGGATGAAGGCGGCTTTGTTTCTTCTTGTTAATCTATATCGTTTCTGTCCGCTTGCTCCGACTTCGCTGTCTTCTGTCCTCTTTCGGCCCGCATCGCTTCCAGTCCTAATTAAACAGGTTAGAAGACAAAGAAGTCACAGAGAATATGGGGGAGAGATTGTTCTTCTGCGTGATGGAATAACAACAACAAAAAAAGCTTCATATTTGCGACTGAAGTTGTCCTTCCAAATAAATATTTTAAACTTTCTACATACAACCCTGTGGCGAATTTTCACCTCACTACCATCAGAATCTGCATCACTCAGCGAAGGTTGAGCCACGGGGTGGCTCCCTCAATAATGTAAGTCCGTGTCGCTCCACCCAAAGGGTTTAGCGTCAGGGAAGAATTGACTAGATATACGGGCAGTCCATCACGAATACTAGCCAGTGCTCCATCTGCTATAAGAGAGGTAAAAGCTGATCTGGTGCACAAACCACAAAACCTGATGAATACCGATTGACCTGTGAGTTGGAGAGCCGAAGGTCGTCTCCGCTTGATAGCTAGCAAATACAATTGGCATTGACAAAAAAGATGCGGGTCTTTAGTGTCATAAGTGTCATGTATGATTCACGTTTATCAATAAAGATGGATTTTGCTTGTCTTTAATACAACCGACAATATTTTTACTAGCGGATGCGATAGCCGTTATTATATCGGTAAAGACCAGGACCGAAGGAGCGTCAAACTGGTGTATCCCTTAAATTGTCTACGTAGAGCCCTTTAAATGATAAACTTGTAGGCAATGTTTACATTTGTTGGTCTTCAGATGGCACACAATTTATTGGAGAAAGGGGAATTATTTTTAATATATCTGATGTAGAAATATTGGGATGATGGCTCTACCTTTCCACCTCCAGAAACAATTCCCAATACCTAAGGAAATACGGGCGGGCGGAGGCACTGCGGATCCGAGCCAACTCAGACTGACATACCTCCTTAGCATGGTTTCTTCTCCTCCTTCTTTATCAGCTCCTTCCGTACCTGAAAAATAAAAAGTTATAGCATCGGACTTTCTGTAGTAGGAGTGCAGCTAACCTACACTTAGCTTAAGAAACTGAAAACAGGGAACCAGCTTAGATCGATAACCTATGTGCTGACATCGCGCGTGCACTTGAAGTTTACTCCATTCCAGACATTCAGCCAGTGCAGAAAATCAACAACGGAAGGCCCTTCTGGGGTCAACTCCGCGCAAGGCCCGGGCTTTTAAGGGATATTTTCATTTAGCATCGACCTACTTCGATCAGCAGTCGGTGATCGCTAAAAGGCTCGTCGATTAAATTGCAGACTTCTTAACCGGTAGCCGCTGATTAACACCTTCACTATGCGGAAAGCTTCCTGTAAAATCCTCTCTCTCTTTCCTCCCTCTGGCGCTGAGCCGTGTCGACGGTAAATAATTCTACATTAGCTCGCACGACACTGTAACATTGCGCTCGATATTGACGGAAGCCACGGAGACATTTTAAGTTGACCCGCTGATGTGGGTGTAAAACGGAGTTGTTTAAACACTAGCAAACACGTAATCAGGTTAAAGTTGAGAGGTCGTCGCTGGTTTTAGTTTTATTTATTAGACGAACGAATCGATAGAAAGATTAATAAGAAAATCAACACGGTTGTAAAGCCACGTGGTTCGTGAAAATTATACCGAATTCATATGGTAAATAAATCGTGCAGACTGTCGATGCGTAGAGAACTGGATTTAGTAATACACTGCCCCCCCTCATATTAACTTGGAAATTCTCGTGAACGGTGCGTGTAATCGGGATTTATATATATTCTGAACCGGTGAGCACTGTCATCATCAGGTTGAAACAGACGTGTTAATGACAGTTTGACAAAGATTCCGACATTTCTTGTTCGATCTTTTGAACGGTATTGTCGCCAACTTCGACCGATACCAACAGCGCTGCTAGCCTGTCCCGGAAGGGAAGGCGATCAGTGGTGACAGCGGGCCACAGCGCACCTGCTGTCAAGTTTCTCTTGCTAAAGTTGCCCATGCAGCAAGAGTAAGCCACACAAAAGAAGAAAATACGGTCCAACGTCTTCTTTACCAAATTTGGGTTAAGAAATCCCTACTTTACGGTAGGAAGAAAACGCTTTAAAGGATCGGATCACCGGACACGTCCGGAAAGACCATCAAGCTTTAACGATGTGTACTCCTGCCGTGTGAGTTTGTCTGCAGGTCGCACATGGATTTGGAGAAACCTAACAATGTCCTACAGCCCCGTTGTCTACTACAATCCACCGGTAAATACAGCAGCGGTACAGGCAGCAATCTGACATTGTGGAAAGGTCGAACTATTGTCTGTCAGTTCTTCGGGCTACTTTGTCGTTGTAAAGGCATATCCGCTATCACGGTGCCAGCAAGGTTTACTGGGATTCGATACCCATATTTTCAGGATGATGGCACTACATTACATCCGTGGAGTGGCCTCGGTTTGGAAAAGAAATCAATATGTTCAACTTCTTCCCGGAATAGCACAATCTTTGGTATAAAGCGTATTAAGCACGTAGAGGAGCATCGCCAGCTGAGAGTACCCGTCTACGTCTCGCCAATATGACGTAGTTAAAGGAAGCTCTCACATAGATACGGAAGAACTTGGACCGGACCGTGTTGTAGCATCTCGTTGATTCAGTACAAACAGGGTTGAAGAGGCTGCTCGTGCTGCGGAAGGTGGCTCGACCAAGTGGGAACATAAAGTATTTCACTATATGCCTTGCATTTATTTGCTGTTTTCAGCAACAACAAAAAAACAAACATATTGTAATAGTATTAAGCTTCTAGATTAATATGGCGGTGCATTGTAATTTTGCCAAACAAAATACATTAAATAAATCGTTAGGCGTTGTGTGGAAAAAGCCATGTTTTTAAAGAAACAGTGAATCTATAGTCTTGTTTTAACAGAGAACTTGTCTTTGCTTTAATTTTTTACGTTTAACTTACAACCAACTTGCAGTTGCACATATACCAAAATGCTGTTAATATCCATCCGTTTGTTTGAGTATAGTAATGACGTCACACAGGGAGATGGTTTCATCAAATCGCTGAGCTGTTCATGGTTGTCAGCGAACTTACCTAACAGTTCTTCAGATTAAATGTTCTCTAATCTAAAAATTTAATATATTTAAAAGTTGTGTGTGTATCTGGATGTATAAATGTGTGTTTGTTGGTATGTGAGTCTGTGTCTGTGTGTGGTATGTGTATGTATGTGTGTGTATTGTGGTATGTGTGTGTATGTGTGGTATGTGTGTGGTATGTGTATGTGTGGTATGTGTGGTATGTGTGTATGTGTGTAAGTGTGTATATGCGTTGTATGTGTGTGCATGTGTGGTATGTGTGTATGTGTAAGTGTTATAATGCGTGTGTATGTGTGTATATGTGTATGTGTGTATATGTGTGTATGTGTGGTATGTGTATGTGTGTGGTATGTGTATGTGTGTGTGGTGATATGTGTGTATGTGTGTGTCTGTCTATGTATGTGTGGTATGTATGTGTATGTGTGTTATGGTGTGGTATGTGTATGTGTGTATGTGTGGTATGTGTGTGTATGTGTGTCTGTGTGTGTATATATGTGGTATGTTTGTGTATGTGTTGTGAACATACTGAGAGTAGTAACATTAGCCATACATAACTCTATGAAAGGAATAAACCCGCGTGAGATAGAATACATTATGCAAACCGTTTACTACTGCAATTTTATTTATTACAAAATGTTAATTTACTGATATGTATTGTAGTGGTTGTGGATATTATAGTTATCTTAAGTTAAATGTTGAAAATTACTCATTATTTAGTTTGTGCAACTTAAGCCTCCTAACGACTGTTAAGCGGACTTGCACGTATGCTGTGAGTATTATTAAATGATCTGATCGACCAGTCTATTAATGTTACAAATCCGTCAACGGTTTTCTTTATAAAAGCAGCATTCTATCAAATTAGCAGATGGTTATCACGTTTTCTAAAGTACCCAGTAACATGCGATAACCTTATCTGACAGAACTGTGTATCTCTTTTCTGGTGCTATATCTGAGCACGGAAGCGCCACCTGACAAAAACCAACCAAACAAATCGGTCTATAATAATAATAATAATAATAATAATAATAATAATAATAATAATAATAATAATAATAGCATTCGTTCCTGGTAATCAAAGAGAGCTGTCAAATTACATGCGAACATCTTGGTGCGCGAGATTGTTTATGAACTGCACTTACAGGTAGAAAGCAGCCTAACGTCAAAGTCCAGACTAGGATTAGGACAAAAAAAAGTCACTTCTCTCCATTAGCCAATCAAATTACTTATTACATTTTAGGCGTGCTTAGAAAGCAAGCAGCTCATTGGACATCTATCTGTATAAACGTATGATGAACAGTTTAAATACTTTACTTTTTAAAAAAATAATAGCACACTGTTTAATTACAGTGCACCGGGGGGGAAGGAAATTTTTGCTTTATTGTTAAAGTCGTTATCAGAACCAAATTTCCATCTGTACTTGGTGTTTACAATGGCAGTAAATCTGAGAGATAGTAAATACCGGGTTGGGACGACATTTTGTTTCAATACATCAGTCATTAAACGTGAAGTTTAGATCACATTTGTTCCATCGCTGCTTGCACGTACATCACTCAGACAGGAAGTCAGAGTTGTAATGAAAACCAGCAAATGTATCCATGGTTAATCCGTCTGCAGAATTTTCTGTTTTAAATGGATTTAAGATTATGTGATAATGCATTAACTTTGTCCCGTAATGTTAAATGTTTTTTTGCAAGGATAAAACCAATAGAAGTTAAACTACTTTTGCTTAATTAATTATGTGTGTAACTATAATCGGAAACTATTTTATCACGTGAGGTTTCTTTCCGATAATTACAATAATATATATTCTTGATCAGTCGGGCGTAGTGACGCGAGCGGGGTTATTATTGGTTTTAAAGAAGTTTCTCATGTGTCCGATTTCTTGACAAAAGTCTGCTTGAAAATTGCTCACCTTTCTCCCTAGAAACGGAACGGAGCCCGATTTGATCGCCAGGAACAGATATCAGAACCAGCAGCTGACGAGTGAGAAAAGTCCGTTCTACCGACCTCGTTTGAAGATGGCCACCTACTCCACTTCTGAAGATAAAACCAGGAAACAGGTAAAACGTGGCCTACTTTCCTTCCCTTACCTGAGTGCACGTGAGCGTAACTGACGTTATTCGGCGGTCTGCACTGGGCGCTACCCACACTAAAGGAAAAGTCGGTATTTAATGACTGCATTCAACAGGGCAAAGTAAATTATTATCTTTACGTGGAATTTACATGGTTTTCAAAGATGGTGCTTTGAATAGCTAGGACTTTGCGAAGAAAATAGACCAGCAGCAGCAACAAATAAGTGCTGAAAGTCTGCTAAATCGGGCCGGCGTGTTAAATTGTTCTAGCTTTTCATCCTGGCTGCTTCAGAAAATAGATACGGTCCGTGTTACGGTGTTAATTAAAATAATCAGATAACGTCTAAGGCGTGTCCGTAAAAACGAGCCACTACCTGACCAGTGTATGGCAGTGTCTCGAACAGTTGTCCTGGCAGTGGTTGCCATTAACCAGAACCTGGACGTTTTGGAACAAACTGCAATCACAGGCTGTAAACTACCATATTGTTAACAAACGCAAAGATGAAAGAGATCTTAATCTCTCACGGGACACCTAGAAAAGTTATAGTTATACAGAGTTTCTCACAAAGAAAGGTGTGCTTGTGTAACAGAGCCAGCCACTACACCTACAAGGTAGACAAATTATGGTGCTTTTTTTCTATTGTAATGCATGAGAGAGAGAGAGAGAGAGAGAGAGAGAGAGAGAGAGAGAGAGAGAGAGAGAGAAATACAACGTCAGTACAAAACAGACAGACAGATTTGTTGCGCCTAGAAGGAATAAAAACAAAACAATTTTGCCTTCCTTTCTTTCACATTTGAGATTTTTATCAAAACAATTTTTTTTCCATTGTTTGACTTTAATAATATTCATTAAAAATTAGTTGATATTTAAGGAAAAATACCGGAAGACGACATCTGTAGCCAACCATCTTACTCTGCACAATGTGAACAAGAAAGAATGAACTAACGAGTGTTTGTCTGTCTGATGATCAGTCGCAGTTCTTGTTGTCGTTTTTCAGGCATGATATCGGAGATTTCAGAAATTTGAATGGTTACTTACAGCCGATCTCTCTCTCTCATAATATGACGGTCATCTCTCTCTGTACTGACGTCATCTCTCTCTCTATATATATATATATATACTGACGGTCGTCTCTCTCTGTACTGACATCATCTCTCTCTCTCTCTCTCTCTCTCTCTCTCTCTCGCTCTCTCTCATCTCTCTCTCTCTCTCTGTGCGCGCGCGCGGCTTCATTGCTAACTTGTGAATGTACGTCCATAACCGCAGAGGAGTTGCCAAAGTAATTAATGTCTGTTCCACTTTAAATGTTCCTCCGCCTGGACATGATGGTTGATTCTTAAAGCAAACAAACACATCCGGGTTTGTTACTGCCACCTACAGTAGGCCACGTGACAAAGACGTTGTGCCTCGTAGTCAGTTTAGCCGCTGCCCCGTCGACGACTGGAGCGCGCTTGGCGGAACACTGACGCGTCGCTGGCTGGGGAAGGTGGTGATGGTGGTGGTTGGGGGGGGAGAATTCCGGAGAATCTCTACAGAGGCGTCTTTTTAAAATCTGTACAAAACCGCGGCGTTCAGGGTTTGCACCCGTAGGGGGTTTTACATCTCGGAGTGGGGAGCATTAGGGCGCGTTAGGGCGAAACTGCCGCGACGAACAGGGGCCCGCAGAGGCGCATTCCTTTGATGTGAGGTCCGGTTAGCAGCGGCCAGTCTCGACACACAGTTCCCGCCATCTTGGCCTCCTGGCCGGCCCCGTCCGGATCGCTTGTGACGTGTCTCTGCAGCCTCCGAACGGAAGTCGACGGGAGTTCCGCGTTCGATAAAGCGTCTGGCCATTAGCTTACGTCTTTGGACTTTATTGCACATCATTGTCATCGGAAAAATCTTAATGTCTCCCCCTCCCCTCCTCACGCCGCCAGCAGTCGTAACAAGATCGAATGGCTCCTAGAAATGCGAAGAACATTCATTTTATCACCTCTGTTAAATCGGACTGCAGACATATTTGATCTTCGTGGCTGCGACGTAAAAGTACATCTTTAGCTTTATGCATCCCAATTATCAGTCTACATCTGGCGGCCGGCACCACGTGATAGCTCTGCTCACCTTGCCCAGGGGATTACTTTCCTTCGCGAATGTGCACATTTCGAAAAAAAAGTCCACACAAGGAAGTCCGTCAGCAGCAGAAGGAGGCGCCATTCCTTTATCCTGAGATTTTGCTTCACTGTCGATATCGGTGGTAATAGTTTCCATTTATGTTCCACTGCCGACTTCTGTTAATAATTAAAAAGTCGGTCCTTCCAATAAACAGCATCAAAGACAACGCAGCTCCTAACCCGCACTCGTGCGCCGATCCTCGAGAAGCACGACGGCCGCGGCACAGCCATTTCTACTCGTCTGATAGGCTGCGTTTCGGCAACAAATAAAATTTACGCTGTGTTTAATAAAGTCGTCTGCGCGTAGATCACGTAATTGTTAGCCGAACAGATCATAATAAAGAAATCCAAAACCTTTTGAGCAAGGATTACCCGCGAGGACTAACAGCCGTGTACGGATAAACCACGTGGTTTCCAGACGTCTATTATTACGTTGGCTGCACAAGAACGCAGACTCAAAACGACGTATAACTAGGCTGAACAAGACCGTTCTACAGACATCTTTGCAATGGGGTATTTTTAAAACCACCATGAAAGAACACGGTTCGATAATAAACTCTCATGGACCATTCTGAATATCGATTTTAATTCATTGGAGATATCTGAAATCTCCTGCCAAGACGGATATCCTTAATCTCTTAATTTTAGCCTCACAAAATGATTACATGTGTTAAGTCTCGCATCATTTGTGTGTGCCTAACATTTTATTATATCGAGGGATGCCGTCAGTAGTTAGTCTCAAATGTTGAGGCCTTTTTTTTTTCGGCATATTCTTTTTCCAGCTGAAATATCCATCTTCCATGACGAGAAATCGCGAGAAAGCGTCGCCATGACAACGTCAAAACGGTATCAGATCAAGCGCCCCGCTGTTTATCTGCCTAAAAGCGATTTTGTGATGTTCACTGGTTCATGGTGTCTGTCTGTAGGGAAAAAGCCTAATGTAATATGGACAATACAATATTTTGAAATATTAGAAAGAGTTTAGCATAATAGACGTTTCCAAGAATTTCTCCAGTATGAGGTCTGAAAAGAAAAGCGTCGTTCGTTCTTGGTGGACGTCAGCCCGCGATGTGGCTGCTGGGAAAGAGTCAGATCTGCGAAAACATTTCAGCGACTGTCTTAATTAAATTATGCGAAGAATTAGGGCAAAGCTTGGTTCGACTCCCTGTTGTACGGTACAGCCATGGCGAAAAGGTTTCGTACCATCCTAGAAGTTTAGCAATACCAATCTTTAATTCAGGCTGATATATCTCGACACTGCATCCATCACCAAATCTACACGTCTACTTGAATGCTGCTGACTCACTTTTACCATTTATACGGTCTTTTCGGGTATCATGTGTTTGCGTTAGATTTCAAATTGCCACATTTAAAAATTCTGTCATTTTCTCATTAAATACGTGAACTAAAAAGTAGTGCGCCCTTCAATACGATAACATAGCTTTATTATTTTTAAAAAATCAGCAGGTCTAATTTGACGTTTAGAATTGGAAGATTTCGAGGTAATGTGAAACTTTGGACCGCGACCGAAGGTTTGTCAGTTTATTTCGTCTCTCTGTCTCTCTTTTTTTTTATTTTAAAATTTTGAATCCGCTGATTAAACACCGAGAAGATCCTTGGTTAGTATGTTTATTTGACAGCTGTCTTTGGCAGACAATACTCTTTTATCGATTGCCGAATGGTGATTAAAGACGACACAACATAAAAGGTGTTTATAGAGATGCGATGTAAACAGCTGATGATGTAGTAACATAAAACACCACCCCCAACCCACCACTGTCAGAACTCTTTTATCTGATGAGGACGCTCCGATCGCGGTGGACAAGAAACAGATCGGAATGGACAATGGAATGTACACAAACAGACCATCGAGAAACAAGGTGCGCGCTACTGCTACCAGCATCGACAAGTGTGAACAAAGCTGAGGTAACAGAGACGGTTTATAAGAAGTTGCTGCAAAAATACAAGTAAAAACTTAGTCAAATAGGGGCGTTTCTCTCTCCCTCTTTCTTTTTTTTTAAATACTTTGTTATATTGCTTCATCAAAGGGATGAAGAAATAGTATTGGAGTTGTTCTGAACACCTGGTTTCCGAAGCAATAAAGTTTTCAAGTCATACTTAATTCAGAAATGTGAGGCTAACAGCGCTCTCATCGGCCAGCGGATATTGGTAATAAATCTTCTCACCATCAGCCTGTACAGTGTATTGGCATCTTCGCCCTGCCGTTAGACTCACACAGCTAGACACGGCGCTTAAGAAAATTCCTTGGATTTGTTCTAATCCAGAACTAGTTTACTTGGACAACTTCTGTTGTTTGTGGTTTTAATTTTAATTATTTATATAAATGCGTTGTTTTAAGAACCGTAAGACAAATCTGAACTCCACGCCTACGTGCCATGTCGGAGATGAGGACATATTGCTGCATAGGTCCATCACCTGCGGTGCTAACGTTAGAAAGGAAGACGGTCAGGGACGAAATTATAATTTTCCAGTAGGACAGGGATTGCTCTTCCATCTCCCCCACCTTATTAGCAAACTTTAAACTATGTGGAGGTTTTCTACAAACAAGAAAAGGTGAAAGGATCCACCAAAGCTGAATCCGTTGGAATGGTTTTGTATGAACGTATGAATCTAAGAAAGCAACATTAGTCAGTATAAAATCTTTCATCGCCGAGGAATAGAACCCAGCTTTTGATGGACCATAGTTTCCTGGTGCCAGAACGTTAGAAAGCTGTTACCAAGGCTGAAGTTGTTCGGATTCAACCTAAAGGTTTAAGCAGCTGGCTGAGAATTGCTTACACTCGCGGCAAACAACTGGTAATCACCCGACAATGGGGCGCGTATTTGACATTTGACGTCCACAGGACAGTTTCACATATCTTTTGGAGGATGACAGCGCAGCTGCCCTGACTCTCAGACAAAGCTGGATGGTGCCACCGAGTTCATCTTGAATGAGTTTCTACACACCGCCCACGGGCTGTATAATCAGTTATTTACCTTCGCGGGGAAAAACATCTGACGGGAGCTGACGACGCCCGTCCGGTTAACAAACCTGTTTTACGCATCGATTCGGTAGCTGGGAAGAATTACGGGAGCTCCGGAAGTCATTCAAGACCGTCGGCCCCCGCTTCATTACACCGATTAGCGCAGTCTCTCTCTTTTTAAGGAATTGTATCATGTCAAACATACGCAAACGGGGGTCGAAGCAATCATTGCAAGAAAAGCAGTGAAGTTTCTCTCTCTCTCTCTCCCCCCCACCCCACCCACCTCCAACAATCTACTGACGTGGGCGGTGTTAAATTTAGACGCTATAAATCGTTTAATTCTGCCGTCGGTGTCTCTCTTCCACTTCGGGTCCGAGTCACGTGTTCCGGTTGTCAAGAAAACGATTCTGATCAACGCCTCTCAGCGGAACGAAAACTATGCTTTGCACTTAGTACGATCCTTACCAACCCCCCCCAGAGAATTTAGTGTTTTGGTATTTCTAGAGGTATACACGAAAATGCTTATTTCTTTACTTACCTGATCTTCTTAAGAAGAAATTTCTTGGTTTCCTGATTCGCTGATTGTTTGGGATTCGTTCGTGGATCGCTTTTGCTATGTGTGTTCTGAATAAGGGGCTCCCCCCAATTGTAGGAAAGTCAAGTTTCGGAGCTTTGCGTCGTTCCCAGATCCATTTTAAACCTGAATCCTTTAAGTGAATATCTGATACCTTTCCTTTTCACAGTGTCCATTATCCGATATTTCCCGAATACGCTCTATTAAAGATTCAGCTACCGTTCCTTTAGATTCTCACGTTCTATTTGACTGCTGAATAATTTACGTAAATGCGCGCTTGAGCAGAGAGGGAAGGAAAAGGGCCTCGAGCTGGTTTTCTAATTGCAAGCGATCATTTGGACTCCCGCGGTTTATCTTCGCATGAACCGAAATAATCTCGCCCACGCCACTTCCGCGCATCGACCGGAATCCGAGACATCTGCCTGTAAAGGAAAACAGAAATTAAAAGGTGTTGTTTATGGACGTTATTCACTTTGATCACCACGTCGCATCCAATGTGCTGAAAGATTCGTGCAGACTCGGAACGAGAGGCAACCGTGTTAAGGGTCTTTCTTCTGACATCATTTTCCTATTGGCCGAGTACAGCTCCTTGCAACCTTTCGCTATAAAATGGCAATCACTTTCAAGACTTTTTTTTTCCTTCTGCTCCCCCTCCCGCTCTTGTTAGCTTTCTAATGTTTCTCTTCCAATGAAACCAGCAAAAAAACTTTTAAAGGGCGACTTCCGAATGCCAGAAACTTCACTGTTGGCCTGTTGAGTCGCATTGGAACTCCCACACTTCGGGGAATTATCAAAAGAAAACGGCAGGAATGCGAGGTATAAAGCCGGGTTTTCCGGTGACTTACAGAGTTGTGTCTCTCATGGGAAGAATAATTCTTCAACAGTTAAAAGCGCTGTCGCCCTTTTCGAGGCTGTCTATGGCGCTCGCGGGTTGATAGCCTGGCCTTACGCCGTAGATGAGCTGTGCGCTCCAAGTCTAAAGACCCTAAGCCCAGCCTGCCATCGTTCGTCACTGGCATTCAATTTTATCTTCTTTTGTTGTTGTTGTTGTTGTGTTTTTTTAAACACGGATTCCCACAAAAATCAGTATTCTGCGGATTTTCTGAAAATACTTCGTTACTTAACACTGATGTTACATCGAACGCGTAGCCAAAATTAGTTCTCCAGACACATCTTCTGGCCCCGTAAATCAGCTGTTCGTCGTCTGACCCAAGGACCGGCCATGGCTGCGCGGCCAACTAATTACATCAGACTTAACTTTCTCTCGCAGACTCTGCGAAACCAGTTTGCCATTCTGAACTGCCGACTTACCTTCTGTCGCCCGCGACGATAGCCGACAATCACCTCGCTGATTGAATGTAATTAGTTTTATCGACCTATGCATATTTCCTGTAATATATTTACCACCACCCACATAAATATATTCAATGGGTTTTTATTCTAGATAATTTCTAACTATAAATCTTAATTTTAAAAAATGAAGAAAGAAAAAAACCATTAATTCTTACATTTCCAAGTAGTTCTGCCATTGGCGACGGTAGAATACAACATAGCTATTGAATACCTACGTGTACCTGTCGGACTCCTATCACACGTGTCATTAATCTTCCAGCAATAATCTCTCTTATAATTTACGGATATGCAGAAAAAAAAAAAATTAGTTTACCTCATCGTTTGAAGTCCGCTTAAGAATTGACTCCCCCGCACATATTTGGTTCCCTTTCGGTTCCTTGCCATTGTTTTTCTTTTTTTTAAAATAAAAATAAAAATGTTTCTCAAAAAGCTCAGTCACGTGATCTGCAGCCCTGCTGACGAAGCATCTTTTGCGTCCGTTTTAATATATGGAAACAAACCTAACCTGAGTGTGGAAAATGTAAGCAGCGAGGAAGTGGCCTGCAAAATCAGAGCTCCAGAATTAATAGGCATTTGGTAAAAAATGTTAAAATAACCCATTTGAAAAGCACCAGACTGCGCTGATACGTGGACTTAAAAGTTCTTATTTCAATTCTATTGCATAAGAACACGAGCAAAATTATTATCACAGATATGTTGATACACCCTTTTTTTTTTAAGTGTGCAGATGTCTTCTTCCTCTTCCTTATTTCCTCGCCGTTCGTTTGCTTGGATTACGCTTTTCCTCTCCAGGGGTCTTTGACCAGCCGCTTTAATCCCGTGTGGCCGACGGTCCCCGGTCTGTCGGTACACAGAAACAGCTTGGGCGTTACTAGTGTGGCGACTTAAATCTCTGTCATAGAACCCACCGTTATGAAATCCTTAAATGTAAAGTTCCTACCAGAACTTCTATCTTTACCCGCGAAACGCCGATGGATTGGCCCAGGAGAGCCAGATGAAAGCATGCTATGGAAGGCTTTGCAAACCAAGTTTGTCGCCAAACCCTGACACTCAGGTACACGTTGGGCAGTACGCTACGCACAAGCTACCCGACACCCATGTTACAAATCTGTATGTAAATGTTTGAATGGGCCTGGGAGAACTAAAGGTGGAGAGAATTTGCTGATGTTGGTGTCGTTGATATGTCACATGTCTGCGGTTACAATACAATACCAAAATGAGGTAAAATTCATATTGGCTTCTAACATGACAAAATAATTCCATATTTTATTCTAACATAGATAACTGTCAAGAAATGTGCAAGGTAACCTATAGAAAAAAAGGTGTTTTCTTTTTTTTTTCTCTGAGAACAGAAATAGTGCATAATCTCTGCTCTTCTTGTATTGCATTAGAATTATTGCTGAGAGAGAGAGAGAGAGAGAGAGAGAGAGAGAGACGAGAGGAGAGAGCGAGGAGAGAGAGAGAGAGAGGAGAGAGAGAGAGCGAGAGAGAGAGAGAGAGATGAGAGATGGAGAGATGAGATGGAGAGATGGAGAGAGAGAGAGATGGAGAGAGAGAGAGAGAGAGAGAGAGAGAAGCCCATAATAGCTGTTTTGTTGGTGTACTCAAATAAAGTCATACAGAATTCTTAAAGCGTCTGTCCGGTTTTTATCTGTCGATAATTCTCATAATTCAGTACAGCGATGTGAAAGCAATTGTTGCTTTAGTTATATATACATATATTTTACTTTTGCTATAACGAGGATCAGAAATAACGACCACCACTCCATCACTGACGCTGCTGAGGGGATTCCTCGAGAACGCGGCCCGACCAAATCCCTACTGATGTCGTCATAAAACTCTGGGACGTTTATCAGCAAAACGCTCAGGTCCGTCTTTGATTTATCAGAGAAGCTAGCGTCGCGCCATTCCTCAAAGTTCAAATCCCAGCTCTCCCTTGCCGAGGCAGTATTGGCGGGCTTATGTCCACCTAATGGCGACTCGGGCCGAGGTTCTCGCCGTCCGGTTGCGGTTGCGAAGGCGCTGAGGATGGCGATTACGACGCCACACTCTCTAGTGGAGAAGCACCTAACTTTTTTTCGGTTTGCGGATGGTCACGGTTTTCCTCGCCTGCTGATGTAGACGGCTCGCTGAAGTTTAAGCATGGGAGAGGTTGGTGAGGGGTGTCACCATGGCGTTCACTGCCTTCCCATAACCCGATTCCCTTCGGGATTCACCAGTCGCGCCATCGCGGGCATCACGTGACCTCTCTGTTGGAGTTTGTCGGCCGCGTCCTTTCTGCTTAACTGGAGCGAGGGGTGCTATCGCCGTACAAGAGTGAAAACAACAACAGCACGTTATTGTCACCTGACACGCGAAGCTGCATCCAGGATGATCAGCTCATTGGCGGTTTGGGGACTGCAGGAAACACAGCGCGTTCTGCTCTATTAATGGGGATATGAAGCTGCCATTCGGTCTCTGCGCTGTCTAGGGTGAACAGCGTAGTCCCACACTTGCTTGAGTTTAGCGTCAGCTTTGCGTCGGAACTCCGACTGGCGACCTTGGTGACTTCCTCCTGCAGTTGTGCGGCGATTTATTCTTTGTCTCGTCCTCGGCGGGCAAGGGCGAGGTCGTCAGCGTAGGCGCTCACCATCGTTGACTCGTCGAACTGGTCGAGTAGGTCGTTGATGTAGAGGACGAAGAGGAGGGGAGAGAGGACTGATCCTTGCGGAAGTCCTTCCTTGAAGGGGCGGCACCTTCCCGTAACGCCGTTGAGTTGGACTCTGGCAGTTCGGTTGGTGAGCCAGGCCGAGGTCCACTGCAGGAAGCGCACTGGACACCCATCTGGAGCATCTTGTTAAGGAGGCCGGTTCTCCACACAGTATCATACACCTTGATGAAGTCATCGAAGGTCGCGACCGTGCGTTCTCTGGCTTGAAACCCGTCACTTACATACTGCGACAGACGTAGGCATTGGTCGGTAGTGCATCGGCCCTTCCGGAAGCCAGCCTGCCAGGGGCTAAGGAGGTTGTGCTCTTCTAGCCACCAGGAGAGCCGATTCACGATGAGTCGCTCCAGCAACTTCCCGATGGTAGACGTCAGAACAATTGGACGGTAGCTCGTTACTTCCTGGAGGTTTTTCCCTTTCTTCAAGAAGGGGACGATGGTTGCTGTCCTCCAGGCTTGTGGGCACCATTCATTCACCCAGCTGTAGTTCAGGACGCTAAGCAATAGAACTCCCGCGCAGTCCGGGAGATGCTTCAGTAGGTCGGGCGCCACCCCATCCGGTCCTTCTGCTTTCCCAGCCTTAGTCTTGATCGCTGCCGTCAGCTCTTGCAGGGAGAACTCTTGTTCGAGCTCCTGTCGAGGGGAGCCAAGTAGTCATCGAAAACCTCTTCGGAATTTTCGTGCAGTCCTCCTGCTCGACCGATCGCTCGTTCGCCCGCTGACAGAGGCGTACTCCTGTATGAAGGCGGTAGCTTTAGCCTTTTGCTAACATACTCCCGCCCTCGATACATCAGCGTTTTTCTGGCCAGTGCGGGGTTGAAGCCATTCAGGTTCTTCACCACCATCAAAGTCTTCTTGGCGTCTTTCTCTTTAGCCACCTCTTCTAGATGGGCTCGCCAGACGGCCCATTTCGCTTCTTTGGTTTTATGTAACACTTCCCGCGTCTTCGCCACCCACGCCTGGCGACTTACCGCCATATTCTGTCGAAGCCTATTCCGCTCTTTGATTAGGCTCTTGAGTTTGTCGTTCATCATCGGCGTATCATTCTTCCTGATTACTTTCATTGGCACGGCCCCGAGAGCTGCATCCTTCACGCAGTCAATGAATGTCTTGAGGTTGACGGACGGATCCATCGTCGGCTCAATCAGGGAGACGGTCTTTTTTAGGATGGTCTTTAAGAGTGTCCAGTTTGCCTTCTGAAAGTTCAGTCGTGTTCTTCGTCGTGTATGCTCCACCTTCAGTTGTTGGTCCCACCGAATGACGATGGGGAGGTGGTCCGAACTCATTTCATTCAGCGGTTCCCAACGGAAGCGGTCTGCGATGTCCATTCTGACGATGATGATATCAGGGGCACTAATACCTTGGCCCTGGTTGCAGCGGGCCATCCGAGTGGGTGTCCCATCGTTCAACGATATCCCCCCGTTCTCCTCCATCCACTGGTATAGTGCCTGGCCCCGCGTTCTTTCTCAGGCATACTCGTCCCAGGAAACGGTGGGCATTCAAATCTCCGCAGATCACCGTTGGTTCACCCTCGTGGAGTTGTGCCAGCCATTGTTGGTCGCCTTGTGCGTAGTTGCTGACGATGATGTTGCTCCTGCTGCTGTTGTTGTTGTTGTTAAGTTTATCGTGATTGGGACCCTGTGTTCGTTTCCTCTCCTGGGCCAGATACATCTGGAAGGTCACTGGCCGCTTTCCATTTCTCCCACAGGTTTAGAGTCTCAATTGGGTTTCGGGCTAGTGATTGTGGATGGTGTCCAAGTTCCTCCGGGAGACGATCTGTTCGGGCGCATTGAAGGATAGCATGCTCTACCGTTTCTTCTCCTATTCCACATTTCCTGCAGATGGAGTCCGCTGCTCTGCCAGTATTTTGTAGCCAGTATTTGAGGTCCGGGTGGTGTCCACTGCGGAGACGGGGTCACCTGGTCCGTTCGAGACAGTTGGCTTTCTTCCTTTCGGTTGATCGTCTCACCCCTATCGCCGTAAACCTCCCTTAGTCTGGTATGTTGGATTGTTTGACTTCTGGTGGAGCGTCTTATCGTTGCCTTCGCCGACTTGTACTGCCAGTGCGTGGTGTTTTGGTACCCTAGAGCGCCTCCTTTCGCCTGGATGTCAGCCAATTCATTCCCCTTAACCCCGCAATGGCTTGGGCACATTCTCGTTCATTTAGGTGGTGGAGCAATTCTAACACCTCTTTCGCGTCTTCACTCTCTAAGGGGCACAACGGGTGGAGCCGTTGTACGTGTTTGAGCGCTGCCATACTGTCGGTCACCGTTCTGACTTCCCTGCAGTCTCTCCTCTCTTTGATGATATGAAGTGCTCTCTTTATGGCCTTCAGCTCCGCCTGGAAGGAGGAACACCATTTTCCTGTTGGCAGTGTCTCCGTATGGTGGACTTGTGGGTCGCTTGGTGGGCCGGTGGTGACTACGATGCCTCCACTTCTGTCGTTGTTACCATCGGTTGCTGATCCGTCAGTGTAGACGGTCAGATCTTATGTTTCCCATACCATCTCTAGGCGAGCATAGGCTGTTGTTCTATCTATGTCTGGGTCTTCAGTCTTCATCCCCTCAATCTCAAACTTTGGTGAGCCGGTCTCCAATCATGGTGGAAGGTCTGGGAACGCCTCTGGTCGAGCCTCTCCGAAGATCGACGACCAGGTCCTTCTAGCTTTCTCTCTCAAACAACGTTTCTTCTTCCTTTGTCTCACATCTGTGGTGGCTATCTGGTGGCACGGGTTACGCAGGTCCGTTCGGAGCGATTTTTCCATGGCGATGGTGCTCAGCTGCTCGGCACAGGTCGCTATCGGCGGCAAGTTGGCCTCAGCCAGAATAGCTTCGTTAGGCGTTGTGCGTAGCTGACCTGTGATGGCCCTACCGGCGTAGCGTTGGCAAGCCTCGAGTCTTCCAAAGTCGAGTCAGAGATCCAAGGCATCCAGGAGGACGCCGCATACTCATTATGGATCGACCTGCGGTGATGTAGGTCGTTCTGAGAGTGTTTCTGTCGTAGCCCCAGTCTGTTGATACCAGTTTCCGGAGGGCGCCCACTTGTCGTTTCACCTTATTGCCGATGATGGCCGCATACTTCGCGAAGGTAAGCTGGCGGTCGTAGGTTACTCCGATGAATTTGGGGTTCTCGTTGAATCTGATCGGTGCGCCGGCCAGGTTAAGCAATGGTCTCCGTTTCGCTTCGTGCGTATTGGTGGTGAAGGAGCACTCTGACTTTTGCACCGACAGCGTTATCTTCCACCGATTGCTCCAGGCGGCTATTTCATCAAGAGCTCCTTGGACTGCTCTCTCGGCCTTTTCTCGATTCTTGTCTTGGGCCCATATAGCCACATCGTCAGCGAACATACTGATTTGGTTGTTCACAAGACGGTCTGGCAGGTCGTGTATGAAGAACAGGAAGAGGAGTAGGGACAAGACCGACCCTTGGGGGACTCCTTGTCTGAATGTCTTCTTTTGGCTTTTCTCCCCTTCGAAGGTTACCCAACTTATGCGGTTTGCGAGCCATGCCTGGATCCAGCGGACGTATTGCGTTGGAACTACTTTTTTCACCATTTTCAGGAGGAGAGCGTCACGCCAGACCCCACAGAATGCTCGAGAGTAACCGATGAGGGTCAGTATGGTTCGTTGCATTGGTTGTCGTTGGAAACCGTCGCTGATCGATTGCGAGAGCCGTAGTAGTTGGTCTTCCGTACTGCGTTACGGACGGAAGCCTGCCTGGGATTGCGCTAGCATGTGGTTTTCGCTGAGGTATCTCAGTCTGTTACACACCAGTCTTTCCATTACTCTCCCCACGAGGGAGGTTAGTGCAATCGGTCAATATATTTCCAGATTCTGCGGATTCTTCCCGGCCTTTGGAACTGGCCTTATATCAACCATTCCCCAGGCTTGCGGAACCTCTCTATGTCGCCACGAGTGATTATAGAGGGTGGTGAGGACATTGGTTGCACGCGGGCCCAGGAGGTGGAGCAGCCGGGGGGTGGATATTGTCAGGGCCTGTCGCCTTGGATGGGTCCAGGTTTCTGATGGCTCCCTTGACTTCACTGCCTGTGAGTGGTTCTTCTTGACGAAGCATTGTGTTCAGGGTTTTCTTCAGACCTCTATCTTTCCTGTCCAGCTTCAGCTTACTCACTAGGTGGTATTGCCTAACGAATGCCTCGGTTTCCTGGCGGTTGCTGACATAGTTTCTGTCTCCGTCTGAGAGGATTCTGGCAGGGTCCTCTGTCTTTGGTGAGGTGAGATTCCTAAGGATCCGCCACATTTCCCTGTTACCGTTGGCGGATAGGGCTTTCCGTTGCCAGATCTCTTTTTTGCGCTCCCTGATCATTTCTTTCACCAATTTGTCTTGCTCCTTGAACTTTGCAGAGTGGATGCCTTGACTTCGTCTCGCCTCGTCTCGGTTGCGTTCCTCCCGGGCGATTTCTCGCGGTCTCCAGCACTCCTTTGTCATGCCTACTGCTTTCAGCCCCATGTGTTTACGCGCCGCCTCTAGGATGATCTTGCAGAAGTGGGCACATTGGGGGCAGACACTGACTTTTGCTGGGTCTTGTTCCACTTTGCGAATTGCTCTTCTGTTTTGTTGGTGAAGCTTCGTACGTCGGCGTCTTTCCAGTTCCAGACAAGGCGTTTTTCCCCTTTGTTAACAGCAGATGGGAGTTTGGTAGTGATGAAAATTGGTTTGTGATCAGAGGAGACCAAGAGCACTTGTCTGTCAAGGTTTCATGCACTATTGTTATGTCTGGTGACGAAAGGTGGCCCGTACCCGGGTCCTGTCGTGTTGGCGGTCCGCCATTTTCATCGACAGCTGCTTCACAAAATTGTTGTGCTCTGTTGTGTGGGCTGGCCTCTATCCCAGAGTGGGTCATGGTCGTTGAGATCCGCGCAGATGATCTCGTTGGGCGCAATGGTGACAGGGATATCCCCTTCGACGTACCTGAGGCGTTGGAGGTATGGTGAATTTTTGAGTGGAAGGTAGATATTGGAGACTACCATACTTCGCTGGTCTGGCATTGGGATTTTGATTCTCTGGTGTTCTAATCCGGGCTCTCGCGGTAGGGACTCTTATGGAACGGAATAGGGGAGCGTTTTCTTCACGAAAGTTAGTAGTCCGCCTCCCCTCGCTTCTCCTTGACGTGTCTGGTCTTGTCTGATACCCACGTATGCACAGAGTTAAGGTAGTAGATCAGTTGGAAGCAGCTTCGTTTCTTGTATGCATGCTATGTCGACATCTCGGCTTTCAAGCAGGTCCTCTAGCAGTGATAGTTCTCGAAGTAGACCGTTCGCGTTCCACTGGAGAATTCTGATTTGCGGTCTTCTCCGTCCCATTCCCGAAGGGTCTATTACTGGTATGCTTTGTGGCGCTGTGGAAGGTGTACCTGGGGAGATTTTGCAGGCTTGGAAAGTCCAATCCTCCGTCTGCGACGCCTTCTGGGCTTGTAGACGTGTTGAGGTCGTACATTTAAAGTTGTAGTTTCCGTTGCAGTTTCTGTATTTCAATCGTCTAGCTCCTGTTTGTACCCTTTCTTTACATTCTGTGCATATTGCTCCAGTGAGGTCGTTTACTGTTGCATCTGTTTGTGGCTGTGCTGACTGTCTGGTTGTGTCTCTGCAGTTTCGACATTTCCAGTTGTCCTGGCGTAGTTCCCCCTCCCTCTTCGCGCAGGATTTATGGAAATTCTTCTCACATTCGCAACAGATCACAGGATTTCGAAGAACTCTTTTTCCAGCATTGCTTACATCTGCCCCTGTCATCTGAGTCTTCAGGTTGGTCATTTGGCATTCCGGGGCGGCAACATGCCCATGCTTTCGTCCCAGCTTTCACTGTTTCTCTTTCGCCGCGGGTAAGTCTCGTGCATGTGCGAGGTGTCTCGGGGCAGATCGCTTGGCATGTCTTTGTCTGAACTGTCCGTTGCACTGCGTGCAGGTCAATCTTTCGGCGTCCATCACAGGCCGGCATTTCGGGAAAGTGAAGGCGCCGTCTTTCTTGTGTTTCTCTATCTCTGATCTGGTAATTCCACCGCTCTTCTGATGGTGTCGGATTCTGCAGGTACTGCACTCGAGGCCTCTGGTGTTCACCGGTTTTTCGCAGTCACCGCAAAGTTCTTTTGGTCCTGGGTTCGTCTCCACGTCTCCTGCCCTCCATAGTAAGATTCGGAGGGTGAGGGCATTGATCCTCCGGTCTTTGAATGCCCATATCAGCGATCGTCCGAGGTGCAGAGCCGGATCACCTCGGTTGGCCGAAAAAACCAAGCATTGCATGTTGTTGGTTGAGAAACTCTTCGTTGTTCCGGAGGACGTACGCCCAACACCGCGGAAAGGTGGTTCTCTTGTTGCGACTGATGTTGCTGCGTCGGGCGATGGGGATTATCACCTGTTGGAGCTCCAGGGCATTGTGCAGCACAGGTGGCTTCTCCGAGTAAGGGATCCCTTGGCGCACGTAAGTCATGAGGCCTCCTCCCCGGTGTACTTCCGCTCCACTGCCCGGTCTGTGTCGTCTCAGGCTATCATAGTCTCGGAGTCTGGGTGTGGGATCCCTCTACCCAACGTAGTCTCTTGGAACACGATCGGATCCGCTTCCATGTCATCAGCGAGTTTCTGCGGCTCATCCATCTTCGTTTCCAGGCAGTCGCAGTTCCACTGGAGTATAGTTAGTTGCCGCCTCATCAGGGTTAGCCAGGTGGTTTTACGATCATGGTCTGTCGGGGTTGAGGCTGGTGCAGGAGTAGAAGGGCAAAGGTGACACACCCAGGTGTTAGCATCGCGAAGCTTTTCCAGCGCCGTGCGCGTTTCTTTGGCGCATTTCAGGTGAAACCTGAGGCGGCATTTTTTGCAGACCAGAGGTTTTCGGGCGTGAGTGGTTTTCTCATTGCAGGCTGGGCACCGTTGGTTAGCGCCATCTGCTGTTGTGGCGATGGTGGTTGTGGTTGAATTGGTTGCAGCTGGTGTTGGCGCATTTGGTCGGCAGGTTGGGCAGCGCCGGTCTGTAGTGGGGGCCTGGCGGGGGCATTCCCGAGCTTCGCAGCCATTTCAGCGGATTGGTTGTCTGCCCTTGCTGATCTTGACCTTGCAACCTGTACATCGGAGGTTATCGTGTAGTGTGGTTGATGTCGGGTTGGTGGTGTTCTGAGTTTGCGTGAGCTGTCCCATGGTGTCGAAGGGTCCAACGCAGACGGGGCACACGAAGCCTTGAAGATGCTTTTGGTATCGCGTCAGGCCGCTGCGGAGTCCGTGGTAGTCTCCTCGACGTCTGGTGCAAGTGACAGGGACGAAGTCGACGCGGACTGGTCCCGGGTTCGCCTCAACATCCGCCGCCCTAAGGAGGAGTAGCCGGAGATACAGGGCGGGGAGGGTATCTCCGATCATCGAAAAGGGTGTACGCCTCCCGAAGCGAACGCCGGGTGTGTTGGACGGGATTCGCGAGCCGCGGACGGCTCCTCGTGAAGGTTCCAAGCCTTTGTCCAGGCTGCTGCTGTTGTTGTTTCTAAAGTTGTTTTTCCTGCTCTGATCACTGTAAAGACTCCATGAAAACACCTAAACTTCCTGCTATACTTATGGGAAAAAACAGAACATTGTAAAACATATCTGTTATTATAACGTAATTTTTTTTTTACTTTCAACGGGTGTGAATTATTTGGACCTGTACATATCCAGTATTCAGTTGAAAAGTAACCATAATTCACAATTAAATATTTCCATCCCTTCTATTCCTACTTTCCACTTTGTCCCATTCTTTCCTCTGACCTTTTTTTTTTTTTTACCTAAATTCATACTGGTGTGTTGGCCGGGTTAGCTCGTTATCTGTGCATCTCCTCTGTGTGTGTGTGTGTGTGTTCATCTCTCTCTCTCTCCATCTCTCTTTCTCGTTCTCTCTCTCTGTACTGACGTCATATCCGTCTTTGTAATGACGTTATCTCTCTCTGTGTAATGACGTCATCTCTCTCTGTGTAATGACGTCATATCCGTCTCTGTAATGACGTTCTCTCTCTCTCTCTCCCTCCCTCTCTCTCTCTCTGTGCATCTCTTTATTATCTATCTCCCGTCGTAGCTCCTTACCGTACTTTACAATCTGACTTGCAACCTCACCTTATTATTAGTTTTTCATTTTTTTTTTTCCTTCTTTTATTGGGGAAAGATCGCATTTTACCACGCGATTCCTAGTATCCATGGTTACTGCTTGGCCTTTGCGTGATCATGAACACAGATAATTTTAACAACTTCAGCATTTCAGCACGTGCACACACACACACACACGCACGCACGCACGCACGCACGCACACGGCTGCCTTTTATTTCGCTCAACAAAGAACCCAGTATCCTTTGTTACAGTTCTGAACTACTCGCTGACCTCCGAGTACACGCGATCTACAATCAAACCATTGGACACGAAACCTAACTGAAGGATAATTTCAAAAAAAAGAGAGAAAAAAATCGTTTAAATTTCCCACCGCCCCCCAAAGGGGGATTTTCTTGGGGACTAAAGGAACGTCGCTGTGTTTCTGTCTGTTTTCTAATGTTTATACAAAGAAGTGAATCATGTTGCTAATGTTAATAAAACAACGCGAAAATCACTGGAGGGTTCGTGAATAAACATGATGTAGGCTATTAAAATAGCGAGTATTGTTTGTTGAGTGCGTATCAGCGCTGGTTTAACAGAAATGATAGTTATTCTGGGAAATAGAAGCCGGATTTGCCTTGGTACAGCTAGCAGACTCCTGGGGGTAAAAAATAGACTCATTAAAGGGGAATCTACACATGAGCAGTTATGTTTCGAATTTTGAGGCACCATTTTGCAATAGATCGGTGGCAGCTCATGACGTCATATCAGCCGTCCCGCCGTATCTGATAACGGAGTGGTTACTACAAGGTCCGCCAGTCTCAAACTGTAGACATATCTCGAAATCTCTGCTAAGCCGTTTGAAATTGCTGGTGTCGAAGAAAGAAAATCAAAAGCAGGCACGGAGTAAATAAATCGATGAGTGCTCGGGTACCGGTGACAGATTAATGAAAGCTGTTCGTACAAAATGATAGTGGAGATTGGGCAGTTTGAAAGGAGAACCAGGAATGTAAAGAGAGCTATCAGGTGATCCAGTTTACAGTGAGACGACCGCCTTTAAGATTAGAATTTCGTTCAGATGTCCAGCCGTAGGCTGCGATGCTTTGCGTTCGTTTTCTTTTCCATATAAACACCCTTTATGAAAATTAATAATTTTTCTTCCAAAGAATAACCGGTAGCTAGTACGTGACATGTCCGCAAAGGATATTTAAAATTCTGCAGGAAGTCGCCCGCGTTCACACTTATAGCAGGCGATAAATTAGACCGAACTGAGAGTTGGGGCCCGGGTACCTGCTCCTTGCCGAAAACCCCTAACCGGATCCGTTTAAAATAAAAGGGCGATTTTCCCGACCCGAAAGCCGAAATGATAACAAAAAGAAACCAGAAACTATATAAAATATCTGAAACTTAAATAGAGCATTTCTTGGTCGGGGCAGTAGAAGGTTTGAGAATTGTTTCAAACAAATGGACATCTAATTAAAGGTGTAGGGCACCGATATCCGCCGTCTTATAACCACAGCTTTAACACTCATTGCGAAAACTTTCACCCTTCACAATAATTTTGAAACATTGTAGTATGGAAGGAAATGGAGCAAAATCGGTTCCGTTTTTGTCAGATGATAGATTTTAACTGATATTAGCTTCTTCGTTTCTTCTTTCATATAGTTTCATTTAGGTTTACCGTTTTTTTTGTTTTGTTTTCTATTAATTTGATTTTTATTTAAAACCTCGTGCAGAAATAGATTGTAACTCCGTACACCATAATCAGGGGTCGCAAGTCTGACTGATACATAAATAAAAATATAGTTCTTTTGTCCGTATTTTTCCTTTGTTTGTTGTTTTTTTTTGCGGATTTTGCAAACTAATTTTATTTCACTGTGACAGATCGAAGTACGGTGAAGGTCATCGTACTTCTGTGAATGGGGCATTCCGCCGCCAGAAGAGACGCCGCGTTTTTCCATCGGCTTGCATCAGGAAAACAGACGGAGGGGTTTTCTTCCCTGAGTATTTCAAGCGTCGGAGAACCTCTAATACTTGTCCAGCAGCGCTGCTTGTGTGGAACGGAGTCGAAGTATTAGTATCTGCCTGGACCGAGTCGGGTTAGGGGGCGGGTGAGTTAGTCCACTGTGCACGTGACCAGCGGTCAGTGGCACCAGAGTTCCCGAGTGTACGCTTTTCGTCGCTATCCTTTCACAAATACCACTTTAAAAAAAAAACGATCCAGTTGGAGTGGATCTTCCTTCCTCCAAAAACCTCGCGACTATTCCAAATTACCTGAAGGATGAGAAGCTCTGTTCGGATTATTCGGCGCCGAGAAGCCGGACGTGCGCCTGGGCAGACGAGGTCTGGCCGAACAACTTAGTGCCAGGCCATCTAACCCTGCAAACAGGGGAAAGTCGGCCCGGGGCCGGGTGCGGGGTGACCGTAACATCCGGATTCCGACAACACAGGAATTTCAATGAATTTGATGGTTTCCGGCTAAACTTGGTTTTTCCAGTACTCCTACAGTTGGAATGGGTTTCTTATCGTTATTTGTTCGCCATTCTGCATTTTACATGGTGCGTATATCAAAGTTGCAGAGGTGGGGGGCTTTAGATGCCGTTTAGTTAGAGTGCTGTTTATATATAATAATAATAATAATAATAATAATAATAAATAATAATAATAATTAATAATAATAATGATGATGAATGATAGATGACATTTACCGGAATTACGGCTCGCGGAATCACAGATTGATATCACTGTTCACCATCCATTTATTACGATTAAGAGATGATCCCAATTGAGTGTCTCATGTTTTGAATGAAATCTGATTTTCTGTTTGCTTTTGAGTCAAACTATTCATCGTTTGTTTGTTTGTTTTTAATTTCGCAGCCCCTACGGGCCTGGTTAGGGTTCTTTCGGCACGCACAAGACGTCTGAAATCGGCTCTTATTTTGGCACCAAGAGCGAAGTCTGCCGTGTCGTCTACTTCACTAGGAGAGCGGGGGGCGACCTTCCGCCGAATTCCAAACGCCTTTCGCGGACACGTCACAGACTGGCTGACAATAATTAGAATCCTGGTTTCCCCCCTTTCGGATCACCACATGATCTCCGTCCGTATTTATCCGAACAGCTGTCGCTTGCCCGCCATCAGTATTTGGGTATTAACTGTCTCGCTCCGTGTCTTATTTTTGGTTTCCCTTCGACACCACTCGGCTCAGCAGAAGTTTATCAGATGTCCACCTTCTAGTACGGTAGTTTTTTTGTGTCGTAATTTCTTTATTATGACAGATTTCCATATTCCAAATATGGCGGAACCGATATAAAACCACAGTCCGCCGTCGATCTACCGCAAAATGCCGTCTGAAAGATCACGACGTCATTACTCATATGTCTTACTTTATTCAAAGTGTTGGTGGTGCCTCGGTGGGAAATCAGACCAGTTAATAATATCAGAATGGTTAGGAAGAACAAGGTCGCTGGCATGCCACTGTGGCTCATAGATAAGGAAAATGGAAGCCTTCTTACTATGGTCTGAAAGCGTAGTTCATTCTCATCGGATTTAAAGTTCGATTTAAGCTGGTGGCCAAACGGGCTATAAATACTAAGCTACAACAAAAGTGATTGTTGTTTTTTTTTTAACGATAATGCGAGTAAATGGTAATGCTGAGAACGAGGTACTGTACGTAAGTTGACTGCTTAAGGCTAAGACTACAGTCACTGACTCTGGCCTCTGATTACAGATCGTAACGTAACAATTGCCGCGGTCTCTCCGAGTGTATTGAAGGTACATTGATTCTTGGACGTAATTAAATATATCACAATTATTTATGATTTGGTTTTAATACTAAAATTGCTAATCATCAATTATCAAATTCGTATATAAGAAATAATAAAGTATCGACATCAATTCTTCGGTCATTCAAGCTTTTGCTGTTGTTACTTTCGGTTTGTTTTACTTTTGTTTGCTGGGGTTGGAGGCTTTAACTCTTATAAGTGAAATTAGAATTCCGTACGAACCATCATGCAATACGCCGTTTGCACAACTATTACGTAAGCAATATTATTTACAAGGGAACCTAGAGAAGCTCTCATACATGCATTAAAAGTATTAAACGTTTAAATCCACTAAAACGTTATTTTAAAGTTAATTAACATAGATGAATCATTACAAAAAGTGCCTTTATTTGGTTATCTCACCCTATCCCTGGTCCTTCAAGTAGAGTAGAGCAACGAAAACCCTTTAAAAAATTATTATCCGTAAACCTACGAGTAGGTATAAAAATTAAATATTGAAATGTTTTGCACAGAAATAGAATTAATTATTTAATGAAATCTGAATATTTTATTTTATGGTGCAAAACTGGAACTGTTGTAGTGAATACGCGGTGTATTTTTGTCGTGTTGGCCCGCCTATAGCCCGCCGTTATCGCAGAATGAAGCAATGCCCTACGGCATACAGAATAATCCAGATGGTTTTCATTTTTAATTACTTGCTGGGCTGATTCCTACCACTTTCAACTGCAGCCATTTCGCTGATAACATTGGGTCATTTAACGTCCGTTCTCACAACTCTGTGTACTTTCATGCACTTCCTTTAACCGTCTACTTTTACTTTCATTTCTTTTATGATGGGAGACAATTGGGGGGGTTGTTGTTGTTTTTGCAATTTTACGTTGTCTTCGTTTTAATGCAGTTATGCGTGTAATTCTTACGAGTTCCGCCCTAAAGGCACACACCATACACGTTTGTAAATCTGTTTCAGGTCATCAAGATGTTGGTTATAATCATCGTTCTCTTTCTGCTCTGCTGGGCGCCCATTCTCATCAACAACGTGCTTGTCGCTTACGGTGTTCTGTCCAGCCTCCACTACGGCTACCTGAAGCCGATGCGGCAGGCCTTCTTCCTCATGGCCTACGCCAACAGCTGCGTCAACCCCATCGTCTACGGCTTCATGTCTAAAAACTTCCGGGAAACGTTCCAGCACGCGCTTTGCTCCTGCATCCGTGGCAAAGAGTACGCGAGGCGGATGCGCTTCGAGCGGCACAATTCGACCCTGACCCGGTCCACTAACCTCGGCTACACTCGAGAAATCCAGATGGAGGAATTAGAGGCGATTTCGAAAACTGAATCTTACGGGTCCTGCTGTCCGGATAATGTCTGACGTTCGAACGCCGACCAGACCCGTTAAGTGTAAAGCGACCTGGCAACAAATAAAGTATTTTGAAAGAAAGAGAAGTTTGTTGGATTTTGCGTTCGTGGCATGCGCAAGAAAATAGATACCGGGAGATAGTTATTAACAGTACCTGCAAATTGTGTAATTACCCGTGTCGTGTCAGTCCCACATTGTGTAATTAACCGTGTCGTGTCAGTCCCACATTGTATAATTAACCGTGTCGTGTCAGTCCCAAATTGTGTAATTACCCGTGTCGTGTCAGTCCCAAATTGTGTAATTAACCGTGTCGTGTCAGTCCCACATTGTGTAATTAACCGTGTCGTGTCAGTCCCAAATTGTGTAATTAACCGTGTCGTGTCAGTGCCACATTGTGTAATTAACCGTGTCGTGTCAGTCCAAATTGTGTAATTAACCGTGTCGTGTCAGTGCACATTGTGTAATTACCGGGTCGTGTCAGTCCCACATTTGTAATTAACCGTGTCGTGTCAGTCCCACATTGTGTAATTAACCGTGTCGTGTCAGTCCCAAATTGTGTAATTAACCGTGTCGTGTCAGTCCCAAATTGTGTAATTAACCGTGTCGTGTCAGTCCCAAATTGTGTAATTAACCGTGTCGTGTCAGTCCCACATTGTGTAATTAACCGTGTCGTGTCAGTCCCACAGTGTAATTAACCGTGTCGTGTCAGTCCCACATTGTGTAATTACCCGTGTCGTGTCAGTCCCAAATTGTGTAAATAACCGTGTTGTGTCAGTCTCACATTGTATAATTAACCGTGTCCTGTCAGTCCCAAATTGTGTAATTAACCGTGTCGTGTCAGTCCCACATTGTGTAATTAACCGTGTCGTGTCAGTCCCAAATTGTGTAATTAACCGTGTCGTGTCAGTCCCACATTGTGTAATTAACCGTGTCGTGTCAGTCCCACATTGTGTAATTAACCGTGTCGTGTCAGTCCCACAGTGTAATTAACCGTGTCGTGTCAGTCCCAAATTGTGTAATTAACCGTGTCGTGTCAGTCCCACATTGTGTAATTAACCGTGTCGTGTCAGTCCCACAGTGTAATTAACCGTGTCGTGTCAGTCCCACAGTGTAATTAACCGTGTCGTGTCAGTCCCACAGTGTAATTAACCGTGTCGTGTCAGTCCCCCATTGTGGTAATTAACCGTGTCCGTGTCAGTCCCCCCATTGAATAATTAACCGTGTCGTGTCAGTCCCACATTGGTAATTACCCGTGTCGTGTCAGTCCCACAATTGTGTAATTACCCGTGTCGTGTCAGTCCCCAAATGTGTAATTAACCGTGTCGTGTCAGTCCCACATTGTGTAATTAACCGTGTCGTGTCAGTCCCACATTGTGTAATTAACCGTGTCGTGTCAGTCCCACATGTGGTGAAATGACTTTAGTCGATTTATTTTTTCTTGTGAACGCCATTGTGAAGAAAAATTCCGTGTATAGATATTACATTTTTTTTTTCATATTTTTACAAAACTATCGTTCCCTTCCAGTGAATCGAAAAATATTCAAATACCTCAGAGTAATCGGTTTTTCCTCAGAACTGTTTACTGAAATGTGAACGCAAGCTTGTGTGCCAGCTGACGTTTTACCGTATAATAAATACCGTTCTCACATTCTCCTTTCGTACTGTTTATAGCAGTATTTAGAAAAATTCTTCCGAATAAGTATTTAACCAGTTGACCGTGCTAAAATTCTGTGTGGCCAGCGCTAGCATTAATAACAGTTTTTTTCTCTCTCACGTTTTAGGGTGAAAAAACTACAATATCCAGTTAGGACAATTTCCTTTCTTCGACAATTCACTGATGTAGATGTTCTCTGCTTTAACCTTTTTTGCTTTGTCCTTCCATAGCCATTAAATTAGGCTTACATCTGAAGACCTCAGCACCGTTGGAATTTCTTCACACAATCTGAGGAACACTTGGTATCACTGCCCCATTGGAATACACAATTTTGTACCAACACTTTTCTTGACGATGGTAACGTTTCTTTCCCATATGTTTTTGTATACACACCCTCCATCATCTCCAGCTAACCAGCTTTTGGATTTATGCAGCTCCGTAACAGAGCCTTCGAACGCCAGACAACACTGGCCTCTCTTCCAGGTCACCCTCCGTTTAATTCTTCTTACATTTATCACTCTAAATGTATTCCATAATTATGTAGCCTTTTATTGGTCTTTCGAAATCAGTATTCCTACTGTTCTATTCTTACCGTGAACGGCTTCTTTCATGTAATTTACTATTTATTATTATGTGAGTAAAAATAATGGTTTCTCCCCTATTCTACAGCTCTTTTGGCGACCTACACAGAAGTTATAATTTTATCTTTCTAACTTTATTTCTGTTCTTCCTTTATCTTTATTGAACGACTGTTTCTAGGCTTATTAATGGTACTAAACAATACAGTGATACTGCGGTTTTGGCACTTGAGTTTATTGCAGTTTTGCACTCGTTTCTCTGCGAAAATTCTTTGTTCTTTACAGCAATCTCTCTCTCTCTCTCCACCCCCAGATCAGCAATGCGCTCAATGGTCTTCTTGTTACATAGAAAATAGCCACCTTGAAATCACTTCTTTCATGGCTCTTACACGGGAGAAATTATTTGTAGCCATTTGTTTGATCAAAGTTCGACCGGTGTATGTTTATTTTTACAAGTCACAATTTTCATATTACGTTAAACGAGACATGACTATCGCATGAGATTAAATGTGTTCACGCCACATTCCCTACTGCATCCGTTACCATCGTCGAAATATACTTTGCAGGCAGGTAAACACAATCCAGCGCCCAGTTACCGACCTTGAGGTGGTTAAATACATTTCTGATTCGCCGTACAAAAACCCGAGGATCAATATTCAGTAATTGAAATGACAAAACCTATTCGGATAAGAAGTAAAAAGGGTTCGATCAGAGTTATTGAAGTATAATGCCGTTTATGTAAAAGCAAAGAGCCGGGAAGCGATCAAATCATATAAAAGGACTCCCAGTGAAGAGAAATGGCCATTTATACCATCCTCACTTAATTACACCAGCTGTTTAATTTATTCCACTCAACCTATTTTCCGCTATCCAATCGCACCCTAGTCCTAGCTCATTTTGTGGTTATCTCCCCTAGTACGTAAAACAAAATTATTTGCCCTTCGTCCGCCCGATCAAAACCCTAAAATTATTTCAAAAAGCCTCATTGAGGGTCCTCTTATGCATCTGGAATTCAGACCAGAAAGGTCTAACATTTAGAATCATTCAGCCAGAGAATTCCGAATACACCTGCGATCTGTAATAAATCAATACGTTTAATAATTTCTGGCATGTGTTCTTTTGTAATCAGTTTCATTGTTGTTTTCTTTTAATCTAAAAATTACTTTTTCGGTTGGCACAAATTTACATTTTTACGAAACCGATTGTTCCCTTTTTCGAAAATCGATCTATCGAGCAGCTTCAAGAGGCACGCGAACGTAATTTCCGGTGCGAAGCTTGTTCTTAAGATGAGGCGAAGGCGACAACGGTCTCGGTTAACACTTAAAGCACTAAAACAGAACCGCTGACAGACAGACAGTCGGTACACACCTGCCTGGAAGTTAGAACCTCCGTCGAAAACAATATGCCGCAATTCTCTGTTTTGTTCTGTTAATAGCTGTTGTTGAATTTGCCGCAAGTAGCGAATTATACTCGTGCAATATTTATTAGAAAACGATCGATTTTCATTCTGTCATACAAGTTTATTAGAGAAATTATTGAGCATCTCTCTCTAGAGAGCCGCTTTTTAAATACACAAGTCCTGCCATTCCGAAGACTAGATAGGGTTAGAACCCTTATCAATGTTATCAAAATGAACTTTTCTAAATTCTGAACAAGTTCTTTAATTTTGTAGTTAACGACATAATTAGGTTTTTCGTAAAAATGGGCAGATGTCTCCCCCACTGGATTTTAAGTCATTCATACTTTTCGGTTTATAAATATTTCATCGAGAACATTAGGCGGGTGTAAGATTAAGCTACAGTAAAGTATCTAAAGGCAGACTTTGCAGCTCGGGCCGTTGGTTAACGCTCTACATAGTAATACGGTACACAGAGTTCCTCTCAGTTCCAAAACCCGAGTCTGCACAGAATTTGGACTCCAATCTAAATTTTAGTTCGAGTAATTTCTGATAAATTTAAAACTAAAACGAGTATTTTTAGTGCACTTTAAATTCGAAGTAATCTGCAATTGCATGATGTAAATATTTGTAAAATGTACATTCATAACGTTTTAAACAAAGATCGACGTTTTTTTTAAGACTGGTATTGATTTTCATTAAAATACCTATTCGTTTACGTCGATTGTAGTTGTCCCCCCTTCAGGGTTAAGATACCTCCAAGATATATTAGCTACAATGGCCGAGCTCCTATAATCTTGAAAGTTTTTCGTATTTTTATGCTGCTGGTATTAGACATTTAACAATAGTTCCGATAAAATACCCAGCTTCTGACGTGTAAAAAACGCAGAGAGAGAAAGAAGATGAGACGTCAGTAGAGAAAGATGAGACGTCAGTACAGAGAGAGAGACAGAGAGAGAGAGAGATGAGACGTCAGTAGAGAGAGAGAGAAGAGAGATGAGACGTCAGTAAGAGAGAGACAGAGAGAGATGAGACGTCAGTAGAGAGAGAGAGAGAGAGAGAGAGGAGACGTCAGTAGAGACAGAAAGATGACGTCAGTAGAGAGAGAGAGAGAGATGAGACGTCAGTAGAGAGAGAGAGAGAGAGAGAGAGGAGACGTCAGTACAGAGACAGAAAAATGACGTCAGTAGAGAGAGAGAGACGAGAGAGAGAGAGATGAGACGTCAGTACGAGAGAGAAGAGAGAGAGAGAGATGAGACGTCAGTAGAGAAGAGAGAAGATGAGACGTCAGTAGAGAGAGAGACAGAGAGAGAGAGAGACAGAGAGAGAGAGAGAGACTAGAGAAGAGAGAGAGGAGACGTCAGTACAGAGAAGAAAGATGAGCGTCAGTAGAGAGAGAGAAAGAGAGATGAGACGTCAGTAGAGAGAGAGACAGAGAGAGAGAGAGATGAGACGTCAGTACAGAGAGAGAGACAGAGGAGAGAGAGGATGAGACGTCAGTAGAGAGAGAGAGAGACGAGGAGAGAGAGAGAGAGATGAGACGTCAGTAAGAGAGAGAGACAGAGAGAGAGAGAGAGATGACGTCAGTAAGAGAGAGACAGAGAGAGATGAGACGTCAGTAAGAGAGAGAGAGAGAGAGAGAGAGAGAGAGAGAGGAGGAACGTCAGTACAGAGACAGAAGATGACGTCAGTAGAGAGAGAGAGAGAGAGGAGAAGAAGGGAGACGTCAGTACAGAGACAGAAAGATGACGTCAGTAGAGAGAGAGAGAGAGAGAGAGAGAGAGAGATTTGGTTCCTGAGTTGCGGTAAAGAGTGAGAACCTTGCACTATTATTTATATTATTATTCACTAGTAACAGATTTCTGGTGCCACAGGTGTTAGCATAATTAAAGCGAGTCCTTTTTCACGAAAAAATTGTTTCCCACCTCACGGAAGAGCGGCTATGCGGGCCAATCCGCTTTATATCGTGGATCTCGTCGCTGATGAACACCAGGGCGTGGAGATGTGCAGCAGCAGCAGCAACGACAACAATAATAGTAATAGTAATAACAGGAGGTTGTTGCCGCTGGGTAAATTAACTGACAATTCACCAAAACCTTAAGATCTCGCGGAGAACAGCGCATTTGCCAGGCCGGACTATCAGAAGGCGACAGAACAAAACAAAACATTAAAAAACAGAGAGAGCAGCAACACGAGAATTTAAAGGCCGCAGCGGGTTTGCGTTTGTAAATCGATGCTTCAGGAATATTGGCAACCAAGTTTTCTCGGGGACAAGATCTCGAGCGATTACTAGCGTCGGTCTATTTCGGTTTGTTGAACGGAAGCAGGGTGAAAGTGGATCGGATTAAATCACTGCTGTGTTTACGTAGTTCAAGCAGATCAAAGATTTCCGGTAAAAAGAGTAATTTGGTCATTAAAGTCTGTCTGTTTCTTTGTGTAACGAAGTAACGTCTCCATCTCTCTTTCTCAACGGGAATCTCGGCATCTACAAATGCAGTAAACGTTACACGTTTCCGAATCTTAAAAAAAAATCAAACTATCAGAATGGCGATTTTTTTTTTTTTTTCAGGTTAAAGACCTCAAAAGGCCGTCTTCTCACTTGTTCTCCCCCATTCACTTTCACCTGCTTTTCTTTACCGTTCTCTTAATAAAAAAAAAGCTGCTTTCTTTCATTATGCGCAGACAGACAAACGTGGGGTGGGGGTGGTAATAGAAGTTACATTCTTAGGTTCTGATCAGGGTGATGTCATTGGACCCCCGTCCGATTTAATGTCCGAAGCTGTTTTAAGTCGGATCCCTAACCCCGTGTTCTGTGTAAGACAGGCTACGCTGACAGTTACATCACGGCAAACAGCTAAAACGAGATGCTGATACTGATCTTTTGAACTTTTTCGCTTCTAAGTTTAAACCGCAAAGATGGGGGGGGGGTTTAAAAAAAAAAAACTAAATTAACCCTAGGCAGACGTAGAGAGATTTAATTTCCCAAGATGCCGCTTTTTTTTGGACCTTCGTCCTTCTTCACGTGAGCATCGTTCATTTCCTCTTGCGCAGTAAATCAAACGGCCCCGTGTACGGGATATCTCTACGCGGCCCCTCGCCCGCCCGACGACGATACAGGGTCTCCTCTTCTCGCCTCCGCCACCAGTCAAACAAGCAGATGGCGCACGAAGGAAGTTTCTATCGGCCAACAATTCGGGAAAAATTTTTCCCACAATGCAACGCGTCTCGCCAAACTGAAGGGTGGGTGCTGGGTTGGAATCATTCGCACCTGGTTGCACTCTCTCTCTCTCTCACACCCCCCCCCGCGTTTCCTGCTTAACCTTCCTAAATATCGCGTATACGGGGGTCGCAGAAAACTTCGCACCCGCTGGATATAATTAAATTCTTCAAGCTCAAATAGAAGAAAAGAACGAGATCGCCATTGTTGGAGGTTTTCCGGTAGAAGATCCAGAAAGATGGTTTCCTGAAGGAGCCTGACGATGATACGGGGATGGCAGATGTGCTGTATGTCTAACCTAACGTAAGAAGCTTCGAGAAAGAAAAGTTTGTTGTTGTTTTTTTTGTTTTTTTTTAGAAAAAGGCAGTTAAAACCAATAATTACCGTGTGTACTGATGGAGAGTACTGGCGGAGAAGCGCAAGCTTCAGTCTCACTGGCGACACTCCAAGACAAAACTGATGGGGGAAGCTGCACGTCAGAGAGAAAAAAAAGTCTCGTTAATGTTTTCCTATATATATATATATATACACATAATTCGTTAAAAGCCTATCGAATGGCATTTACAATGGTGATGATGATAACTAGGCAAATGTGTCAGAACCAAAAACCACTCTGTCGTCAAAAAAAAATCGAGAAAATAACGGAGCGCATTGACATCTGGTTTCCTCTGCTTTTTCAGCAACAGCACAATTCCTGGAATGAGTTGTATACATTACTATGGATATGTATCAGAATAGTAAACCCCTCCAAGAAAAAACAAAAAAAACATGAGTACAAAGTGGAAAGTATGACGACTGGTGACAGAGTAAAAGTAATGCAGATTCTCCGAACTCTGATAAATTCTATAGTGTAGTCTTATTACATAATCTTGCCGAACCAACAGCAGATGCAGAATGTTCATAAATAATGATGAATCTGCTGCGCACTCCGTAAATATAACTGCCAGCTATGCAATACTTTGCTCTTTTCTTACATTCAACATCAAAAAAAGTTAAGTAAACTGGTTTATCTAACTTTCCTACTGTTGACCATGCAAAGCAGTATACTACTCAGACTGACACTAAGTAGAACTATGCCTCTACCACTGAAACTATCCATCATGCATGTAAACTGCTCGAGTAGGAAGTCGGTGAGTGGTCAGTGCTGTACAAACAGTAGCTCCAATTCATAAAGCAGCGAGATCAGTTATCCATCGATAATGAGTTTTTTTTCATTTTGAGCAAACTCACACACACACACACACACCAAAGCTGTAATGAATTCATTACTTTATGTACATTGAAAATTGCGTTTGGAGAAAACCCAAAAAACTCCTTTCTCTTTATTGCCATGATGCAAGATGTTCTTTAAGGGCACTGCATAGGGTAAGGTCACAAGAAAAGAACTGTCTGTCTATCTCCCATTTTATTTTTGTAAGTGTCACTGGTTGTGCACCACCTGTAGGAAAATGTCTTGCAGTAAGAATATTCCATGTAATTGAACTACGCCGTTGCTTCCAAATGAATGACAGGGAAGACTAATTCTGCACATTAAGTGTTACTATAGTGCATGAACTAATGTGAATCACTCTGGAGATGTCCAGACTGCAACCATGACTTTATCAGCAGTGTTACCTTAAAATTATTTAGTTGCTAGGAGTCCAGATTTTTCCATGACACACAGACTCACTCGTTTCCGATGGTATGATGCACCAGCTCTAATCACGTTCATATCCTTTCAACAATAAAAGCACTGACTCCTTACTTCTCATGTTCACACAGCCACGCAAGTACTTGTTTGATTTGCACTCCAGTCTTCTGAAACTCACTGCACACACTTTCCAAAAATTCAGAAGAGCATGAATAACTGTTTTCCCACAAGCTGTGGCTCACACCAACTTCCACACACAATCAATCTCTGGGCAGCAGAAATAGCATCTTCAATCAGTTTCAGAGAGGCAGGTGGCAATGGAAACTTTCGACTAGCACAACACACATCATCAACAGTACCTACCCTCCCTTCACAGAAATGCTGCCATCATTTCACCATTTTTATTGCAAATGCATCATTATCATATTGCACAGACACAGATCTCCCCAACTTTATTCAACCATAAACTGGATTATGATGCAATTCCAGGCTGACATTCACTGAGTTAACACCTGGTAACAGAATTTGAAAAAGAAAAAAAAAAAGTATCATACTGTGAGAAGTTTAGGCAACATGTGCATGTCTGTAGATAATGTTAAAATACCCAGTGACACAAATACACTGATCTATGTAAATCACAAAAAAAAAAAAAACTATTTTAGAAAATTATTTAGCAATAAAAATAGTTTTATTTATGCAATAAAAATTTTAAAAAGTATACAGAACGCAAAAAAACGTTACATGTTTTGTGATAACGAAAAGATTATACCAAAAACAAGGATTCAGATTTCTAGAATCAAGATTGGTTTCTCACATACTGCAGACCGTTAGTTAGGGCTGCAACAGCCTCCTGCACCCAGTCAGACTGCTCAGCTGACCAAACCAGACAAGTACCTGCTGATGTAAAGGAAGTTTGAACAGATGTAAGAAAAAGATTATTTTCTATAACAATTTTTTAATTAAAAACTAGTAAAGATGCCATAAGCACATCCTTGTAGGTTTAATAATTAATGGTAGCACTCAACATGAAATAAAATTTTTTACTGGATTCAAAGCCTTTAAACATCTCCATCTCATCTCATCTCTATGCTCATACTATTGATGTTTCCAGAAATATTTACACTATAAAATCATCCAATCAATTCCCTTCGCAGAATAAATTCTTGAAAAGACAGCATTTAAAATTTTTTTTTCCTAATTATATACTTCCTAATATTATCACATGATAATTATCCGATTAATCAATTATTCATAAACTGTAGTCTGTAAGCATTCCATGATTTTAACAGTTTTCCAAATAAAGTCATGGATAGTAGAAATGAAATCACTACTAGCAGAATAACTATACAACACAGCACAATCACAAGAAATTTGTCTTCCCTCATCCAAAACACTGGAACTTTCAAATTAAAAAAGACAGACAGGGACAGGAAAAAAAAAAGACTAAGTAGGTACAGATTCATTTTTCTTAGGGAGAGCAATCTAACAGAACACATATAACATAATTATCCTTTTAACAAATAGATAAACTTTACTCAGTTTTCGTTTCTGGGTTTAGACTAATATACCATGATAGACATAAAAGAAAAAAAAAACTTACAAATTAGAAGTTCCATTTAGTTTCTAACTTTTGCTAAATAATCTATTTCAGTCTTCAGTTGTCCACATAATTTACATGCTACTGGACACAACATTATCACGTCATTAATTGCCAAATGTTAACAAATGTAAATATGTAAATGTATTGATGCCACATGAGAATAAAAAACTCCATTTCTTGACCGAAACCACAAGTAATTCTTGAGCCTTTGCTGATAAAACATTAGATAAGTTTAAAATAATTATTAACAAATATGTAGATTCATCATCAAGGTCCACATAAAAAAATTAAAAGCCATCGACTGGATTTCTGACTGGGTTTACCTCATCACTGCCAAGATGCTTATTCATTCATTTACAATTGCTGAACTAGAAAAATTTTCTAATGTCAAAGCTGTGGTGGTGCTTCAGCTAATTTATAGTTATGACCCTTACTATTTTAAATCAATGATAATCTAAAGAATTCGTTGTTACTCTTCCCATGCTCAAAGATTTTAATATACTCCAGACATTGGGTCTCTGCACAACCAGACAAAACATCATCATTAATGACTAATGTACAGATGAATTAAAGACCACTTCTGTGCAGCAAAAGGTCTGCAGTACAAATTACGCCAATATAAATAGCTGAATCTTTCTCCATATTCTAAATGCTTCAAATGGAGAGAATTTATAAAGAATCAGTAGTAATCAAGTCACTCCAGACCACAGTGGACTTTACTGATTTTTTTTTTAATACCTCAACATCAATAAATGAAGGCAAAAGTTAACTTAAAGCATAACTCTGAGATTGCTAAATTACACCAACACAAAAAAAAAATAAAGCATTAATTTTTTTTTATAAATCAAACGGTGTAAAAGGCAATTTTTTAAATGTCTTAGATAAAAGCCTCATCAAAGCTCCCACAAACTTGTTTCTAATAGGAACCATACACTATAATGGTACAATCATATAACAGCAACGTCCCACACACATTATAACTGCACATAACATGAGGCCAAAAGTACTCAATAATCTTGATTAAAAACCTTTGTAAGTTTTTGTTGTTTTCTTCTTTTCACTGTTATATCTTGTTTTATTTATGAGCAAAATTGCAGCAAAGACCTCCAACAATTTTGTTTACAGCCGAAACATTTTTGACAAGCGATCAGTGCCAATTAAAAATATTGCCTTTTCTTAAGTCAGTTAATTATAATCTTTGTTTTTTTTTTAAGTTACTTACCACAAAATTGAATAATAAAAAAAAAAAGTTGGTTTCAAAGTAGAGTAAGCAAACCCTCACTTAACCAAAATTATTGGAGTACATCACTTCCAGTAAATAGAAACTCACATTTAATTAGAAAGTTAGGTACATTTCCTTAAAGTTTTTTTTTGGGAATTTAAAAAGGTTCACTGTATAAATAAGTCAGTCAATCAGATAAATAATATTAGATTTACGGTTATCAAACAAACCATTAGTATTAAACTTGATTATGTTCTTCCTCAGTCAATGATGTTATGGAATCTCTACCAATGGCTCCATCACTTTCACACCCCATGAAACATAAATGCATCACAAGTCATAGAAAAGTTTTATTTGGTAAATTTTTTGGGAATCAGATCAGTTGACCAAAATTTTCAGTCAACTAGTTCTATTACCGAAAAATTGCAAGCTACAATTTTAATTTTGATCTCTAAAATATTTTAGTTGCAAGAATTCAGTCAAGAATGGGTTTACTGCATATTTTTGTTTGTTTATCACCTCTTGCAGTGTCAGGGGAGATAATGCATAGCATTGTACATTTTTTTTATATCAGGATATAAACGTATACTAAGCAAATGAAAGTTCATTACCTAAGTCTATTACTAATAAGTGGAAAAAGCTCAAAATAATTCACTTTTCTATAAATTAACTGGCATACTGATAAACTTAACATACATTTAACTGCTTTCAAAATTTACTAGTTATCCCCCCTTTGCTACAGTCTCTATTTCATTTTTAAAGTACAGTATATATATATAATTTAAATAAAGCAGGCAATACTTTTCCCCACTTTTAACAAGGAACAATTTTACAACTACTTGAAAGATAGCTTCCCATTATACATTAAAGACCCTGATACTCTTTTAAGAACTGAGATGGCATAGCATTTACAAATGGAGATGAAAAGCACAAAGTACTCAAAAGTTAGTTCATTTGATTCTGACACTTAAACTGGTAGCAAACTATTCTTTAATAGAAATTATAAGTATTTCTGTGAACACAGAATTTTTTTCTTTATTTAAAATAGAATGTGAAAATAACATAAATCCACTGAAAATCAGTTTAGACACAACACAATGATCTAACATGAACTTATCTTAATGCATGAAATGAATTAAAAGTTTGTGGGTAGCTGCTGAGTATATATAATATATTTAGATATCTTATGATCAGTTAGTTATTGTAAATAGTGTTTCTTAATAAATCTCATTGCTGATAACAATTGTTGCTGGAAAAGAGACCAGTAAATAAATGACTAATGATATAATGTGATCAAATGTTAGTTAATATACTAACAAAAAGTACTTAGTTTGTGGAGATTTTTCTGAACAAATCAGTATACAGCTCATTTGCATGACAACTGATCAAGCGATTTTCATGTTGAGAATGTACTATGCAGCCCTGTGGTTTATTTACAATCTCTTATAGATAAGGCAAGAGTACTAAAAAATCATTTATTTTAAGCTTTGTCATGCTTGACAAAACAGAAGAAATTTACATAGCACCTGCAAGGTGATATACAGCTTGAAAACCAATGAAACAGGGGAGACATTCCTGGCTGTAATGACTCCTGAATTCATGGGATTTTAACTGAGCTACAATGAAAAATTAATATTTATCCCAATTAACATCCTCTCCTTTTGACGTTTATTCACCATTGTGTACAGTTCTTTCAAGGCATTTTTTTTTCCACCAAACAGTATCCATGAAAATATACTGATTATTTACCTTCCTTTGTTTTTAAGACACCTGTATAATTGCAAAGGACTAACCATCCATAACTAAGAAAATAAATAAACCATTCTTTGTACAGTTTATGGTAGTATCCCACAGGTGGCTGCAATTTGTCGTCTTTTATTTGAGGCAATATTACAGAACCTGGCTAGCAGCACTTTGGCTCAGATAAATAATTGCACCAACAAAATTTACTCCAGCAGCTATGATGAATACTGGAAACCAACGTCCATGAGACTGCGTCACAAGTTCAGCAGTCAGGGGTCCACATGTGATCCCAGGTATTGTTGCCTGAACAAATAAGAGATGAATTTAAAGAATATTAAAGAGATTCTTCTGCTGAATTTTTTAAAATTACATCTCATGCAGTTTATCAGTAAGAGAAAATGGTCCTACTTAGGTCCAAATAAATACATTTAGCATTAATGCAAAATATATTGGTTTGTTCAAAAGTTGCATCATGTGCAAAGAAATCATTTCATGTGCAAATTAAAAGCCTAATTTTTTTCTGATAGACAAAATAACAAATCTATTAAAGAAGAAAATGCACCCTTTAAAATTCTCTTTTATAGAGCTTGTTTTTTTTTAATTAAAACATTATGCTTTCAGCAAGAATTAGTAAATTATGTATATATATGTGGTTTATTTCCCATCATTTATAATGTGCAGATATATACACTGGCTGGCTCGCCTTTTTCCTTCTTCTGGATAACAGTTATGACATAATATGGCAAACAGGGAGATTTCCCTATTTAGTCATTGACATTGTCTGTGATGCGCAGAGCAAGGTGAGTGGAGGATCAAGATGGCAAAAGTATCTATCAAGTTCATTCAACAGACATTCATTTGAATTGGGATGGCCATGGGAAAAACCTAAAGTCTTTGTTGTGTTCTTCAAACCACGAACATAATGTAGGCACAATGTCTTGGAAGTATCTGTCCCCATTAGGGTACACATGGAACATCATTAAACATGTATGATCAAAAGTTATGCTGAGGCAAACTTTAGTATTCATTCTGCCTTCTAAAGGGACAAAGATATGGACAGGATATGCCCCTAACCCTGACTCCACCACCAGAGGCCTGGACACTTAGAATCACACAAATAGGGTCAAGTGATTCATGTTGCTTTCTTCAAATCTGTCCCTCTAATGTGTACAAAAAAGGCTGAAGTATGACTTGTCATATCGCATCACTTTTCAGCAGTGCTCCTTAGTCCAACGTCTATGCTCTTTCATGCATTTTTTCATGTTGCTAACTGTGATCAGTGATTTATGCAATGGTCTCCTACTGCAATAAGCCATTTCTATGGATGGCTGAAGATAGGTGTGGATTTCCCTGCAATGTCTCTATCAGTTGGTTTGTTTGACAATAGTTAGCCTTTAAAATCCTAGCTAACCATCTTTCTCCTCTTTCTGTTACCATGTATTTGCAGCTGCAATTCCCCAGTGTAGCAGAACTTTTCTTCACCCTTTGCCATTGCTGATAAACTTGAATGTGGCCAATGTCTTGAAGCAGCCTGCCAACGAAACTGTTTTCCCCACCTTTTTTTGTTAAACTGACTATGAATGTGCTGGTACAAGTCACATACAGTACGACACTATCACCTGTCACATTACGTGGTCAAACTAATTTGCTCTGCCGCTAAGGTCAGGCCCAAGTCTTAATGATACATAGGTCCCAAAAAAGTAAACAGTCAGCATACACATAACATTACAAGAAATTTTTTCAAATATTTTGTTTCTATCCACGCTGGTATGTGTGGAAATTTTATCATAAATAGCCAACATAAGTTTATGAAATGGCCTGTCACAGTATGTGTTATGCAACAAAAATTTGAGGAAATTCCAGAGAAACAGCTGAGAAATATTGGTGAAGACAAACCAGGTGAATGGCAAAAGTACAGATGATGTCATTTTAACTGAGACAGAAATTAGAAAAAGCATGGGAATTCAATGTCGCAAAATCAATAATTTTTTATAGAATTTCAGAATTTTTAGATAGGGTATGCATAAAGAAATGCTTTAGCATCTTCGGAGAACATAGAGTCTGTGCAAAGAAACCTATGGCTCAGTAAAACCCATAAAAACCGACTGCCAAATAATGATAAAATATCCTGATGTAACTCAGGAGCAAAACAAGGCAGCATTTTGTCACTCCTGATTTCTATAACCTCATTGGATAAAATCCTGTGAAAGGCTGTCAGGAAAGGGAGATAAGGTCAGTTGCATATGCAGGTGATATTGCAAAGGTAACTGATTCAGAGGAAAAGCTACAAGAATGTGTGGTTAGATAGAACTAGGAGCTTAAAATACATGTCACAATCAGTTTATTTGTGTAGAAGGTCAGCAACTAAAACAAATCCATAATTTTAAATACCTTGGTACAATCATATGCGATATTACTGATGGAATAACACTATTCAGCCAAAGTGTATAGATTCCACAACCATTACAGAGAAATTTTCATATTAGGTCGTTACAAAAGTTCTGGAGATTTTTAGATTATGTTAATTTGGAGTTATTTTTGCATGCTTGTGAAGGTGTATGTAGATAAGTTATATATCGTTTTGTAGTGTGTGCTTTGGCATACATTATGCAAAAAAAATCATTAAATGGATATTTGTTTCAGGGTTCTGAGTAAAGCATGGATAGAAAAGTATTTTGTGCCATTTTGCTTCACGAGTTAAAACTAGGCCACAAAGTGGGCGAGGCAACTCATAACATTAAGCGAGCATGGGGCGAGGACACAGTACAATGACAGTTTGCAAGGTTTTGATCAGGAGACGTGAGCCTCGAAGATAAGGAATGTAGCAGATGTCCTTCCAGCTGAGACGACAACCTTCTGAAAGCCTCACTTGAAGCCGATCCAGGTAAAACAGTGCGAGAAATTGCTGGAGAGCTTGACATAAGCACTGCAACTGTTTCTCCAGCATCATAATGTAATTATCAAGATGAAAATCCTTGACAAGTAGGTGCCTCACGAGTTGAATGAACAACAACAAAACCTGGTGAAACCATCACAACTGATAAAGGTTCTGTCGTGAATTAAACATTTTTCATCAGAAACTCTCCCAACGACAGCCGACATTGGTAAATCAAAGAGGCTGAATCCTGCTGCACGATAGTGCTCATCATAATGTTGTTAAAGTTACTCTTCAGAAACTGCACGTCATGGAGTATGAAGTTCTCCATCACCCAGCCTATTCACCAGACCTTTCTCCCACAGATTACCACCTTTTCAAACACCTTGACAGCTTCCTCTGTATGAAATCCTTCTCCAACCAAGCAGCAATTGAAACTGCCTTCCAACAGTCTATCAACTCCAGAAATCCAGATTTTTTTTCCAAAATGGTATAAATGTACTCATTGACGTAAGTGTCTGATTGTAATGGAACTTTGATTAATGAACTTCATGATCTGCGACGATATGAAGTCTCATTGTGACAGTAAAAAAACAGACAAAACATTTATACCTACCTAATACTTGGAAATGAAAGCACTACAATATAAGTCTATTTTAACAGAGATGTGAAACACGAATTTTAATAATTAAACAAAAATCAAGACTGCAAGCGGCAGAAATATTTAAGGGGCATAATACAAAAAAAAAAAAGGGAAAAATAAAATCAAGAATAAACACATTAGAGAAACTAGAAGTGTCAAGCCCTTACACAAGAAAAATGAGAGAACATAACAAATAGGAATTAATGTCAAGATAGTAATGCAACATAAATTGTATAATGATACAGATTATGGGAGGAAGCACATTCCAAACTAACAATGAGCAATAACTTAACAGGGTTTCAAAAGTGAAGTGATGAATACCTTATGCTGGTTTGTGGTGGTTTGTCCTTTTCTATACTGAAACAACAAAAATATCAAATAAAAAAAAAAGGGTGGGGGCAAACTTACAAGTGTATTCGAGACTGCAAATGTAATTCCTGCATGGTTTGGAGCTACTTCTGGATGGTTGCTGAGATGGCCTGCAGAGTTACATGCACTCAGACCCAGTGATATTGATACAAAACTGAAGAGAGATGAATTGCGGCAACATTATAATTCGATTAAAGAGATAGTCTGACTTATAAAAAAACTTAGCACTAAAAATAGATACTTTTTATATTCATCACCTTTTACTTTTCGAATGAATGCCCATTAGTCTACAAAGCATAACAATGCAATTATTTTCATTTTGCGAGAAGACAATTTCACAAAATTTGTAATTAACTAAATTATTTCCCATAAAATTACAGCATTATCATAATCTAATTGATTGCACGAATTTGTCTGCTTCAGAAGTATGGAAAAATCAAAATCAAACCAAATTTGCCTTTCGTTGTGTATGCATAGCCAAGGTGAGATCAAGCCAATACTGACTGATGCATAAAATCACTTAAACAATTTTAGAATAAAATTTATTTTTAAAAAGAATTTGCAATCATTTTTTTAAAAATATGATTTGCACATACCCGCTTTTCCGACAACTGCAAGCATACATATCTTTTAATTGCATACAAGAAATGCAACAACATGAGCTAAGCACCACAAGTATGGAATGGGAAACTTCAATTATTTTTCATAAAGTCATACATTTTGATATAGTTCTGTAAAAATGGGAGAAGATCAGTGCATTGTCTCAGCAATATCATTAAAACCTTGAAAGACATCAAATCCATTTCAAGCAGAGAGAGCAGCCATTCAGTCGCATTAAGCCACAACATCATGACCGACTGTCTGTCTCCTGAGATGGAGCAAGCTTTAGTCACAGGTCACATTAGGTTTCATTCCCAATGAGGGGTTTTTATTCTGATGATGATTTGGTGGATAAAAACTCTTCTAACAAAACAGCATTTGCGTACCTTCAAATTGACCCCGATAAACAATAACACAGTCATCCTCAGAAATAGTTTGTGGCCCTTCCGGCCAGAAACATTTCAACGATTTTGGCTGCAAAGTTTTTGCATCATTTAAAAATAGAAAGAAAAGGTAGCTGGTTTATATGAAAGGCATTCAGACAGGACCCGGCTGTACCATAATGATATCTGGCCAGGTTTCATCTCTAGCATTCAACAAAACAGAACAGATATTTTTAATACCACTTGTTCTCCAATAAAGTATGCCAAGATGAATTAATTGGTAAATCAATAATATAATGTTGATAAAGAAAAATTGGAACTGAGATGAATACAAGTGAATTTCAAATTAAGGAATGTCAGACAACGAAAGAAAGCACAATGACTATTGTTTAGGGGGAAAAGCAGAGAAAAGTACCAGCTTGTACAAACAATAAGCCTACTTACAGGATGGCTAGCATCAAGTTGTTCACTGCACTAAAGAACAGAATAAATATGCCAGGTCCAAGCAGCCCTATGCTGGTCATCAAACGACGTACCGAGAGAGCAGTCCACTTCTGGGCAATCAGAGAATCCGCAAAATGACCTGCAACTAAATAAAAAGAATACAAATCTGCATTTAGACCAGACTTTTAAAATACATTTAAACAAGTCTAGCAACAACTCCCCAAAGTGCATAGTTTTAAGAGACATGAAAAGAAAAAAAAAAAATTATTAGTTCATTAATTAGTTCAAAATAATTAATGGAGGATACTTTTAATATAACTTGTGCTGAACATTTTCCTTTAATAGCAAGTGTTCTACAGAAACTAATAAATACATATATAAATATTTTTGCATACTGTATATCTATGAAAGTATCCCTATATTATCTACTTTCTAGGACACTTTGCTATCAAATTAGAATTGAATGTTTAGAGTAATGTCATTTATTTTCTAGATAACTTTGCATATAGTAATTGTGACATCATTCCGCTGTTGAACTGGAACAAGGAGAAGCTTTCAAGTATCAGCTGCTTTGACAACACTATAACTACCATACAGAGGGATTAGTGATAAGTATTGTCTCAGAAATGATTAGATGTTTGTTTGTTAATTATTGCAAAAGAATGTATCATGTGGCTGGTTGTTCCCCATTATGAGGACCTTTCACTACACACACAGAACTGTGTACACTTACAAAATAAACCACAACCAACAATATTTAACCTGTTGATATTCACTTAACAATAAAATAAATACTTTAGTTATAGCTTCAGAACAGCATAACTGAAAATAAAACTCAAATCCTTTGCTTGCATGTCAGTGGCTATCTGATATGAACTATTGTTTTACCTTCAGTGTAGGACTCTAGACTGAACTGTCTTTTTGGCTGAGAAGCTTAGTTTGTGAACCAGCACATCAAGTAAATGAACACTTACATGATGTACAACTGAAAAGTAACAGATATTAAAGTGGTTACCATAGGTTCTGTTCTCTCGTCTTTGAGGCAAAGCTCCCCCAAACCCCACCCCTTAGTGGCCAAGCAGTGACAAAATGGCTATTTGAAAAGCAAAACATAAATAATCCTTGCATGAATAATTAAAAGTCAGAAACTCTCTAATTTGGTCAATACACAGGGCAATCAGAAAGTAACTATGCAGTGGAGCATATTTGTAATCATTTTTGATTCCTCTCCTTGAGCTGTTGTTGTTTTGTACTGTAGTTCCCAAAACGACCAAAAGGTGTTGGCAGTAAATTTGAGATTGTAATTTTTGTTAATGGTCGTTTCAAACGCCAAACAAATCTTTATCATCAAGAAAGTGTATGTGAATAATGGTAAATACACGACGAGTTCAAAATGAGTTCTTACAAGAATTTCCTGATGCAAAGCTTCCGAACAGAAATGCTGTTAGGGCAATGATTAGCAAATTTGAAGATACTGGTTCAGTTGAGAATTATCAATTATCAGGTCGGCCAAACGTGTTGGAGGAGGAGAAGCTGTCAAAAATTTCAGACAATGCTTCAGAGCCCCTCAAAATACATTGCAACGACTTTCTCAACAAGCGAATGTTTCATATAGAAGGGAGAAAAACACTTTAAAGGAGTTAAATTTTTACCCGTATAAAGTAAATGTTGTGCAAGGATTGAAAGCTGCAGACCACAGTAAGCAAGTTGAATATTGCAACTGGTTTAAGAATTGTATTGATGTAAATGGCAACGACATATTGGATAAAACATTTTTTTCTGATTAATGCTGGATTCATCTCTCTGGATATGTTAATAGCCAGAATACCAGAACTTGGTCTACTTCTAACTCTTATGAACTGTTTGAGAAAGCACTTCATGACAAAAAGATCAGTGTATAGGCGGCTATACCAAGAAAATGCATTATTGGACCCATATTTTTTGAAAAAACCATCAATTCAGAGCGCTATTGTGACAGCATACCATATCCTTTTATTGGTGAGTTAGACAAAGAAGAAATTGAAGACGCCTACTTCCAGCAGGATGGAGCCACAGCTCTCACATCTGCTCAATTGATGAAACTGCTGGAAGAAGTGTTTGGTGATCAGCTGATATCGAAAGGAATTTGGCCTGCACACTCTCCTGACCTCACACTCCCCAGACATTTACCTGTTGGGAGCTGGAAAAATCTTTAAACGTGAGTGGGGATCATTTTCATTTATTATAATATTTTTTTGTAAATGTATTGAAATATTGAAATAAAAACAATAACTTTTCCACTGCATAGTTACTTTTTGATCAGCCTGCATTCTGTGTTAAGCAATAGCACATGACAGACACTAGTGTAACTTCTTACTGCACAATTAGGTACTAGAATTACAAAAGCAGATAGCAAACAGGACTAGCTACATCTGATCTAAAGGAAATTTATCAGATATTACATTAGAAATTAACTTAAACTCAGTTTAAGGTTTTTTTTATGGAGAATAAACCAACAAAAATATTCCTTTTAATTATTTTAACTAAACCAAAAATATTTATATTATACCAAGCATCTAACAGTTAATTAACTGAATCCTGTGTGGTCTAAGTTGATGTTTGCCCTTATTATTCAGTAAACAGTAACTTTGTAAAAGTGTGCACAAAATCCCAGTAAAAACGTGTACTTTCAAAAAAGATCAATATGCTAGTGAGTATCCAGCTGTATCATTCTTTGCTACATAGTATTTTCACATTTTAAAAATGTGACCAACAAAACAAAAATTAACAATAACTATTTTTCAAGAAGTACTTTTTAAAAAAAAAAAAAATTCATACTGGCCAAACGATGACCAAACTTCTTTGTTATGTACAGTAGTAGAAAACTACTATCTATTAACAACAAAAAATAGTATAAAGATGTAGCTTTAGAAGACATTATGGACAATATTCAATATTTTGTGGGCCAAGAAAACGTGAATAAGTCAAAATTCTTTTTATAGGTAATCCCTGAAAATGGATATTGCTAAATATAACAATGAGCATATAAGTGTCAAAATGGTTAAGAAAGTTTTAATCCATAAAATGTTCAAGTCTCATCTGATTAAACACTACTGAATCAAAGAATATAGCAAGAAATAACCATTTGATTGTCTGTACACACAGCCTCATGTCAAAGGTCAAATGGAGTGACATGAAAGCAAACATCTCCAAGCCATGACCGACTGCCTGCCTGCTTACAAAATTCTGAATGAAATGTGAAACAGGCGAAATGAAGAGTCGATGTCTCTTCTTATGACACTTGACTATTTGATGTAATCTTCTGAAAATAAAAGTTCATTATCATTCTAATTAACTGTTAAAAACTTTAGAGGAGATAAGCCGCAAAAATGCTTCTTTTTTTAATCAAATGATTTTAACAAATTGAGTATTATTCATTATTAAGAAATTTAAATTTTATCATTACCCTGACTCATGGAATCCAAACTACACTATTCTTTCTGGCGTCAGAATTTCCCAGACAGCAACCAGATTTCACTCTGATTTTCCATCTTCACTTGAATTTTTATACATGATTTAGCATTCTCTTAAAATTTACTTCCTCGCTAAGCTGAAAAAAAAAAAAAGGGAGGAGGAGAAGGAAAGTTCACTCCTATAAGCTCAAAATACTCACCAACACCTACAAGAGAATTCATAATATAAGGCACTGCAGAGAACATGATGTGGTTTTTCTCGGCACCTAGATGCCGTGTCATGTAGGTTGGCAGCCACTGCATGATTATATAGTTTGACCAGTTCATGCTAAAGTGAGCAAGGTACATTGACCAGAGTGGCCAATGGCAGAGAAATTCTGACCATCTTACATTGTTACTGTTCACCTGAAAATACAAATGAGCCCTTAAAAATGTGAATTGAAAAACAGAAAATAGATTATTACTGGTGCTGTGTGAACATAACGGAAAGTTTCACAACCAAAATTTTTGTAGGAATGGTTCCTCAACTCACATAACCCAGTATTACAATATCCTCTCTTGTAGCTCATAGAGGGTATCAAGATCTTTCACAGACAAAACACACCTGCACAATCTGAGGGGGTTAGATTTCACAAAATGTAAGAATGCTAATAAAATTCAGTGAAGTTAACTGAAGAATGAATGTGCTCTGGTAATCATTTGACAAAGGGTTTACTAAAGCTTAACAGAGAGACAAAGTAGTTTTTAAACTACTTTTTGAAAAGATGAGAAACTGTGCCAAACCAAGACAAACATCCTAGAAAATTATTTTAAATAATTGTTGTTGTTATTTTTTTTTAAATTTATCTTCTTCATAGGCACCTAACTCCCAACTCTTCGCAGAAATGCTATCTGCCCAGGTTTTATTGTGCTTGGCTAAACCATTACTTTAAAATTGACAAAAAACAGGCTGAAAACCAAGGTAGGTATTCATATTAAGTTTAAATTTTGAGATTTCAGAAAACTCATGCAGCAGTATCTAAACATTCACAGTAATTTTTAAAAAATAGTCACTGATTTCTTTGCCAACATATGGAAAATTTAGTTAAATGTTTAAGATCCCAAATGTAAAGTTTACTGGAATTAGTGTTTTGAGAATCACTGTATAAAAAGTGGCATGAAGAGACTTCAAAACTCAAGGTGGAGAAGTGTGAGAGGCAAAAGAACAGAAAATGGAAGACAATACCACTAAGGGTCATCATCTCTGTGACATCTGTAGAAGACGGTGGACTTCGAGAATTGGCAGACTAGCCAGATTACTACTATCAGTCCCTATCACCATCTCATACCTGCCTGCACAAACTAGTTTACAAAACTCATCATGATCATCAACATATTTGCCCTCAACCTCAACTTCAAAACAACATCACACACATATATGACAATGTTTGCTATAAAATACATTTTTAAATCAATATAAAAGGTTTCCCTGTGTTTATTTCTGATTTCTAATTAACAATTAAAATTCCATAATTATTTAAAATATGAAAATTCAAAATCTAAAATTACATCTTTAACAGATCATTAAAAAGAAAAAGGAAACACTTTGGCGAATTGAAGCTCCCCTAACACAGTAATATGTGCCCCCTTAAGCACTAAATAAAAGGGAGATAACTGAATCTGAGTCAGCATACACCCACACACACATGTGCAATCATACATAAATTTCCCCATGGTACTTTTAAGGGTCTCGTGTTCCTGGAATCATGATTTCATCCATATACAAGGTCTGTCGAAAAAGTATCCAACCTTAAGCTGGGAAAAAAAAGTTACATACTTCGTGGGGTTCAATTGCTAATCACCTTCGAAGTGAGCCTCTTGTGCCTCCACACACTTAGCCCAGTGATCCTTCTACTGTTCAAAGCACATCTGGAATGCTTCTTCCGGAATAGCTCTCAGCTCCGCCACCGCATTCTGCATGATGTCCTCTCGGCTCTCAAAGTAGGGACCTTTCAGTGGTATCTTCATTTTTGGGAACAACCAGAAGTCAGAAGGAGCCATGCCTTTCTTTGCCAAGAAACGTTGGATCAGCTGTGACGAATGAGCCGGGGCGTTGTCATGATGCAGCTGCCAGTTTTGAGAGGCCCACAGATCCGGTCTCTTGCACCGAACTGCATCACAAAGACATCGGAGGACTTCTTGATAGTACTCCTTTGTAGCTGTTTGTCCTTCTGGTGCATATTTGTGATGCACAACACCTCGGTAGTCAAAGAAAAGAGTCAGCATCACCTTGATTTTTCTCTGGACCATGGCGATGTTGAGTGCTTCCACTGTGATGACTGAGCTTTGGTTTCCAGGTTGTACCCGTACACTCACATCTCATCTCCAGTTATCACGGTATTCTGTAAGTCAGGATCCCTGTTGGCAGTATCCAGCAGGTCCTGTGCAACCTCAAGACGAAGTTATTGTTGTTCCTGAGAAAGCAGTTTGGGCACAAATTTCGCTGCCACTCTGTGCAAGCCCAAATCCTCCTTTAAAATTGCATGTGCAGAATCTTTACTGATCCCAACCTTGTCACCAATTTCCAACACTGTCAAACGACGATCCTCCATTATCAAGGTCCGCACTTTCTCAATAACAACTGCAATGCAGCTTGTTGACAGCCTCCTGGAACACTGGTCACTCTTCACCAATGTGCGGCCATCTTTGAACCTGTTGTACCATTCTTTTATTTGGGTAACCCCCATGGCATTGTCACCAAAAGCCCATTGAATTTTGCAAATTGTTTCCGCTTGGGTATCTCCAAGCTTTTGGCAAAACTTGATGCAAGATCGTTGATCTACATGTTCCATCATCACAGGCGAAATAAAAAAATGCGACGAGTAAGTAGTATAGCTCCTCAAATGCTGGCTGCCTGATAGCGACTAACGCATCCAGCAAGCCTGCCAAAAACCACGCATGCGCATGAAGGCATGCAGCTCCACTATGCACACTTTTGCCTCTCTAATGTCATTACTTCCCATGGAAAAAAAATAAAGTCAGATACTTTTTCGACAGACCTCGTATAAGTCAGATTGGAGAACAAGTCAATGGTCAGGCTCTTGCAAAAAAGTATCGACTTATACGCCGAAAAATATGGTAGATAATATACATTTATACTCAGAAATAAAAACTGAACATTAATTATTATGGTTCTTCCCAAAAAGGTTTTACTGAAAGAATGCTGACAATAAAACTGAATGGTCCAGAACACCTGCAGTAATAATAGAAGTACTTCATTTATTCACCATGCATTACTGAAAAGACATTTTTATCGAGATTCAGTTTTTGAATATAAATAAGTAAATTATTTGGTATTCGCTGTGTAAAAGTTACTTTTCTTTTTTCTAAATTATCTAAAATAAGTCCAACCCGCTGCTCCCTTTCCTTGCATAGATACACACATCAAGCCTCATACAGTAGATTGTCTTTTCCTCTTAATGTTCTCCTGAACCAATTTATTTTATTTTATAATCTAAAAAAAAAAAAAAATCAATGATTCTAGTAGTAACAATAATAGAATTTAACAAAGGTATTTACAAATCATCAAAATCTGTCAGGTTACTTGCTGCATATTCATGAAAATTAAGAGAGAAAAATGTATCCTGTGACCAGAAGATGACCGATGCAGATCAGTCTTTTCACCACACCTCCCCACTATGACAAGAAATCTAATAAAAGCTTCATGTGGAGAACTTGCACCAGCTTGAGTACAGATACTCCCACACAAAATGAAACCCCATTTACATAGCTCTAACTTTGTTATTACACTGATAGAAAGTTGGCGATTAAGGCCCAACCTATTTCAGTCGGTTCATAATTTTAAGAACCATATGTACAATGCAACATTTTATCTACCATGAATGTTCAGATGAAACAAAATAGCATCACCCTAATAGTATTCTGCCAGGTTTCATTTGAATGACCTTAATAGATAAGAACAGAATTATTTATGGATTGAATATTAACATAACTGCAGTCTCTTAGAGTCATCCTCAGGACTATACCCTAATGATGGCCACAGGGAAAGACTTTTTCTTAAACATGGGATTTTTTAGTTAGTTCATTTAGTACTAAGGTGATGGGAGATGGCCAAACTACTTCCAGACATTTATGCCAGTTTACAGAACTAATTAATCTTGAAGCTATTCTTCTGAGTTTAAGGAATATTGTCAGGAGTGTGTTACAATAATTGGCAATGGACAGGTGCTTTGTGCCTGCTACAATCCCTGACATATAACAGCTAAGTTCTTCTTGACAGTTTTATTGGAGAATGTCTGTCAGGCTCAAACAATACTGTCATAAGCAACATAAACCCATGTACACATATCAATTAAGTATAGAGAAAAGAAAGGAAAGAGAGTTCACTTGTTTATGCCCGGAGGGCCACCAAATACAACAACAGTTTTTGTTTTGTTTTTTTTTTTAATTTTCTTTGATAGAAAATGTTCTGTATAGCAAACTTCCATTACCTGTCTGTCACACTTTAGAAAATGTCAAAATGACACAAACCAACAGCTACAGATAAAGTAAACTATACTGTGATATATGACACCAAACAGATCAAATGTGTTTCATTTTGATTTGGATATATACTTGTTAAGTAAGAAGTTAGCATTAAAACAAGCAGCATACTGAAAAGAGAGAGAGAGAGAGACATTTTCACAGCATTTCGATGCTGGCTGTGCTTTTTTGCTTTTTATTTCATTCTGGTTCACCTGCCTTCCTCCTTCCTCACAAAACATGCTCTAGGAATTTCAATGTGTCTGGGATAGCAAAGTGTTTTCTAATGAGATCTCTTAAGTTTTTAGGAGGTAAAGCATCGTTGGCTCTGTGGATCTTCCACAAGACTACCAAAATGTAACTCTGGTTTAATCCCTTACTCTTGGGCATGGGAAATGTGCGTTAATAAAAAAATAAGCCCATAAATAGCTTGCTTGGCGTGCAAAGGAGTTTTCACCACCTGCCCATGCAATGCCAGATATCAACATGACAAACCAAAAGAGAACTACAAAAACAAGGAGAAAGTTACAAAAAAAAAACTCAAAGGCCCAATCACCCAAGCAAATAGCATTCTTTGTTGTTTTTTTTTCAATATCTCAACAGCATACAGGTTGCTAAATCTTTACACACTATGGATGGTCAAATAAAACTCAGCTGAAATATCATTGCCATAATCATATCCTGCTGTTTCACCTGAACGTCCCTAGTTCAGAGCCAAAAAGAGGCCATTTAAAAGAAAACGGAGCATGAAGTATCATCTGAAAACTGCTGAGATATTTTTTTTTTTTCTGTTCTAGACAAAAGGATGATATCTCTTTAAAAATTCAACATTACCCACTGTTTCCTAAAATAGAAGTCCTGGCATGAGAAATAAGACAAAAACAGATTTTTAGAAATGCATCACTGAAATTATTACTTAGTTTAAACACACCACTTACTATTGCTTAAGCTTCTAACAGAATTAATTTTTAATTTTTTTATTTAACTATAAATACCTATACTGACTTGTAAAACCTGTTAAATAAACTGCATTACACCTGGAGACTTTGTTTTCTTTAAGCAGGTTTACAAATGTTTATTAATACCATTTAAGTAATAAATTTATATTAATTCTTATCATAATTGCAAATGCAAAGAAAAAGGGAATTTGACAAAAACTACCTGAAGTTATGTTAAAAGAATCATTACTGTGTAGTGGTAACATTCACAAAACCTGCTCTCTTGGATAATGGTGGTGCTGGTAGTTTACGTGAACAGAATGAAAAATGCTATTTGTATTTCAGATGTTAAATGTTGAGGGAAAACCTGCATTTAAACATTGAGTGAAAACGTACTAGCATCCTCAAACAGACCAGAGAGCTATCTTGTAAATATAAAAGTAAAGCTTTTCCTTTATACTGCAATGGATAGCAGAACACGTTGGTTTGCAGGCAGCAATAAGGCGGCTGACAGAAATGGCAAGGGATGCAAACAATCTACTCTACTGCAAAACGAGTGCCAATGATTTTCCAAGCATCAAATGCATGTCGATCAGATAAAAGCTTTGCAAACATATTACACATTGAACTGAAAAAAATAAAAAAACTGTGCACATAGAATTTAATTAGCCACCAAGTGCACATTAGCAAACTGCATAAGGTCATCATCCTTAAAATACTCCAAATAGCCCTCAAACTGCAATGAGGAGGAGAATATTGAACACTGTCCCCAAGAATGTCAGACTTTTGCAATAACAGACAAACTTGGGCGGGGGGACACTATTCCAAGCATACGCAAAATGTTAATCCACAGAATTAAAGTGACAATTAAGTTTCTGAAGATGAACCACTTTGTAGAGAGTTGCTGTTACACAAATCTCAGAGAGCACAAAAAACAAAGGAAAGAATCAGCCTAAACTAACCGCTGAATGAGCAGTCAAGACGGTCAAATGCTAGCCAAGTGTTCTGGTCTAGTGATTTACATAAAAAATTACACCATTCTGAAATGTTGATTTACCATTAAGAATCAGGCATGAATAAACCAAATAATAAGCTAATTTTTTATAGTTTTAATTTGAATAGTAATTTCTATCTCTAGCAAAATGATGATACACCAAAGACCTGAATTATACAAGCATCATTGGAGACATGGAACAATGCCAGTGAAGGAGAGGGTGGGAGGAGAAAGTGACCTAAAGTAACTCCCTAGCTACAGATGGCACAAAACAAAGTGGACCACTCTGTACCATACACATCCAATGATGCCTGCCAAGCCCAATTTTAAAACTTATTTAATTTTATTAGTCCTAAACATACACAACTGAATGTCTTTTTACTGTACAGCATTGGTTCCTAAACTTTTATGGAAAGGGATCCACTTTTGAAGACGGCAAACCTCCGGGACCCATCCGGCTGTAATGTTTGTACTGTGAATGGGGTGCTTTACTACTTTTTGTTTATTGAATACACAACCATTTTTCATCAGAGGCTTATTGTACCGGCTGTATAATTCATAAATTTACTTCTCAGATTCATGAGGTACACGTGAAGAATGTGCTTGTTTTCTATTTTTGCTGATGATGTCTTCGATGTCCACATCGATTTGAGTCATTTTCAGATGCAAGGAGTTTGATACTTGCAGCTTATTTCAAAATTTGGTTTTGATTCTTATCATTGCTGCAAATCCAACTTCACACATGTATGAAGTTGTGAAAGGGAGCAGCACTCTCAAAGTTTCAGTAGGAAGAGTTGGATGGGTGTGTTGAACAGAAAGCCAAAACTGCATCAATTTTTTTCAATTAAAATTCATATTTTCAACGAGGTGTCTTCGGACAGATCGATTAGTTCTTTGTCTGCCTTCATGGATATTCCAATAGCCTCGTCATCGCTCTGAAATGGATTCGCAATCCAGGCTTTTTTCGCACAATTTTCCATCTCTTCAAGGAAGTAATAATCAAAATTTTCTTTCAAAGAATCAAGACATGCAATTATCAGAGAGACTAAATCATCATCTGGTTTAACTTCATTTGCAACAATAAACGTTTCCAATGTTTCGAAACAATCATACTTATAGTCTTTAATGTTTTTCTCCCATAAAAACGTTTTTTGATGAAAGCTCGAATTTTATCATGTACTGCAAATATATCAGCTCCATTTGTTCCTTGTAAGTATAAGTTCAGATCATTCAATTTCAAAAATATATCTGCCAAATACATGAGCTTCAGAACAAGCTTCTTGTAACGCAACAATTCTGCGTAATCATTTTCTCCATCCAGAAACATTGCAACTTCACTGCAGAGTTCAACGACCCTTGTCAGCACTTTGCCCCTCGACAGCAAACGTACCTCAGTGTGTAGTAGAAGCGATTTATGTAAACTTCCCATCTCCTCAAGTAGTTTTCCAAATAAACGAGATTGTAATGACTTGGACTTATGAAATTTACTATTTTCACGGCAGTGATCAAAACACATTCAAATCAAATGGCATAGTTTTCTATACTAATGCTTTTCTGTGAAGACTGCAGTGGGTCCATGACGCATTTGGACTTAGTTTAAGAACTTGAGTCACAATACCACTATTTTTACCGCATATAGCCCATGCGCCATCCGTGCATATACCAACACAATTCATCAGTGCAGACCCTTTGTTTTTACATAAGTATCAAGAGTTGCGAAAATTGCTTCACTAATACCTCGAATAATTGGTTCACAAAAAGCATATCTTCGTGAGATTCATTGTTCCATATAAAACGTACGAAAACAATTAATTTGGACAACCCTTGCACATCGGCGGATTCATCCAGTTGCAGCGAAAAAAATTTACTCACCTTAACTCTGCTGATAAGCTGGTCTTCTTCCAACTGGGACATATCATCAATTCTGCAGGCAACCATGCTATTGGAAAGTGGAATTGATTCAATTCTTTCAAACTCTTGTCACCAAACATAACCCCAACAGTATCTTTTATTGCTGGAAGCACCAAAGACTCATGGAGCTTACCACATTTTGCAATTCGCAAACTAATGAGGTAGAAAGTGTGCGTAGTTTTTTCACTGATGCTGGTAAAATAAGAAAGCTTATTTTTCGATGCATTCAATCCTTTTAGTTTCCATTCGAAAAAATGTAGCGGCTTGTTTTTAAAATCTGGATGCTTTGTCTCAATATGCCGAAGTAATCTGTTCGGTCGCATACTTTCGTTTGCTAGAATTTCACAGCAAATAATGCACTGCAGATGCGGATCACCTGTGTCACCATTCCGCATAAATCCGAACTGTAAGTAGTCGGAATCATACTTTCTCGCTACTTTTCATCATTTTGTTAATTGCAAACTTGTTGAAGGATTTTCGATTCTCCATCAATTGTCCGATCTGACTGCAGTAGACCCCTTCCTTTTGTTTTTCCATTTCAGTGACATGCGATTTTTGTGAATCTATTGTCAACCACTTATCCATTCTTGCAATAAACTTAAGAGGACAAAAAAAAAAAGCAGAAGGATCAAAGTGTAGTGTCTGTCCTTATCAGCTAAAAAAGAAAAAAATATCACAACGCAAAAGAACTGACACCCGTTCAAACTTGAAACATAATTTCAAAGTAGCATGTGTTTCATAAATAATGACCCTAAAATAGTGTATAATTAAAATAAAGCGAAACCTTTCTGTGCTGAGACCGCTTCTCTCTGACACGAATTTGTTTTGGTTGGCACACGTCAATTAACAGAGGAAAACAAAAACAACGAAAAGGCCTGTTTCCCTGTTACGGAAATATTTAAGGCGGCACTTTGAATTCTTCCAATACAAAGGAGCATAAAATTTATTTTTAATTCTTTACAAAACGGTCCCCCGTTTGCCTCTAACGAGGGGAGTAGGCCCTTCAAAATCGTAGGCCCATGCCAACTGGCTCACCTCCCTCTGCTCAGCTCTATTGCCACGTAGTGTGTTAAAATTTATCACAAGCCACCAAAAATCGGCTCGCGATCCACACTTCGAGAACCACTGCTGTACAGTATTCTTAATTTTTCATTTATTGTATTTTCTCCTTTTACTAGTAACTGGAATTCTCTCCTGTTCCAGGGAGAAACCACACCACATTAAAAAAGTCCACAATCTGGCCAATAAACAATCAACAACCAATACCACACACAGTCTGCAGTTATACAAACGAAGTTAAATAAACATCCCATGGATTACTGCTACATATTTATACAGATTTCTGTAAATGTTCATAAAATAATGCTTTCTTATAAGGTAGATATTTTCCCATACAGAAAGCTGGTCTAGTAACTTTCATCATAGAACCTTACACTTTGAAATCCCAGATCATAAATGATATCACAAAAATTACACACAAAGTACTCATCATTCATTATTTCAAAAGGAACCCAATAATTTCAACAATGGGTGCTTTAGAGCAATTAGAATGATATAATAGATTATTCCATTGCTGGTCATGTATGACAAATGAAAAATGAAAACAAACATGGTCCAAAAATTAAAACAACAAGAAAAAAGAGGAACTGTACCATTAACAATGATGTACTGGCAAATAAATAATACAAATATCTTATGTCAAATATGCAACTGATAAAATTCAAATACACAACTGATTACAAATTTTAAACATCAGAAAATAATAGGAGAGAGAGAGAGAGAGAGAGAGAGAAAAACTAATTACCTAGAAGTACTGTGATTTTGCTTTTAAAATATTAAAAAATGTTTTTCAATAGATGATATAATAGTAAGCCAAAGGTAACATTCAGTTGCCAAACATACACTGTAAACTAAACAATTCAGGGATATTTTGCAAGAGATTATTTTTAAGGCTATTTACAGATACGTTATTGCAGGGGTTGTATGATTCTTCAACTCTTCATCAATCCAAGGGTTGAGTCATGTCTGGATGAAGTGTATCCATGTCTAACCACTGTCAGCTTATTCAAAATTTACATAATAATCAAAATGGATAACCTTTCACAAATGTCCATCTGATGAAGTTACTGAACAATGAGAGTATGGCACTTTGATGGCTACTTAGCAATGAGCAGAAATACCTAGAAGACTAAAGACAGATGTAACTGATAAGTTGGTGTAACATTTGGCAAGGGTACAGAGAACAAATGGCAGAAGCCACCACAGAAGTACAGATAGCCATAACCATCATATCACCTGTCTGGCTTGATGTAACTACACTATCTTTGGAAGGGCAATGGTACATGCATCTCCAACCAGACTGTACAAAATCAACTATGCTCTGCTAATCAACTAGTATTTCATCCACCCCTAACACCACAGGATGAGAATGGGGAGCTAGAACTCATTTTCATTGCACAGTGTTGATAGACTGAAGTCAATTTTCTTCTCTGTTGAGAATAAATTCAACCTTTAGTGTGCTGATAGCCATTTGTATTTGGCAGTTACCAAACCAATATAGTGCTGGCTCTGCATCTGTGCATGAGAAAGAGAGACAGACAATACAGTTTGTTTGTTTGCTTGTTAGTTATGGGGTGGTGATGGTGTTCTAATTAGGGTAATGTGTCCCACAACCACAAAAGTGAACTGATTTTCTCTGATGGAACTGTTACAGGGTGGGGTACAGGAGTTCCTAAACATAGAACCAAACAGAGCATCCATCATACACCAATAATAAGTGCTGCTTTAGATGTGAAATCATTAAGTAGATATTTCCTGACAGTGGTTTTGATTAGGCATTAGGTACTGACTCTGTCAATAACAGATATCCATGGATGGCTAAAGACTTTACAGATAAAAATTACCTTTTTTTTTTAAAAAAAGAGTTTACAGTAAAATCATGTTAAGCTATCGATCTGGTTACAAGACATGGAATAGTGAAAATCACAGAAAATAAAACCAATCAAGAAACACTAAAGAAACCTGCAGTTCATTGAGAATGTAAGATTGACGGTTATACATCCTTTTGTTGGTTTCTTTTTTTAATTTTGAGAGTAGCAGAATTATTCATTACTATAAGAACCAGGCACTAAACCATATATTTATTACCGATTGCTCAAATAAATTCCTACTAGATTCCATAAGATGATCAACAGATTAAGCAGCTGTTGAATTTGACAGGAAAATAATCTTAATTTTGATATTATTTTTCTCTTAATTCACAAAAAATAAACAAAGTGTGTTAAAATAAATAAATTTAAATAATATTCTCATCAGAATTTTAAGAGGCGGAAAGAAACACAGCTAAGTTAATGTAAGTTAATCTCTCCTTGCAGTATGTATTCAAAATGTTCTTAACACTCTGGCAAATGTATGTCTGAACCATAAATGATTTGGAAGCTTACATTAACTATAAAAAAGGAGAAAAATTTAATAAATGACAAATGTAATTGTGATAATTAAAATTAAAAAAAAAAGTGCCATGTTACTAAACTCTTTATTTTTAACTTTTGAAAGTAAATGTGCAGAGTGTTAAAGAAATTCTGAAAAAATTATTCACATTGCAGGCAGGCATTGTTTAGAGAATTATTTTTCTTCCTACCAATCCAGTTCTGCAAAATGACTGATTACAAAGGTGAATTTTTTTTAATTCAGTCAGATCCACCTATTAATACACATATATTGCCTTTAAAAAAGTCAAACTAAATTAAAGAAAAAAAAAACTGTTCTCATTGGCTGTATTTAAAATTTCTGTTTGAAGGACAAATTTAACAACTTTTAGTCAACAATAATTCAATGTTTAAAACCAAGGCAGAGTTTAAAATCCCAAGGCACAACTGTTTAGTTTTGAAACATCCAAAATCCAATTTAAAAAAAAAAATCATACCACTTATTTATTATTATTTTTTAATTTATTTATTTTAAATATTTTTATCTTTTATTTAATATTCACAGAGATTTTACATGCTTAAATAATTTCAGAAGTTTTTCTTTTAAATCTTAATACACATTTAAACAAGAATTTTAAGTGTCAAACCTCTAAGCTTTTTTTTTGTAATGCAAAGAAAGTCTAAATAAGTATAACATTTTCCTGTTTTTTTTTAGACTGAAACAAACAAAAACAATCTACGTCTTTTTCAAAGCTTTAGTGATTTGTGTGGTTCAAAACAAAAATAAAAACCACATTAACAAAAAAAAAAGACAAATAAAATATGTAGTTTCAATTTATGCACAAGATTTTCATTTAAGTGAAATCAAATGATAAAACACTTTTTACCAGTTATAAGGCTGTTAAACTCCAAAAAGTGCAATTTATTTACTGTTTTAAAACCAGCTGTCAACAGAATGCTAGTACAAAATGTCCCATACTGCTATAATTTGACATGGTCTCATAGAAGAGTTTTGTCAAAGTTATTATCCCCTGTAACAAAATGTTAAAACAAGGTCATTCCAAGTCAAGTGGACCAAATTCCGGACTTGAAGAAACCTGCCCCCTCAAAAAAATTTGCAAAAAATATATGTTGTAATAGAAGATTTTAGAATTCTAAATGTGAAATTTGAGCATCCCAAGTAAAAAATTGACTGGGATATGGGCATTTTTCTGCATAGTTCCCTGTCAGACTTAAAACATCATTAATTTTTTTCCATTTATGCCTACATTTTTTTTACTAGTTCCTGTTGAGCTACAGATAACCAACTTTGTAATCTGGAAGAACATTTCACATAGATTACGACTATGCATTTGTTTTTTCTGTAAATCCTTTCCTGTCAGTGCTCTGCAAAAGCGAAAAAAAATTTAGGCTGCTTTGTTTTTTGGCATTTTTGGTGTTGAGTTTTCAGTATATGATGAGTCATATAAAGATTAGAAAATAACATTGTGATAATATGAGTGATATCCCCCTGAGATATCTCAGTCTGAACTTGCTTTCCCATGGAAAAGTGGCCATTTCGGTGGCCAATTTGGCAGTGTCAGACAATGTCAGCAAGATTAATTTTTATTGCAAATGAAAGCTCTGATGTCTAGCTCTAACATATCCAAAATTCAATTCTGACAATCAAGTGCTCATATTTTTATTTTTACCATCTTTTATCGTGCGTCTTAGCAATATCGTGCATTGTTGCATCTTCGTAAGCTGCAAAGAAATCCTTACTTTTGCACCAAGATGGTCAAAATCATCATTCTTATAGAACTTTTTATGTAGATTACGAATATATCAAACACAAAGCAATTCCATCTACAGTTTCTGCATAAATTGGTTTCGAAGATCATAGAAAAAGCAGCTTTATCAGTTAGCTGGACAGGTCAGCCGGCCACATAAGACCCAATAAGCATGTAGGATGCTCATGTACCAACATGTGATATAATTGGTAAGGTAAATACAGTCGACCCCCCTTGCGTAATCACGGTTCGGCATTCGCGGAATTTTCCTTACAACCTAACTAATAATTGTTCGTGGAAACCCCCGTATATTCGCGGAATCGCAAATATCTTCGGTGATTTTTTTATGGCTCTTTTCGTGGCAATATATATTTTTTCACGCTTTTAACGCTAAATTATTAATAACAATATAATTTACTAATTTTTTAATATAAATACTAATGCAAATTCAGCAAAATATCAATATAAGATAAACTCTATCGGCTGGAGGTTTGAAAGTAGCCAATCCGAGAGCGTTATTCATTTCTCCTCGCTGCTGATTGGCTGCTGCCCACGAGGCGCTGTCTCAGGCAGATGCAGCCCAGCAGCCCCACATCATCCCAGTTTACCGCGTGTAGCTCTCTCGAGTGTTTCACTGAGTGTTTCTCTGAGTGTTGTATTTTTTATTAAATTATTATTATATATTTACTTATATTTTTTTATTATATTTTACATTATATTTTGACATTTATAGGCATTTTTATGGACCACGTCCAATATTTGCGGTTTTTCACTCTTTGCAGGTGCTCTAGGAACGTAACCCCCGTGAATACCGGGGGACAACTGTAATTAGATCAACAACGAATAAATTTTATTTTGATTGGGTACTCGGGATCAAGAAAAGTCTAGCCACTCTTCCTTGCGCGTTTGTATTCAGGCTGTATAGACATGCCAAACTTCTGCAGATATTTGGTGTCACTGTACAGAGAATGTTTTCAAATAGCACCCAGACAATGTCACTTTTCTGAGGCCAAGATAAATACCCAATCCAATTTCTCATAAATTTGACCTGAACATCACGATTTTCATCAGATCTTTGCAAAATGTTACCAATGTACTCTTTGTTATCATAACGACAAACAGCAAATTTTCCATGAATAAAGTGATCATCTGTTACTGCTTTCTCACCTGAACTGCCACTCATCAGTTTTTGTTCTTCGAAGTGATCAGCTGAAATATGGAACATTTTCAGTTTGCTCTTGCAAGAAATATAACAATTATGTGATCTGGTACCAGGAATGGTTTTTACACTTTTGTAACAAGTTTCCAGATCAAAGTTGCTAGTGTTTTGATGAATATCTTCTGATGTGACGTATAAGAAATTTATTCCATCAATGTAAATACACACCCATTTGAAGAGACCTTGCGGCATCAAAATTTGATCGCTAGTGGTAGCTTGCAGGCTGGCCCTAGCAGCAAGGCGTTTGACAATTGCCACCGATGCCATCACATGGGCTTTTGCTGTGGATGGTCGCAAAAAAATGCCACTCAGCCTATAGCCCATAGAAGACAAAATGGAAACATAGATTGGATAAATTTTTGTAATTTTTGTACTGGCTGGCAGCACCGTCAGAAAAATACACAATTTTTTCCAAATGCAGATAATCTTCATTTACTGGAATGCGAGAGAGACATTCGTGTCATGCTTTAATTCATCAGAAATTAGAACAAAAACTGATGCACTTAACATCAGCATCACCCTCTCTAACGCAAACAGCAAATGGGTGAAGGGCTGCCTGAGCGTTATTCCAGTGGTGACCTTGCACCGCATCCTGGATTATAAAGCTGTAATTCTCAGCAAAGTCAAGCAGAAGTATCGCGGTTTTTTTCATCAGAGTTCTTCTTTGAAAGATCTTAATATAATGGCTTGCGATTTAGCAATGTAATGGTGACAACATAATTTGTTAACAAGTCAGGTGAGCAACTCAGTAAACTCCTGCAAGGCTTCTCCACTGTAACTAGCTGTGTGCTATCAGTGTGAACCCAAATCAAGTTGCACAAAATTAGTAAATGGTTAGGAAAAAATGAAAGGAAGTAGGCCAATAGTCGATGCACCTGTGACCTTTGCTGGATTAACACTATGCCCGTACACTCTAACCTTTCTATGATCATCAGATGATGTCATCATTTGATGACTAGTGAGCGATATCAACAAGCATGTGCGGCAACAGATTTGCAGACTGGCTGGCATGATGATGAGGCAGCCTGTTGTGGTGGCAGCCACAGATTATATTTGTAATGAAAACGTTAAGGTGTTGAGTCCCTCACTGACTGATTATTAATCAAGTGCGTGCGCGGACAGTGCTAGATATATATCAGAGACCCCATTGTTTAAGCGTCATGAAACAGTTGAGTTCTTTGTCATTTTTTCCCCGCGCTTTCTCTCTCTCATTTTTTGTTTCGCATGTGCATGTGCACTCATATTTGTCTCGGCTAGTGTCGGTCAGCAGACAAGCTGACACTACACAGCCAACATGACTGAGTGCACAATCAGGATAAAACTATAATTCCTTCAGCCATATGATAAATATATTCGTAATCTAGATAAAAAGTTTTATAAGAAAGGTGATTTTGACCATCTTGGTGCAAAAGTAAGGATTTCTTTGCAGCTTACGAAGATGCAACAATGCATGATATTGCCAAGATGCACGATAAAAGATGGTAAAAATAAAAATATGAGCACTTGATTGTCAGAATTGAATTTTGGATATGTTAGAGCTGGACATCAGAGCTTTCATTTGCAATAAAAATTAATCTTGCTGACATTGTCTGACACGACCAAATTGGCCACTTTTCCATGGGAAAGCAAGTTCAGACTGAGATATCTCAGGGGATATCACTCATATCATCACAATGTTATTTTCTAATCTTTATATGACTCATTATATACTGAAAACTCAATTTACACGGTTTTGGATGGTACAGCAGGTACTCTAAGAAGCCACCAAAAATGCCAAAAAACAAAGCAGCCTAAATTTTTTTTCACTTTTGCAGAGCACTGACAGGAAAGGATTAAGAGATACAGAAAAAAACAAATGCATAGTCGTAATCTATGTGAAATGTTCTTCCAGATTACAAAGTTGGGCATCTGTAGCTCAACGGTAACTAGTAAAAAAAATGTAGGCACAAATGGAAAAAAATTAATGATGTTTTAAGTCTGAAAGGGGACTATGCAGAAAAATTACCATATCTCGGTCAATTTCTTTCTTAGGATGCTCAAATTTCACATTTAGAATTCTAAAAGCTTCTATTACAACAAATTTTTTGCAAATTTTTCTGAGGGGGGGGTCAGGTGTTGACCAATGGTCCACTTGACATGGAATGACCCAACAGTAAACATTATTCAGGAAATAGTTGCAGAAAGCCTTTTCAGCAATGTCTCTGATAAAATGGCAACAAAAGAAAGCTTAATAATAAAGTTTCTCATTATATCCGCCATGAATTATAATAGTCCTTCTGCACATACAGTTGAGAAGTTTGGCCTTAAAGAAATCACAAGATCCACTACCACCATACACATCTCCTTGTAAGGAAAGTAAGTAGAAGGGTGGGTAGCACTGCTTACCTTTGGTGGCTGGACAAACTCATCTTGTACTGAAGTCTCAGTGTGGAACAACATCCATATTAACACCCACACAAGCCCCAGGAAACCAAAGGAGTAAAACATCCACTGCCATGACAGATTTGGACATGCCTGAGAACACACAAAAAATGGAAACTTGGTACTTGAAAGCTAAAAAAATTCACTACTAGCTGCATGCGATTAGTATATTTATTAATATTTGATAATTATAATATATATTTCAGCCTGTAGTTAAATGCCATAAACCACCATCATGGAGAAATTATTACATGACAAGTCATTAAAGTGTAAATGTCATACAACTGCACATAGTGCTATTATAAATGTACTGTAAAAAATATTAGAGAACATTTGCAGTTTGGAGATTCTTAGTACTGTGACTGATAAAATAGAATTGCAAATTTTCAATTTTTGCATGCACACACACGCAGAGACAGAGAGAGAGAGAGGTCCAGCCACATAATTTTTATTGTAAACATTCAAATTGTTAATGCTATCATTTAAGAAATTGTTGATGTTTTGTAATTGTTCTTGAGTGATGCCATTGCACCCCTGTTTGATGTTAGCTTTTAGCTCAAAGTTTTCTTGGTCTGTTGTTTTAGATGACACACTTCAAATGACCCCAAAAATCTAAAGGAGTCAAGTCTGAAATACTAGGAGGATGGTCAATTGGTCCTCTTCATCCTATCCATTTCCCAGAAAGTTTGTCCAACCAGTTACACATGAATTAGTAAATTATGAGGCTGAATTTTGCTAGACCCTGTGATTCATTATCTTAGAATAAAAATACAAGTAATAATAGTACTAGAACTTTGATGAAAGTCCATTTCTTTCTTGAATGCATTATAAAGCTAGCCTAACAAATATATGTACAGCATCAAAAATTCTAAACAATTCATATGAACATTTCTTTCTAAGAGATAGTCTTACAATTAAATGTTTCATCATGTTTGCTCAAGTTGAAATAAAAGTTAGTATTTATTGCTTATATTCACAAACAAAAAAAGAAGTAGAAAATTTAGCAAAATTTTCAAATTAAAATTCTTTAATAATGTAGTAAAAAGAAAAAAGTAGAAAATCTAGTTACAAAAAAAAACTGATAAAGTTATAGCATGATCGACGTTTATGAGCAAGTTTCTGTCCAAAATGTATGATGTTCTCAGTTTTTGTACCACATAAGCATTTGTTACATTCTTGTCATAAACCCTTTTATGTTGTCAACAGACCAAGTATTTATTGATATATTTTGCTATCCAAAATCTATTTTAAACTGTATCACACCAGACAACAGTAAAATTTTTTTAAAAAACCAAATACATACAAAACAGAAGATTAAGGAAAAGCTATCCACAGAGAACCTTGACATAACTGATAATTCTGATACTGAAAAATGTATTTATACATGTAAATTTTTTTTTTTTTTATTTTACAAAGTCATTTTATTGTCATTAATGTATTTTGTTGATGTTTTCACATTGGTTTACGTTAGATTTTTACAAGGAAGCAGGAAGCCATCAAAGGCCACAGGTTCAACAAAAAGGAAGTCCATCAATAAAATTCTTTTTAAAGATTCATGCTATCCCTACTCACAATGGCAGTAATTCATTATATTAGTGAAAAAAAATTTTTTTTCTAATATATAGCTGTGTTTACCAATTTGTAATGCTAACTGTTTGGACACCCGCTGTTAGTGAAACAAGTCAGTTTGTTGCAGAAAATGGCAAACAAAGGCGAGCAACAAAGTGGCATTTTTTAAGGTAGTAATTGGCCAAGCCACTCTTGTAGCAGAAGTGTCTAACCTATTTGGCCTTGAATCAATGGTTTTTCATCAGTCTAGTCAAAATTCTCCCATATCCATGGGAGAGTTTTCTTTAGTTCCATCATATTGGCAAGATGCAGTTGGGTTGCTTTCAGATATTAATACAGATATTCCCACAGGTGCTCAATCAAATATAAAAGCTTTGAGGTATCCAGGGAAGAAGCTTAATGCCCTAATTGCCCTTCTAGACTGTGGCCACAAAACGTGGCATAGAAGAATATAGGTATTTAATCAGTATGCCTTGTTGGTAGAATGGTAAGTATGTAATTAAAATGACAATGTAATGTATGTGGCAGAATTAAGACATCCTTAAAAAAAAAAATGCAATTCTATCTTTCCACCATCTCACCTCCATTCTTGACTATGGGTTGAAAACTGGAATTTAAGGTCTTCTGCGAACCAAGCTGCAAACTCCACATGTGAACAGCTAAAACCTAGACTCAGAGAAGGGTACATGCTGATAATGTTCAAAGATCTTGTCAAACATCTTTTGACTAGACCTTTCAAAGCATTTTATTCAAAATGGATAGCAGGGCATTCTTATGTGCCACAGACATCCAATACAGCCAAGTTAGTGGAGATGATGTTGGACTGTTCTTTGACAACGTCAGCAAGAAAATCCTGATTGTGAGTGCAAACAGGAGAGAAGTGTGGGATCCATCTGTTTTTTGACATAGTGATAGTAGTGTACATTTGTTATCCAGTCACCTAAATGTCCAATATGTACACAATCACATCTGAAATACATACATTTGTCAGATTGCTATATTAATGCAATGGGGCACTGTATTTGCTGCAGCCTACATGTACAAAACCATTAATTATATTAAAGAAACAAAGTAAGCAAATATTCTATTTTAAATTGTTCAGTATCTTCTAAATATTTAAAGTTTGCCTTCCTAGTTGCAAGATATCCTTAATACATTTTTGTTATATTCATCTTTAATAAATCTGCCCTTCTCCACTATATAAAAAATAAACATCCTTGCAGATTCCATGGTATAGATATTAAAATTTTTCAGTTAAAAAGACATAACTGCCAGCATCAAAACAGAGGCAGTTGATGATCCAGCAGCAGTTGATCCATCCGTACTACTCCATGATTCTACTGTACTGGACTGTTACTCTTACTTATTCTATTCTGGACTGTTACTCTTTAAAAGTTCTAGTATAGATTATATATGAAAACTAGAAAAGTCCCAAACTTCAAAGCAGGTGTCTGAGGAAAAATACTTAAATCACTAAAATGTTCTGTTTGTTTTTTAAAGATGCTCCATAGAATTGTGTGTTTTCAAAATTTTCCAAATAAAATCCAAGGGATTTCACCAAAAAGATGGTTAATCTCTCTCTCATGATGCTGACTGTTTCTAGTGCCAAATTGACAGTCTATGGGAGGTAATTCGCATCATCCATACCACCATTTTTCACACTGGTTATAAGCAATAGATAACATTTATGAATTATACAATAACAGAACATTTCTATTGTTTTATGCAAGAATTACCAATACGTGACAAATCAGTTAAAACATATTTGAAAAATAATTTGTATTCCAATCATTCTGTGAGGGTCCTTTTAAGAAACCACAATAATACTCTCTTCTTTTTTTATTTTTGGAAGATCTAAGACTATAAACAAAAATCACTTGTGAAAAATTCATTATACCTTTCTTTTTAACCGTTCTAAGTATTAATAGCTCATTCATCTCTAATTTAATAATTACACAGCCAATCAATTCTTTAAAAGAAAACAAAATCAATACTCTAAATTTGGCCATTTCTTCATTATAAAGTCCTGTGGTACTTTCAGGACAGATTGAACGCTTCTTTTTTTAATCCAGTCAATTAACTATCAGAAGCAACTGCTATTACTGCCAAAATTTATAGGCAGCGTATTGACAACTCAGCACATGGACACTGTAACATCTGTCCATAATACTTTATACGCTGTCAAGAGAAGAAATTAGTCCAGCAAAGAAGAGTATATAATAAAGCTCCAACTGATGAGCTACAACTTACCACGGCTGCAACTGTCTGACCAATAGAACCAAATGCCACCAAGTAGCCAAATGCTCTAGATCGTTCTTCCACGGGTATAGCATGAGCAAATATATGAAAAATTGTGGGTAAGCCTACAACGAAAAGCATATGTTCAGTATTTGGCTTTCAAAGGCATAAATGTGAATGCAATTTTGCTTGTATATTTTTTTTTTTATTAAACCAATTAAGAGAAAAAGCCCTTTTAAAACTAATCTGTGCTAAATCTGCTTTAAAAAGATGCACTGCAAATATAATTCAAGAGTTTAAAAAATACAGCAGATAATCAGAAGTACAGTTCCTAGCAACTATAGCTACCTTAACACAAATGGGTTCATCAAGGGGGAACAACATACATTTCTTTCAGTTTTAAAATATTCTGCTTTCTTTTGGTGGCTTTCTTAAAATTGCCCTGTTTTATTTATTTATTTAATAACAGTTACCACAAATCTCCTTTCTTTAAATGTCTTACTGGGTTTATCATTGTCACCTTCCAGTTTTATTTGAAATAGTTTTTGGTCTGTTTGTTTGTTGTTTTTTTTAAATGATTATTTGGTATATTTGGAGCCCACAGCTTTGATATGTAGCTTCATGAATGGTTATACACAAGAGATGCTGCTTATTTTCTTATCATTGCTTAAAAAAAATGGATGAAAATTAGATTACTTGGTCTTTTTAACCTGCCCCTCATGAGCCAAGTGGTCACTTTCTGGTCGGTACATGCACCCAGGTCGTTGCGGGAAAATAGATGTCGTTTTTATTTTTTGTTTGAGAATCTCCATGGGCGGAGGGAAGCCATTCGCTGGCCTTTATTTTATTCTCGGTGCATCGCGAGAGAAATTATTGAAGAAGCTCTTCCCCATCTTCGTAGGTGGAAACTCTAGTGAAGCGTTAATAATGTCTGGTAAAATGAAAGTAGTACCTCAAATTACTATGCAATTAGTCCCATGTTCAAGGAAGACAGTCAGACGAGCAACTTTCCTACTGATAATAGAGTTAACAGCTTCATCAGCTCGTTGAAGCAGAAGCACAGCAGTAAGTCAGAATTTATCACGTGTGCTGCCTGCTCTCCACATTGTATTGCCTCGGCTGCATACTTTAGTATACATTTGTACTGCCTAGTACTGAAAACTCAAATGTCTTTAACCTTTTCATTTTTTTTTCAATTTGAAATCTGTGTGATGCAATACGTTCAAATAACACTGCTTCCGATGCTTCTGCAATGATGACCTTGGGAATATCAACAATCCCATAGTAAAGAGTGACCACCTGGCTTGTGAGGGGTGGGTTAATACACATTATTTATGCTTATATAAGAAAAATTGTATGTATACACACAGAAAGGAAACAAATATATTCAAACTGACTGATAGTTTATTTTAAAAAATAGTTACATCACTTCTAAAAAGCTAATGCAGTAGTTTACCTTGAAACAGTTGTATAGGGTTATCTGACTCATGCAACCAACCTAACTCAATCATTATATGCTTTCCTAATTACTGGGGTTGCAGATTCCCATCTTGGTTACAAGATTAGGGATTGTGTGCACACATGCTGAGTGGAAGTCCTTATTGGAACTCTCTATTTACAGATGTGGGAGAAAACCAGAGCATGTGGATAAAACAGCACATGGCTGCCTGGCTGGTGAACAAGAGCAAGCAGCAGCCATGTCTGAGAGGTACACCAAATCAAGCTGACACTCATCCTTAGCAATGTTAGACAAACCCATGGATTACCAACTTAACCCATATTTTAAAAGTACTAGTGCTAAAAATTTAAAAGAAAATCATACACAAAAGATTTCAGCAAGCACATCAGCTTAAAGAAAGTGTGAAAGTTCTGCAAAATATACATTTGTTGCTTTAAATAAATGCTCCACTAAATTAATAACTCCATAAGATTACCTTTCCTTTGCTGCTTTATTATGAATAACGTGGCAGGCATATTCTCAAGTCCCACTTTCCTCTGGAAATAATCTTTCATATAAGATGCATGTTTCGGCTGGATATTTACTTCATGAATGGGAGCTGTAATATCTGACATTTACCATTAACACATTTTTATCCACCTCTAAGTACAACTTACCCAAACCTTCACCTAGTCCTAGTATCACTCTCGACCCAATGAGTGCATAGATGGAGTGAGCAAAAAATGGAACAAGGAAGGTGGAAATTGACCACATTATCACAGCCACAGCTAGTATGGTCTTCCCACCATACCGTCTCGCAGCATTGCCACCAATAACCTGAAAAGCATGAGTAAACATTGCTTCAAGTTTTAACTATAAAACAACTAGGTTCATTTGTGTAAGCATTAAAGCAAACTCGCGTTAAGGACTGATTATAAATCTCACTCACAACTAAATACGTGGAGATTAAATTTTCTCCTGCAGAACCTCCATAGTCATATTAATCCTCAACTGCTAAGTGCCAGCCATCATGGTCACAAGTTCAAACCATGGAGGGTCCGTGTGATTACAAGTGTTCTACATAAGAAAATTATTTCCAAACTATTTTGAATTGTCCTTACCTTCTCAAGTGCAACCAAAAATAAGATATAAATTAAAAACAAAATTCTGAATCCTAAATTACAATGCAAAAAAAAATTTCAAAATGCACTCACCTGACTGCTCATGTACCCTACAGCAAAGGAACTAAGCACCCAGCCCTGGCCATGCAAATCCCACTTAAACTCGTCAGTCATTGGTATAATGGCAATAGGCATAATAACACGATCGGCAGAGTTAATAAAGTTGGCCATAGAACATAATGCAATTGTTTTTGATGCCTTTGTAAACATTCTTTACAAACTGCAGATTTTGTTCTATTTGGCTGTGCCCCAGAGGTTTGTGCAAAAATCACTTTTTCACATCGTTTCACTTCTATTTTTTTAAATAATTTTCCCTTGCAATGATATCCACCATTTTTCAGTTTTCTGAAATATAGCATGAAGCCAAAATGAAGTTGTACATACAGAGCATGAGGAGTGAGATAAAGACGGTTAGTTCTCTTGTTGTTGTTGTTTTACTGTTATTTTTTACAAAAAAAAAAGCTACCACAGTCTATCCTCAGTCAGTTCTGATAGAAATTTGTTACTTTTAAATTTTAACTTTTTTTTTTTAACAGTAACAGCAGTATAACATGTAATGGCTTTAAAGTTAAAAGCCCAATGAGTCTTTTATACTGAAGTTATTCATAAGAAAATATTCCAGAAAAAAGCATTTAACAAAGTAATGTTCTTTTTTTTTAAATCATTTTGCTCCATGCACTTTTATATAATAATTAATATCCTAAAGTTTGCATATTGAAGACAACATAGTGATCTAAATGAGATTCAAAATAAAAAAGGTAAGTAGACAAGTCTACTTCTTTATTATTTCAGATTCACAATCTACAAAGGCACATATCTTTGAACTCTATGAGCAACATTGTACACTGGACATTCTCAAATTTCTGGCAGTAGAATAACAAATGCATGAAGTTGTCTTACTGAAATTGCTTAGCACAATGCAATCAACATTCAAATTAAACTGCATTTAAAAATGCATTAATGCTTGGAGAGGAAAGATTTCATTTAAGTTGAAACTTTCCTGTTTCAATGAAAAATTAACTAGCCAAACAGGTAAATTTTAAGTTATTAGCTGAACATCCTAATAGTTTTTTTGCTCATATGTATAATTAAATGTACTGTTAATTTAGAAAGTAGCATGTAAGAAATCACCAGCATAAAGCAAAATCCTTGCAAACATTAATAAATATAACAGTTCTGTACAATGAAGTCAGTTATTGCAATAATATACAACGTGACAACTGCTCCATATGACAAATTGTAGCCAGAATTCATGTTTCAAAAGAAGCTACATGCAAGACTCTGACAAACATATGCAAAATTGGTGCTGGTGACCAGTCAGTCAAAGAAAAAAGCCCAAACTCTCCAAAAGTGGTGTTTAGTACCTCTGTGATAGATGACAGGCCAGTATAGATTTCAAGAGTCACCTAGCTGTGAGTATGGAGTTAATGTCGCTTCGAAAAACAGTAAAATACACATTAGTGTGAAGTGGTATCAGTAGATGCATAGCTGCCCAAAACCCTAAGGAAAGGCAACCAAATAGCAAGGCTGAAATGGGCAAAAGAAATGAAACAGCATGATGACCAAACTTGAAAGGAAGGAAGGTAGGTGCCTCTTTACAGATAAATACAAGTTTGAACTGTTTGGCAAATAATCAATGGCAATTTGTTTAAAGGCAGACTAGGAAACAGTATAATAGTCAATTTACAACAGCAACAGTGAAGCATGGGGATGGACAAGTGTGGGGCTGCATATCAGACAAAACGTTGGAGATTTGCATAAAACCAAAGGCATACTGAGTGCTGATAGGTATAACCAAGTTCTCATCCATCACACCATTTCCTCAACAACAAAAAAAAACAACCAATTGGACAAGAATTCTTTTTCCAAAATGATGATGACCCAAAGCATACAACAAATATGGTGAAAAACTATCTGGAATGTAAGCAGGTTGATGGAACATCCATACAGATGGCTATCTCTTGCTTCAAATACTGGATAACTATCCAGGCATGATGTGGGCAACATTATCATCCATCAGTATCCCTAATGACACTATCATATGAAGTCATGTAAAATTCAACAATCTCATTCCTGAACCTCAAACACATCATGGTGACATTCTAGAAAACAGTAAAGTTTTGTCATCCCAGTTCATCCCTACTTACAACAAAAAGGCACTGCTACAGTAGACATGTTAAGCAAAATTGGCATCTTGAAACCTCCTTATTTATGAAAAGAACAGGATCGAGTCTCTCAAGGTCTACCCTACATGGTCTACAGCCAAGTCCCACTGAATCTTGCAGTAGCCTATGGTTAGTGGTATACATATATGGACTTTTTTGACTGCATGCCATTAGCAGCCAAAAGTTGATTAGGTACAGATCATGTTGAGACATTGACACCTACGCATTTGAAGAACAGATTTCAACTGATTTGCTATCTTAAAATAATTTATTCTTTCATGCATAACCAAAATGCATTCCTGATAATGTATTGAGTTGGATAAGCCCTCACCATGTTATTTAGCACACTACGTAAAGTTTTATGTAAAGTTCAGGCCCTAGAAATGACACTGTGGCCTATGCTTAACTCAACTGTAACATAATGTTGAGCTGCTCATCTACAGCATTGCAGTAGCAAGTTCTGTGGTTAACAGTATCAATTAGCATTCAAAAATGACCAATGTGGAAATGAAAGACTTATTAAATGCCAAAACAACACCAAACAGCACACTGATATTTATGTGAAAGTCAGAAGGCCTTAAATCATGTACATCGCAAACCTTGACACATTGAAGAAATTCAGTCACACTATGGGTGAGGTTCCTAAAGAAGGGTAGGTTAGGTAATGAAAGTAAATTTTACTAGTTTCACATGTAGCATCCACATTTGTTGATAATCACTCGATTCTGAGCAAATATATATATATATATTCAAATACTTCAATAACTTCAGTGGACAAATATGCTGAAAATGTTCTGACAAACAGTTGTTTTTACTAACAAACTTCTTTAATGACATATCAGCTGTTAAATTTATAAAATGAACAGTAAAAAATAGTTGTTAGCCAAAATATCTTTCTGCACCTTTGTACACGGTAAACCAAAATAAATGAAACTAGCATAAACTAAAAAAATTAGAAGGATTTTAAAAACATTGTATTTTGCCTGGAGTTTTTCTTCTAGGAATGGTTATTATAATATAGTATATAAGTCATGATAAATTTTAAAGAAAACCCTTAACATATGAAATTATAATAGATAAGTTTTTATAAGATGTAACGGTACTACAAATTTTAAACAAGTAACTTTGTTTTCATAACTTTACATGCATAACTATGTAAACATAAACACATACTGTAAAGAACAGACATTACATTTTGAAAATTATAACTTTATTATTATTATTATTACTATTAAAGTTACTATTTAAAAATGATGTCTCATTTAGCTTGGCGACAAAAAAGAAAACATCTGTTGATATACACGACGTTGAATGCACACTGTCAGTCAATGTGTCAGTGTCAGTTTACGGTTCGTCAGGCACCGCATATGGATAAAATGAGAGAAAGAAATGCGAAATTTCACTCGAAAAGATTCTTCATTTGAAACAACCCAGCTGAGCCATGAATGAAGTTACTTCTCGACATCAGCAGCAGTAAGTCTCGGTGGCCGTCAGCAGACCGACATCTCTCCCTCCGCCGGCTCGGTGAACAGAAGCCACATGGGATTACCACCAAACCAAAACAGACCATCACGACTGAAATAAAATTTTAAAAAACCTATATTTCCTATTTTATGATGAAATATACTTACCTTCAAACATGGGGCTAAGAAACGAGAAAATCGAGTTATTTATCGCTTATCGACAGATGAATTTGCCACCGTTTATCTCTCAACGTGGCGTGGAAGCCGCCATTTTGCAACCATTTGCTGCTTACGATGTTGATTAATTTTTTAAAAAATTGTCTGTTTTTTTTTTTAAGGTTCAGGATTAAAAATATGGTTGGGTCACTTAGATCTGAGCAGGATGAAACAAAATTAAAATATTCACGACTGCTGTTTCGACAGACTTATATGAAAAAAAAAAAATTTTTTTTTTTTTTTTTAGATGTTTATGACCATAAGGGTCTTCATGTGCAAACAAAAAAAAATTTTTTTTATAAATTGATTTTTCCTATCAAAGTGATTATTAATTTTATTATTTAACTTTACCAATAATCCACTACCGGCTTCTGTTATTAGTAGTATCATTACATTAAAAATTTTTATCTTGGTTAAATAAAAATCTTTTTTTTTTTTAAATTTTATATTTAGAATTATTATAGTAAAGGAGAACAAAAAATGAATAATATTAATTAATATTAATTTTGATATTTACGAAGATTTATTTGTGAAGAAAAGAAGTTTTAAGACAATATACACAATTCTGCACGGTCTTTCTTTCATCGTGCATTTCGCTCATATTTATAATTCATTTTTTTAACTGATTTCCTTTATAATTAGATCAGGTTATATATATTAAAGCTCACTAAAATTCGGTAAATACGGCCTGATATTTCGCTACTTCATTATTTACAAACCGATTTTTCTTCTTCTTCTTCTTCTTAGCGGTACGGTGGAATACTGATCTAGACAATTAATATCACGGTGAACACAAAAGATATTTTTAGCATAAAGAATAAAGAATTATAGGAATTTCAAATGTATGTAAATTGTATTGTTGATACAATTAGAATCTGATCTTTAGCACTAGCATCAGTATTCAGTTTTAAATTAAACAACTTTGAATAGACTTCTTTTGTTTGAAATACAGCGCTGAGAGTCGAAAGTGCAGTACACTATCTACGCCAGGTAATGATTTATAGCTACCAGTTCACTTGCCTCCTAAGCAAAGTGTAGAAAGGAGAAAAACAACAGCAGAGCATGAGAGATAATTCATTATCCACGTAGAGCGTCGTTTGTACGCAATATAATAGGAGACGAATTGAAATAAATAGATATTCCGGTGGCTAACAGAATGCAACAAACAACAAATACAAAGAAAACCCTCTAGATCGCCAGTTTTTTGTTTTTTTTTAAGAGGAATTCACTGAGAATTTTGACAGAAAGTTTAGCATGTGACAAGCATCTCATGGATTTTTCTTAAAAAATTGTTACTAAAAGTATTTGAGGATATAGTCAAAGTGACATGACTTTGACTGGTAAGTTTTGTTCTTGCTCGATATTTTTCTTAATTACATTATATAATTATTTATGGTAACTTATGCTTAATGCTGTAAGTTTACTTACTTTTTGTGGGGAAAACTGCAGAATATATGAAAATTCCTAAAATTTGCTTAAAATAGTGATAACAGAAGAATTCTGTTTAGGACACCTCACTCTATTATTTTGCATACGTATTTCTATATTGCGAAGGTACCAGAAACTGTTCTGCAAAATTCAGGATAGTATTATTATTTTTTAAAATCTCTTTTTGTTAACTTATTCCTATTTAAAATGGAATTTTGCGCTGCATCGTGTCTAATACAGCAGTTGTGAATGAAAGCCGCTTTAAAATATACCATTAGGTTGATTTTCTGTTTAAGAGACCTTCAGTTTCTAATTTGGACCTTTAAAAACTTTTAACGTTTCGCTTTTTTATTGTTGGTTTAGAATCGCGCGAAGGGCTACTGCAGTATAATATACTGCGGGCTCGACATCCACAAAGAAAGGAAGCAGCTGGAGATTTTCGAATTTTAAAGAGAATATACAGTTTAAAAGAAACAAAAACAAGATTAAAATGATAGTAGTAAAAAAAAAAACACGTTTCTGTAGCAACAGAAATCTGTTACATCACTCATTTTGCGAATGTTTTGTGCATTATAATTATTGAGCATAAGAGATATAAAGTTCTCTCTCTTATCAGATACCCTGTCCTTCAACATACCCGCGCGCGCACTGTGGGGAGGGGGGACAACCGGAGTGTGGCGAGTATTCAACTGGTCTGCGTTATCCCGCTTACCTTCCCACGGGCGGGCTATTCTAATAAAGGTGAGAGCAAAACGCACATCCACACGATAGAGCACTGAGAAAAATGCAAACTTTTGCTGATGTATGATCTGTACTGTTGCAAAATGACAACTTTGTTGACGAACAAAACGTCTTTTTGAGTGCAGTCCGACCACCCGAGTTGTCTCCCCTACGTTAATGAAAAGACCCTTCTCGCGAGAACGGGTTACCAAGAAGGTAACTTGCCAAGTTTCGCCTGACACCATTTGTTCTAGGTCTCTGTTTGCATAGCCGATCTACGGTTCTTTTACTGAGTACGATATTTTCAAATGCTAATTCCGCCTGTAAGCTCAGTTCATTCACAACGGTGTTTTCTAATCGGGTTGGTGACTGAAGATTTCCCTGCAGGAGTCTAGAATAAAACTGGCTAAGCCCTCACATACCGAGTTAATCCTCGCCTACGTATTCAGATATAGGCTCACAGAGGGGTTGGAAGCCCTTTTTATTAAAACAAGTGCATCTTGCTTATGGTTGTGTCTTTTTTTTAAAAAACACTCCCTGGTTCCATTACATGATGTGGCGAAGTATGCCAGCAGGCAGATACTGCACGTTCAATAGAGCACGCATTTCCTAATGTCTATTGGCCATTTCTTATTTCTCTTATACTCATCACTTCTGGATTTTATGGATGTAAACCTGTGCCTGCTTGCTTAGTGGTTCACCCGACATTCCAAACTGTTACTTTCGTGGCGACTCCTGGGAGATTGAGTCAAAACAGTCGACTCCGAAGGAAATGTTGTCTGGTTGGGTAACCCTTTTACGTTCGTCCCGCTGCTATGCCTCTGCGAACACCTGGGGGCAGCCCACCTGTTGTTTGCGCTCTGTGGTCACTACTACAACCAACTCGTCGGTTTGTGCCCTTAGGCTATATTGAAATTAAGATTTCTACACTGCAAAAAATGCACGAAATCTTTTTTTATTTTTTTTTAAATACACATTTCTATTTTTAAAATACACACTTTGCGTAATAATACACGGTTAGAAAAGTCATAAATTTCACGCTGAAAGCACGTGACGTCAGCAGTATGCTGTTACGTTGGACAGTAGCGCCACCTGTTACCTTCCGAATGAAGCACCTCTTAAGGTCGAAAGACAAAATGCCTTTGTACGGTAGCGAACGATTTGAACTTGTCATTTTTCACGATTTTGGCAGTCTCGTTAGACCAACGCAAGCAGAATTTGTTAATCTAAGACGGAGAACGTATATTTGTGCTGGACTTTCTATGATTTTTCTTTGCGGAATAACTGTATAAATGAAAGTGCATTCCTGACTAACTAATCCAATGGGACAAACTACTGATATCCTGAAAAGGAAGAACAGATTAGACGATGAGGTGTTCCTATTTTCAGGTATTGTGCAACAGCGTGTGATGCCAACCAGAAGCATCATTGGTATTTTACAACGGAAACGTCTCCTATTGTCCTGGAAATTTGGCTGTGATATTTAATACCACTGTCGAGTTTGACCTTCTACAAGAAAAGGTCCCTGTCTTACCCCTGCTATTCACTTCAGCAATATTCTGAACAAAAAGATTCTTCTTCTTCACACTACGCTCGATTTATCTTAAAGATGTTCCATACGCCACCTATGTTGATGTTTACGTTCTAACCATTTCAGTCAAGAAACTCTCTTCTCTTCATTCGAGTCTTTTAATAAAACGATTAATATGTTTATATTAAAGATTGGTGACGCTCAAGTCTCTACCGTATACCCACACCACTCTGCGCTACGTTTTCAAACATCGCACCGCAAAATCTTTTTTTTTTTTTAATTGAACTTATTTATATTTTAAAGAAAACTAGTTTATATGATGGTGCAGGTGTCCGGCTCCCACAATATGCAAGAATAGAATCAATTGATATAATTATAATCAGAAAATAATGCCTTAGTTTTAAATCCTAATACAGATATTAACTATTCGATACGGCCAAATAAAATTTATCGTTAGAACTAATAGCAATAACAGATTTAAGAGTAGAACCTCAAGCTTTAACAGTAATATTGTATTCTTTATTCTTTAAATCACAATAATTGTTATTTTACATCTGTTTTTAAATTTGTAAGTTTGTGAAGTTACATAAAAATCATATAATTTATGCTTCTACATGGCGCTCTCCTGAGACTTAGCCTTATCCCGGTCATTCAGCAACTATGAAAACACTGATGACTCACCCAGATGATTTTAGTAAGTTCTAAGAATTAAACAAGTTAATTGGCCGCAGATGCTAATACAGGATTTAAAGCGATAGGTGATTACATAAAAGAAGAATCAAATGCCAAAGATAGCTTTAGTTTTTAGCTCTCCCCAGGCTTACATTTTTTTAAGTTTTGTCAAGTCTATAAAAGATGTTACATGAAATGAAAAATCAAATTCTTTTGACGAGGAAGGGAGATAATAATGTAAGTTTTAGAGCAAATGAAGTTGGAGTGAGGAAAATTTATTTCTTGTACATAGATAAATGTCATAAATTGACAAAACAGCAACTAAAATTTGTTATGATGCTTGAAATAAGGTAACCTAGAATATTGGTTATGCCAATAAACAATGTGATTCGACTTAGAATTTGCAAAGCAGTAATTTTAATGGGAAAATAACTATTTCGGCAGGAACAGGAAGCCCAGATATATTGTGATAGGATTTCAAAATGATAAAGATAATAACCTAGAAGTAAATTCTTCTATATTTGATGACTATTCAATTACCTGATACCATATCGTCTGTTCCATGAAATGTATCTTTAAAGTCAGATACATTTTTGTAAATGTAAAAGACAATATTTGAAATGATTTCGAAGAGGACGCCAAGAATGTGCTGTTATTTACATAACGAATGGGGAGAGAATTTCGAAGCGCTAGCAATGTCACAATTAATGACTCGCATGTTCCAAACAAAATGGTTCATCTGCAATTTTACACTTTTAAAAGAAATATTGCATTTTAATTAACAATGGGATTTTTTAAAATAATTTTGAAAATATCAGTAAATTTCGTCGACACCGAGACGGTACCAAATTATTCAGTACGTTTCAGTCACTTGACAAAATTACTTAGATAGTTCTGATTTTCTACCTTTGAAGACAGTAAATAATCCAATAGAATTAAATACCACCAAATACATTTTTAGAAAATTGCCATCCATGCGACTCTACCTCTCAGTGTAGTGGAGAAATACTTGTGTACTTCTAAATCTATTCGTAAGCAACTTGAAAAACGAAACTGGCATCTGTCGTGTTGTCCAAGTCGCGGGAGCTGGAACACTAAGTGGGCGGGTAAAGGGGATTGCTAAGCACCGGAATTACCGACTGGAATCGACGGTGTTCACCGTACTCCGGCTCTGACGAACGCGCTTGCTATACAAAATTTGATTGGTCGAAACGAAAACTGCAAACTCCGGATAAACGGATCAGAATTGAAGCATTTCGATAATAAAGTGACAAAGAATTTTTCTGACAGTCTAAAAGAGTAGATTGTTTTCTCAGCAACTAGTATTCTCTAACAACGACGACCTGTAAATCCGTTTATAAGATTAGCAGTTCCCCCCGCCTGCAGAAAAGAAGAATCGAAGATATTTAACCATTCTCCAGCAATGGCAGCCACGGCTGAGTCGGTTGAGAGGAGTCGTGATTTCAGTACTGACAGCCTCAGATGATTTGGCTGGGAAAGTCGTCGTCCAGTTCATTTCTGGCTCTAATGTCGACTTTGGGAAGAGCGATCATTTTATTATTATTGGCCTACGACAAAAATGAAGCAATGGCAGTTTTGATGTTCGTTTTTGAAAATTATGGATTTATAACCATACAAAGAGAAAATAAAATACTAGGTTAGTGACGGGTACGAGGAGGGAGGGGAAAGAAGATAAATAAAACTGATGTTTCCGACAAACCAAAAAATAATCGTGAATGAAACTGCTTTAATAAGCAGGGGAATTACCATTCGAAATGTTTAAACTTGAGCTTATCTGATTTGATAGTGTAGGGTAGACTGAAGACATTTGCTGGATTCCTTTCTTAATTCAATCGTTTTATGCAGTAAATACTATTTAACTAGAATTAGAAAAGCATTAGGACAAGACAGTAAGTCCATGCTGTCTTCTCTACTATCACTAAATTTTGATGGCTGAACACTTGAGTGTTGCTCTGTTGTCAGACACAGAAATGTCTGTATGGATATCAGTTTCAAACATTTAAAATATCTATTGTAATGTATTACTTTTGAGATGTCTGGTTTATAAAGCAAAAATCCTATCAAGCAATGTCTGTTTACTGGACTTTAGTAAAAAGTTTATTTTGGGTGAGGGATACCCTGTATATTAAATGTTTTGGCAAAGTTTTGCTTAAACACTAACCCACTCAGAGCACGCTTCATCTAACAATATCTAGGTTTATTTGATATGGTTCAATTTATTCAAAAAGTTGGGTATTCAAACAAAAGGATTTGCAAGTCATCCATCCAACTAACATTTCAACAGAATAATATACAAAAGTCAGCTATTTAGAAGCAGTAGGCTGTTTTCTTTGTTTATTTTAAAAGTTGGATCTAGGGTTAAAATATAGTTGTAAGAAAAGTGTAATATCAAGATAACAACACAGCACACCTCCAAAGATAAATATTAACCATAGGTGATTTCATTGGCAAATATAAATAATCTGTACGAAGATATGTATTAATCTTGTTGTATTTCAGTATTGGGTTTTGCTTAATATTTAATACTTCTAGCATGAATGTAATAATACATCAGCTGAACCAGTTCTAAAATCGCATCTTTAGGCAATGCCCAACCCAAGCCATGCATAAACTGTCATGGTGTTCTACTGTTTGTGAAAACACTAAATATAGAATGCTATGTGTATCTGGTTGTCTACCAACTTTATTTAATACATCTGTAAAAGACTTCTTCAGGTGTATTATCAAAATTACTATTGCCTTTTAGAAATATAATGAATCTATTTTACTCTGCAAAACAAATTTTTTCCATGTAATTTTGGCTGAATGACATAAGGTTTATAAAAGCTTGTCATGTTGGATGTGGTTATTTTCACTTGCATCCAGCAGATAATTTACTGATACAATGAGATTTCCCTATTAATTATCCCCCAATAATTAAATATTAGCCAAACATCTCCCACTCCTTTTCTGTATTGGTGAAAATCATTTGGAGAATTTAAAAATAAAGCTGCCCAACATTTTCACAACTTCTGCACATTTAATTTTTTTAAGTAACAAATTTGCCTGCAAGAAATTTAAAGCTTCTAAGTTACAATAGTTTTTTTTTAACTAATAATAACTAAAAATTTTTTTTTTTTAAATCTAATCCTAATATTCCGATTTTTTTAAAATGAGCATGCAGTTATTATTAGTTTGTAATTATCAATTTTCCTCTGCTATTAGTTCTAACAATATAAATTTTAATAAGTTAGTTATTTAATGTAGTAATAATAGCTTTTTCTTGTACTATGAATGTTGAAAGAAATAGACAGTACCCTGCCATATGAGGCAGTAGAAGCAAAGTACACAAACTAGACACATACTTTTTGGCACTTATATAAGATCTTAAAACTTCCTGCCCCTCTATCTTTTATGTATAACAAGGAATATTAAGTAGTTCAGTTGCTAAACTGAAATTTCTCTTATGGTAAAAAAATCTTTACCTACCTTGAAAATTTTATTATGGGCTTTGCATTTGTTCATTTAATACAGTATTAGCCTCTTCCCTTGTACAAATCTTTTGGTTCATGGTTATACTGAAAGAATAGTCTACTATTTGACCCTTTAATGTACTCAAATTTCTACCATCCCAAAGCCTATTCCATCTCAAGATATTAACTGTCACCACAGAAACCCAAATGTTGTTCAATCCACTGTTTGTGCTATTCATATTTTATCATTATTACTTCTGATAATAATTAAAAGAGCCAAAATTATTTGTATGCACTAGCATTTTTCATGTATCATTGGCAAGCAATAGTAAAGTTTTTCCAGACCTGCTGAGCAAAGTACTAACATGGAGATTTTCAGTAACAGACTGTTCAAAGCAGAGCAGTAAATAAAGCCTATGACTGATGTCCCAGTTTTTTCATCATTTGAAAAATATAGAAATGAATGATTGTTATTTTCTTATCTAATAAATGCTGGCTATTTAATTCAGAATAACAATTGTGGGTTATTTGAGAAAGTATGAAAGTTAATAAGAATAAATCAGTTTACTTGTGACATTTATCATTTCTGAGAAAATAAATAAATTCTAAAAAAATTTGAGGAAAAAAAGGTAAAAGTAGCAGAGTGGCAATGAGATTCTTCCAAGTGTAATCTTGAAAGAAGAATCTGCAAATAATGAGACAGATAGTGAAGCAAAACAAATTTTAACGAATTAAAGCAAAATCGGACTATAGCTCTTTACTGGTTAGTACAATAGATGGCAATAGTTATCAAATGTTATTTTTGCAGAACAGAATTTGTATTATTTTTAATAAATATAGATATAAAGTATAGGAAATAATTATAGAAACACAAAGAATAGGCACAAATAATAAGTAATTATAACTGCGAGATATAAAATATACACACAATGCAATATTACAGAATAACAAAATGAATACCATTAGTATTTGGTATGAGAGCCCTTTGCTTTATATAGAACATGACATCTTGTTTTCATGCTTTTACACAGGTTATCAAACTGACTGAAATGTTGTTCAGAGCATCCTGCAGCACTTTCCACTATTCATCTAAGATAGTTTCACCACATCGGCTGCATGCTTGGGGCCATTGTCATGTTGGAAGAGGAATCCCACCCATCGTGATGTTTTCCCCAACGGAAGGGGGCATGATGGATGAAAACCTCAGCCTTTAATAGTCGGCAGACAGTGTAGCTTTGATTTCAAGTAAATCTCAGACACTCGTGGCTGATGTGTAGTCCCACGCTTGTATTAATCTACCTGCATGCTTCACAGCAAGTGGAGTTTCCTTACTGCTAGATTGCTCCCTGGTCCGCTCTCAAACTGTTGATTACTGACAAACAGTTCAAAATTGGACTCATCTCTAAAGAGCAGCTTCTTCCAGGTTTGGCAATTCACTATTTTCTTTCTGATGGTCATTTCATCCTTGCTGTTTGATTGATTCTCCTCAGGTAGCTATATTTATTAAAGCCATTTCTCACTAAAGAGTATTTTTCTGTTCTTGGAGAAACATGATATCCATTATCTGGAGCTAGTTTGTTTTCAAAATGTCTTCTGAGTTGTCATTTATCATGTAGAGAATATACCCTGAGGTACATATTTAACATCACTTTTCAAGAGTTTGGGCTTTCTTCCTCAACTGTCTATCATCACCAATACCAGTTTCACATATCTTCCAGTCAAGCATGCAGCTCCTTCTGAAACACAGTGTCAGCTGCAATCTGCCATATGTAATAGCCTTCACCAGCTAAAAGCCTTTATTTCCATACACTTTTCATGTGTTATTTCCTTCTCAGGAGCCACCACCCATACACCACTCTACAATCATACCACTGCCTATACTTTTAGTGCCAAAAGACAATTTCTGACTGCTTGCATGACAACTAATCTGTGTATCACATCAATACAACTGTACTATAGAGCATTTCGTTTTTATGCATGAGATGCAATTCTACCATGTGCTATTTGCATTTTATATCCAGATTTTCTGGTTTCTATAATTATTTCCAATACCACTTATAATTATAAAAATCAAAGCATTGTTTCACCAGAAGAAAATAAATAGTGAAAGATAAAAATTTTATTGCTTATCTAAATGCATTATAAACATAATATAAAATAGATTCACAGATGTGGGGTACCTTGTATTCTTCTCCTTTTGGTTTTTATGGCAATCATACTACATTACAGAACCTAGAAATACTGTAGAATCTTAAAGCTGACTTGCCCTTGATTTGCATTAATTTTCTGGCTTACAATGTGAGTTTTCTTGGACATTTTACTTTAAGAATAAATCTGTCTGTGTGAATATATATTTGCAAAAAAAGCAACCTCGATTCCCAATGAAATAAAACTATAGTTCTGAGCTCCAATACATTGCTTTTGCTATCATTTTCTTTGCTTCTTAGTTCTATCCAAGAGCTGCTTTATAACAAATCAAGAATAAAATTCCCCTGACTCCTACATCTATTAAAATAATTAAGGTTCTCAAATGAAAGAATAAGGGAAAGACTTTTCTAGTCAACATGTAAAAATGCTGGAAAAAACCAGAACTAGAACAAACTGCAGCTACATTATTCGCAATTATCAGGTGTGGCAGAGTACATAAATCAATCCAAGCAAATTGTGCTGAGAAACTGATTTATAATACATACCCTAAAAATACAAAAAGTTGCATATAATAGTAGTAACATTTTATGTTATAGCTAAGCATATATTAGATTGTCTAGTTTGAAAATACAAAAGAAACAAAGAAGAAAAATGAAGTGGCTGTTTTGTAACTATTTTAGTTTAGTAAAACCAACCACAGCTGCAGAGACTGGCTATTTTTCCTAGTTTAGCTTGATTTCTTAAAGCCATCTTTATTTAGTTGGCCACTAGGTAAAGAACAAATTCCTTATGTTGACAAACAAGATTTCAAACAGATAGAAAGTCTAAACATTAGATATTGAGAATGAGCATAATTTCACTATTTCCAAACAAATGTGATGCAGTCATTAAAGAAAATTAAATCAGACCATTTTTGTGCCAAATTTAAATTGGTTTCTTGAATACATTTAATTGTTAGAATATTGGTTGATTATGTACTTTGCAATAGTAAACAGAAATTGGAAACGTTTCTGACTTTCTTCTGGATAAAATGATCTGATGATGGTAAAGATTTTTTTTCTTAAAGTGATAGATTGTTTAATAATTCAACAAAAGAAACAAATCAGCTTGAAGCTTTTTCTGCCATTGAATAGCCATTCTTGGCTGTTTTGTCCAAGTAAGGAGACTCATAAGTTTCCATTGGAGGACAAGTACACACAAGATTTTGGTCTCCATACACATCATCAATTCTTGCCACAGTTGGCCAAAATTTGGTCTCAGGTCGGACAAAAGCCTTAAAAAAAAAAAGAAAAATTGCTGTGTTAATAAAAAAAACATTTACACACAAATAATTAAACAACTGGCGTAGTCTAAAAACGTGAAGCAAACTGTCTGTGTGAGAAAAGAGATGCAAGTGAATAAATCAAATCAAACCAAGCCAAAACATCTACAGTTAAATAAATTCATTGACTGGATTCTACTTTTACACTGCAAGACACAGCAGCCATCATCAAGAACAACGTAGCAACCAAGATGTGCATGTAGCCTACACTACATACAGTGAGGTGTGCTGAGCTACTAGTAAGATCAAATGATCTCCACCAGCAGCATTCTGTACAAACTAGTATATGTAGATAGGATATGATGATGATGATGATGCTGGTGTGTTAAAATGAGTGTTTGTCTGTTTTGTAGTGTTTACATGAAAAAGGAGAACATTCCAGAATAAAATCAAGAGAGAGACAAAGGACTTCAGCCAAGTGATTTATATACAACAATTTTTGATAACATCCTCACAATAATAATGTTTGCAAAATTTAATTAATTACACAATAAATAATATAGTATTTTTAATACTAAAAAAGTAATTAGCAACAAAAAATCAGAAATCTTTAAAAATACTGAAGCATATTGTTTATTTTCAAAACAATGACAACTCAAAATTAAAATAAAAACTTTTCAACATGTTAATTCTTAAATCTAGAAAAAAAACTTAATTTGGTATTTAAAAAAAACTTTAGAAATATCTATCAAAGTATTAATAGTTGAGGGTTTTATTTTTTTTTTTTCAACCACTGATCTTTCAATATTTGGTTAAAATTTTATGATAAATCAAATCAAAACTCAAGAACTGACAAAACAAACAAACACTGTGTGGATGCTGCTGCCATGACAACACAATACGATGGATAAACTTTTCAAAAGCTCATGGTATTAATCATAAACTTACATCATTAAAACTTATCCATGGCAAAATCATTAGCAGCATAATATGACTTCAGCTAATAGGTCAAACATCCTTATTGCCTTTCAGCTCTCTAGAGAGTTTTCTAGATGTTTCTGACCAGCCCACATGGCATTACTGTTCATCTAAGATGGATGCCGAAACAGACATACTAAAATTATGCCTTCATAATGCGCACTGGCTGTTAGACTGGTTACAAATAAAACCACACTAAAGAAGTGACTAAATATCAGAAGTCTTTAAACTTCTAAAGATGATCAAGGTAAGTAAAGAAAACACTGATTTATGTTGATGATACAAATGGCAAACTTGGCATGTGCACTCATATCTTCTACTAATGTATGATCTTTGTAACATCATCTAATGTCACAAAGCAATTCTGCTTGGCATTATCCATCTAGCCATCAAACAATAAAAAAAAAAAACATTCAGACAGAAATCTAAAGAAAATAGATAATAAATTCTGTCAGCAGTAACAGGCAACAGAAAACTGAATCTGTGGCAATCTTCTAGCTGAATTAGCAGTGATAAGGGTGTGTCAACATAATATTTGAGTTTTCAGTGAATAACTGCTATAAAATAGGACAGCATTTCAAAAGAAGACTAGTTATTTATGTAATCTACAACTGAAACCTTGAGCGAACAAAAAAGGTCAGACGCATTGTACTTTAACTATGTGCTGAGTTATGTATACAGAAGGTAATATGCTTGTTATTTTTTGGGGAAGGAGTTGCGTTCTCTGAGTGAAGAAGAAAAAAAAAAGACGAAAACATTTCAAAGCCACATGGTTCAGTTATTTAACTGCAACAAAAGGAAGAAACTCACAGCTGGAAAAGCTGCAATTTTCCGAGAATAAGATCGGTTCCAGCTACCAGAAATTACAGAAGCCTGAGTGTGAGGGGCCATCTGAAACAAACAGCAACACTTTAATGAAATTAAAGCTGCTATCACCCATATTTTTCATTAGCAAAATTTTTATTATTTTAGTGAAAAGACACTTGAAATATTTTATAAAAATCACTATACTTTTTTTTTTTTTAAGTTATCATATTAAAACCAAACAAAAAAAAACACAAATATATAGATCTCGGCCTAACTACCATAGTAAGAAGAACTAAGAACTGTGACCACTGGGGTCTCTCAAAACCATCCTAAAGTACAGGGTGGTCAGAAAGTTATTATGCAGTGGGGTATATTTGTAATCATTTTTGATTCCTCTCTTTGTGCTCTGTTGTTTTGTACTGTATTTCCTAAAATGACCAACAGATGGCAGTTCTTCTGTGAGAGGAGTTGTACTGTAGTTCCCAAAATGGCCAACAGGTGCTGTTGGTCAGTAAATTTGCAAAAGTGAAATGTGAAGAATTGCAAAACGTTTTTGAGAATATGAAAAAACATATGGAAAAAAATGTTTAAACGTGAGTGGGGGCTCATTTTCAGCATCTATCGTACTACATAGTTTATTGTAATACTTTTTTTTGTACGAGTTGATGTACTGAAATAAAAACACGATAAATTTTCCACTGCAGAGTTACTTTTTGATCAGCCTGTATTAATACAACAGGAAAGCTCTGCCAAAACACTGACATTTCCATTAATGATATTAAATCAGCTGTAAGCTGGACAATATTTGTACAAAACAACTTTTAAAAATTTTTCCAGTAGCATTTTCTCTCATGTGCCTGTAACGGTTTTTAGATATCACACCAGTAAGCCAATAAAAAGAGTCTGTTTAACCTTTAGTGCCAGGTCACTTGGTTACATGATGGAAAAGTAAGGTGGTTGACCTGGAAGTTGAAAATCAATGATTTACATATTTCACTCAATTACAAGCCACTTGTACTGGGCTTCTTCAAGATTAATCTCTGATGCACCAGAAAGAAATAAAAACAAAACTTATTTTTTTTTAATTTATAACTATGGTTTTCTCATTCAATTTGTCCAAATTCAATGTGTATACAGAGATACATACAATATGAATATTTTAATTATCTACTTTTAGAAAACAATTTTTTTCTAACATTTAAGATTCCAACATTTGTTTTATCTGAAACCTGTAACAGTTAGTTGACTGTTTACCTTTAATGGGTTTGTCTGAGGATCAAATACACCTTCTTCTATGCTCTGAATTTCTTTTCTAATGGCTAAAAAAATAAAAAAAACTACATACAGCAGGTATTCTTCTAAAAAATACAAAATAAAGTGAAACAAAAACAAATACAAATGAGTCTTCTGGAGTTTAGTGCCATTTTTTGTTGTTAGTTTGCTTTTTTTAGATTTTAAAATATTTCTGACAATTTTTTAAAAATCTACCATTGTTTTGTAATATTTTTGTTAGTCACTCAATAATAAAAACAATGGAAACTTTTCTCTCATTTGTTCCCTGTTTCAGTTACACAAGTTAGTAATTAAAATGAAGAAATCTGTGTTTGTTTTCAGAAAAGATAATGAATAAATATTAGGTTTTTTTAAAAAAAAAATTATATTATTAAAAGAAGAATTTCAAAGCAAGCTTGTCATATATTAAATAAATAATTGTGTGAAGAACACCACAAGGAATCATGTCCTGCACAACATGAAATGCAATTGCATTACAGTTTTATCTACTAAATCTGTTAAGCTAAAGAACATTAAGATAATAATAATAATAGAATATTATTATTGTCTTCAGGGCTCCTCAAAGTAAAATACCACCAATGATCCATATTCATGAGTACAATTTCTCAAAAAGTAAATTTATGAGTGGAGAAAATTAAAACTATGGCAGACAGTTCTCATACCTATCATGGCATCACAAAAGCGGTCAAGTTCCTCCTTGTCCTCAGATTCTGTCGGTTCAATCATCAATGTTCCACTCACTGGCCATGATAAAGTTGGTGCATGGAATCCTAAAAAAAAAAACAAACAAACAGAAAATGAACCAAGTTTTGAAAGTTTGATAGAAAATAAACAGCCTGTGTTTGTCTCACACAGTCTCTCTCTCTACTCTCTCCCCCATACAGTGTAGTTTACCTTTCTGGTTGTTAGTCAGTCCTTTAGAAAAAGTGCAAAATAGGTTCCTGACAATGGAGTAGAAGATAAGCATTCCATTTGTCCATGTGGTAAAACATACAAGCAGGTCACTAAAATGCACATTATTCTTAGAGCATCATATCTGTGATACATATTAATGTATCTCTTTCACTAAAGAGCATCATCTACCTACTAAGCTGCCAAGACAGATGTTATGGGTGATTTTTTTCAGATTCAGCTAAAACCAGCAGTTTTCTTTATTGTTGATTGGAAATATATTCTATACTTAGAAATATATACTGAGCTTCAGTGACCAATTAAATGGAGTCAGTAAATACTTTCAAAAGAGTAAGAGATAAACATTTTCAAAGTATACTTCAAATAAGTCCTAAGGCTAAATTTAGCTATAACTAACAAAAGTATCTGGAAAACCTAACTCAATGGAAAAATACCTGTCAGGCATGCATAAAAATAATTAACCACCATCAAAAAAAAGCAGAATGGAGCTTATCAACAACATACCATAATCTTGCAGTCGTTTAGCAATGTCAACTGCTTCAATGTTAGCTGTCTTCTTGAACTCTCGACACTCCACAATGAATTCATGAGCTACGAGACCTGGATAATTAAATAACAGTTACTTTTCTCACATCTGTCTTTATTTCCTAATATTTTTCATTAAATTAAGCAATCAGCTAAGAATAAATTCTTTTTGAAAAAATTTAATTTCTTTTATTAAAATTAAAATGTTTAAATATTCCACAAGAAGACAACAAGTTGCTGTAACTAAACCTCCTGTAATTAAAGCTACAAGTTTCTATATTTATTTATATTTTTACTGGATAATCCATTAAAAAAAACACAGAAATCATAAATAAAATTACCACAAGAAATTTATTTCCAAGGCAGAAAAACTCAGCAAAACTTATAACTGCTCAAAAACCAAGCTCACCTGCTTTATTTTTATACAACGTCCTGTAGTAGCCTTTCAGACGCTGACTCATGTAATTAGCATTGAGAATCGCAATCTGTGTGGCTTCCTTTAGTCCCTGTGCCCCCATCATTTTGATGTAACCCCAGGAGATCGGCAAAATTGCACTGGAACCAAAAGGTGCTGCTGAAACTACACCGAAGGGCTTAGCTTCTGGTCCAGTGGTACCATGTGGAACTATAACTGGGTGTGTTGGAAGAAAAGGGATGAGATGCTTTTTCCTGAATTGAACAGAAAAGGGCAGCTGTCATTTGTGTTAAAATTGTGCGTGAAATGAAGTTAAAAAGCCCAAGTAAAAAACTGATTATGTAGTTGCAAATATCCAACCAAGCCAAGGATGCTAGTAAAATCTTACACTCCTATTGGACCCATGCCTGGTCCACCACCTCCATGTGGGATGCAGAAAGTCTTGTGAAGGTTAAGATGGGATATATCAGATCCATAATCACCTGGTCGACACAAACCCACCTAGAAAACAATCCAAAATTCTACAATATTTAAATAAACAAATGAAATGAACATTAGATAAAACTGTTTTTGTTTTTCATGTTGGCATAAGCTTATTTTAAAGTTTAGGAAAAAAATTTGTTTTTTAATAAATATATTTTAATTAAAAAATTTAGTAGCTACACAGACTTGCCTGGGCATTCATATTTGCTCCATCCAGGTATACCTGACCTCCAAACCGGTGAACCAGGTCACATATTTCTCTGTGACAAAAGGAAAAGGAGAAACTTTAAACCAAATATACTGATCATAAAAAGAGTTTTAAACATACAAATTAATTTTTAAAATATTAGAAAAAAAAATTTATCAGAAACAGATGCTGGAGCAACAAAATATTTTTTCAAATTTAATAAACTTTGCATTCCAATGTTAAGAAAATAAAAGAATATCCTTGTTATTCATTTATGATAATGTGCACACTATTAAAGAAAGAAATTAAACAAAAAGTAAATTTCTTAAAGAGTATCAAAAGTAAATTAAAATGGTTACTGTGTGTAGTGACTATAGTCAAGCTGCTTTTGATGGACTCAGCTACATGCTATTCTCCAATGGGCTGTGATCTATTATTAACAGTACCCCCAGGAGGGGAGTGGTAATCCGGGCCCCTTCCATCCATCAGCTCAGATGGTTGTTCCCCACTCCATGTACAAACTCCTATGCCATAGCTATTAGTGACCTTTCAACACTCACTCAGGCATTCTGATGCTGCTGCTCTGTACTGCCCAGGTGAAAATCCAATGATTTCAAAATAAATTCTTTTATACACAAACACAAAACATTAAGCACATCCCTTTGTGGTACATCCTCGCCTTTCTATTTTATAATCACCACAGTTTTCACAGTAATATCATTGTACCTATTGAAAGCAGAAATATTATTTTCCCTACCATTTTTCACATCAATATTTTAACAAGAGCACTTTGGATTTCCAACAGCAGGCATTTTTGTCCATAGTTTATCATTCATTCATTCATGAAACTTTTCTCTTTTTTTAAAACTCTTCTCATGATCCCAGCTGACTGATTTATGAGAACTGCACATATCATGACCAACAAGCGGAACAAAAAAGCTACTAAGACTCCAGAGACATATGAAAAAGACAATTCATATGTCTTTCATTTGCCTATGTCAGTAACAATGGAAAAGCAAAGAAACCATGTATTTACCTGATGTCTTCATCAAAGACACCATGTGTGGAAGGATAGGTAATCATCAGGCATGCCAATGTGTCTTTGTACTTCTCAGCCTGTGAAAACCACCAACATTTCACATGTATAGTGTACAATGCAGAGTAGACAAAAAAACTAATTCTTTCTCTCTTTTTTTCAGTTAGCAGTTAAATATCTTTGTGGGTAATCAAATCTGGCATTTAAAACCAAAACTTAGAAAGACAAGTTATAATATATCAGTATTCAACCAAAGGTATGTGGGTTCACAACTTTTTATTGGCATGATAGCTTGCAAGATTACCATCACATACTGAATATGCAGAAATGCTTTGACAGTTTTCTCTTAACTCTTTTTTCAGAATTATCTAAAAAATCTGAAGTATAACACTTGTCCGAATGCAAGAACACGGGAATTTTGCATATTTTTCACCCACTTTTTCTTAATTTAAAGATTTTTCAAATTAAATTTTTGCATATTAACCCAAAACTGCAAAAACAGATTATAAAATTTCCCCATGGTATTGTACCAGACATAGTTTTATGGTCAGGCTTTATTCCAGATATTCTGACAAAAACCAAGAATGTTCTGGAAGCCCAAACACTATGAATACTTTAATATACCATATTCAGGAAAATTCGCTGGAAAATACAGTGACATACTTCTCCACTCATATCTATTGTTGGGGACACTACACCCAAATAAGCTGATTCAATTGACTGACTGATTCACCACAACCCCCAGAAGACCCTTTCAGGTAATAAATTATATTAATTTTGTACCATTTGCAGCAAATGCTTTAAATCAACAGCTCCATTCTTGTCGACTTGGATAGCCTTGATTTTCATCCCCGCCATCTGAGCACTGGCTGGGTTTGTACCATGAGCCGACACAGGAATCAGACATACCTGAAACAAGGGGAAGTTACTTTGAATTATTCTAAATGCTCCTCATCTCCAACTTTTTTATTTACAGAGCAAAAAATAAGTAAACTATAAAAGCAACACCAAAATAAGATTTTTCCTCCTTACAGTACAATAAAAACAGTAGTTTTCCTAGACCACAAAATCAAAGCATTGTAACAGAATTTTTTAGATAAATGCAGCTGAAGATTTCCTGATACCATAAAAAAAGACTAGTTCTCTTTTAAAACAGATTTACTTATTATTGGTGAGTTTTTAGAAAATTTATAGAAGATTGGGGCAAGAAAATTTTGACAAGTCACAAAAACCCCATTTGGCCACTCATCATTATCCATTTGCTAAAACAAACAAACTTAAATAATTTGTGAAAGGACTACTCACATTCCTCTGATGCTGGCCCTGCTCTTGTAGGCAAGCCATAATGGTACAGAGCCCTGCATATTCTCCTTGTGCTCCACTGAAGCAAAGCATCAAGATTATACAGTGCACAGTCAGAATGAAGATTCCATGGATTTAAATATATTGCTATTTTTCATTGTTTTCAGACACATTAAATTAAACAAAAAATATTATAATTAATTTAAATAGTATACTTCTGTTGCAAGCCTTCTTTCTTAATAGTTAAAACCATCTTTATTCATTTTACAGAAAATAATAAAGATAAATGAAGAACTGTTTACAAAGAGTTCTAAGTGTTTAGTGGATCATACAAATCTGCAGGTTTATTATTTTATTATTGTTAAGATTGTAACTAAATGAAAACTTTTGTAGGTAAATACAACAGGGATTATTCAGGTCTAGAAATGCAGTAATATGAATTCTGGATATTGAAAGAAAAATGATTGAATTATCTCCCCATCGACCAAGACTATAAAAATTTTAAAAACATGCCAGGTAAATTATTGCCTTACTGGAGGTAATTTTTGTACTTTCTTTTTCGAAAAGGTTTGCAATGTTCCTCCAGATCGATCTATGACTTATGCATATGAAATCAGGTATATCATATGATCTACAAATAAATTGTACCAATACCTATTTATAAGACAATATCAGTATGTAACAAATAGTCATGTGGAGTTAAGGATATAAAGGTGCTTCACTCAAAATGGAAATGATCAGTAACTGCAGTTACAAAGAAGTTTTAAAATAAATATAATCATTTTGGTGCAGCAGTTTACAAAATACTGATGGGAAAGAAATGGATATTCAAAAAAGACTTTTCTGTACAGCTATATTTACAAGGGAGAAAACATTAGTTGGAGAATCATAGTGCCAGTTATCCACTAGTGTATCCTGTGCTAACATCAGCAGGAAAATCTACTAGAACTCTTATGCCAAAATGAACCAACCATTGGGCTATCAGCCACCAAGATATAAAAGTATTATTTATGTCTGAGAACCTTGGTTCAATGTTTCAGAAATATTAATTTAAAATTGATTTAAAAAAATTAAGTGATAAAAGCTATACTAACTGTTTATTCTCTGAGGAGACAGCACTATCAACGCCAAATGTAATCAGTTTTCCTTACCTGTTGGGTTGGAAAGAGATTTTGTCATAACCTGTGATTTCACACAAGTCATGTTCCAGTTCATCAAGCATCTGTGAATATCCCTGAGCTTGCTCCAAAGGAGCAAATGGATGAAGATCTTTGAACTCTTTCCAAGAGCATGGCTACATTTTTTTAAAAAAAATGAATATAGATCTATTAAAATCTTCAAAACTATGTATATACAATTCATATGTACAACTCATTACCACAAATTTTTTTAATTATTAGATACATAAAAACTTGTACATTCTAGAAACTTGTTTTTCAATTCATCCTTACATGTAAACCTCTTTCTTTTTTATTAAAATAATTTTATATTAATAGTAGTGCCAAGAACTGAAATAATATTTTATCACCATCACCAGAAAAATTCATTGTACAAAGTAAGGTCAATACTTTCAGAAGTCATTGTCATATCCAATTTTGAGAAAAAATTACTTTCCTTTACTAAACATACAGAAATTTAGTGCATAAAGAATTGCAATATCTGCCCAATATTTTGACACAAACACACAATCTAGTTACCATTAATTCTGTTGCACTGCTCAGTTTCATTGTACAGGAGCCCAGTGGGATCATGGAATGTGTCAAGGAGAGATCTTTGTTTTCCAACTGCTTTATATAACGAACTATATTGGTCTCAGACTGAAATCTTTAAACAAAACGAAACTTATTTTTAAAAAGCAAAAAATGCTAATCTCTGTTAAATAATAGCTTTTAATTAATTTTTTTAAATGCAGTTTCTATGATTTAACAGCAAAATAATTCAATATATACATATAAAGTGATCTCATTACTATATAAAAACAAAAACATCCATGAACTTGCCAATGAAATATCTTATATTTCATACATGAATCAATTTATTACTATCTCATATATAGTTACATGTATATTACCATAGAAAATATATACATGAAAATTAAGTTATGTTAAAATAAGTTTATGCTAAAACTCTGATCACATTGGGAATTTTCATCAAAATACTCTGGATATTTCATTGGTGAGTCCACACTTATGACCACCAGTGTAGATATCCAAGAAATAGTACTTAACAAAATCCAATTTTTTATATCATAAATCGTTACTCAAGAGTTATCTTTCCTTGACTACTAAGTTGAGCAGTAATGAAGAAATTGGTAAGCTGTATTACAGTACCAAAGCATAACTACGAGGACATTCAAAGGAAGCTCAGCTGAAAATAAAATAGTAGCCAAGCATGATTTAATGTCCCTTGTAGATATGCAAATTTAATATAACTAACCATTTATATTAAGTTCTTTTATGTACTTCCTTTCTGGAATCAGTTAATCGACTAATACAATAAACAGTTCAATTTATGTGATTTACTCAATAATTGGAGATACACACTCTTAATTTATTTTGTTTTGTTTTAAAATACATAAAAAAATCAATTTTATAAACTGGCTCTAACTTTCTTAAAATCAATACTATTACAAAATTTACGTCAAACAGTTAAACTTTGTGATATCCTATATACTTTTTTTATTTGATTATCTTTGTTGCCTATCTCTAAATTAAAACTATACATTTTTATGGAAAGTAAAGGCTTATACTATGTATTAAACCAGCCTCCTAAGCATTCCAAATATAACTGTGGCTTTTAGAATACCTGTTGAATACCGGGTGTGTTAAGTAGGGACTCTTCCTGTGGAAAGGTGAATAGTGGATGCTTCTAGATGGATTGAGCCCCAGAGATTCCACTATGTCCTCCTGTGAAGAACAGAAATCTTCAAGATTTAGAATTCTTTCTGACTTTTTTGTTTTTGGAGAAGTTTTTTTTTTTTTGGTGAGTGAGCAAAAAAGAATGAATAAATAGATCAATAAAAGCTTCAGTAACATCATCATCAATATTCACAATGATTTAAGTGGAATGATGCTTAGATGCAAAAAAAGTCCAGTTATAATTTGGAGGAAAAAAAACTCCCATAATGCAACACTACAGAAACCGCCATTCAGCTCAACTATAGTAGAACTCAACAACTGCAGTAATAATGAGGAGAAGATTGCAGATGTATTTAGTTCGGAAAGTCATCTTTCAGAGGCGCGATGAGAGAACATTTCTTTGACTAATGATGAAGAAAAACTGGTTTCAGATTTGATACAGCCCTCTTTTTGTATCAGCTGCTATAGTAAATACATACTGTAGAGAGGATATCAAAGATAGAAGGCAGAACATGGAAGGTGAAAACCACAAAAACTGGTGTGAGCACATGGTTTACAGGCTATTAGTTTCTGTCAACAATGGAATATAGTAACCAGAAATAACTGGGGTTCAATAAGGGTGGACAGATTCAAAGTAATCACCACATAATTCTGGCTTAGATGTTAAAAAAATTGATGATCTGAACAACTTTGTTTGATGAAAGATGAGAGCATGAAAAATACATTCCTACTCTCAAAACACAATTTCCAATTAGAACATTTTGTGGAATGGCTCAATCAGCATGGAATTAGTTTAATCTGGTTCCAGGTCAGACAGAGTAGTTTGCATCACCTGTATAATACACCCAAAGAAACTACAAAATTCCAATTGAAGCCAACTGATGCACACCCAATTTATCAGTAATAGTGTACAAGGCTTCTCTTAAGACACTCTACACAAAGCAATGTTTAAACAGGTCTTCAATAATCAATTCTTTTTAGCTTCCTACACCAAAAATTCAAAGCTGTTTCTCCTACAGACTACAAATACAAATATACTATTAAAATACGGCAATGTGTTAGTTATTTTGCGTTTCTTGTTCATTGCCATGAGGCCACTGCTCTTCAACTTAAGATGTTGCTAACCCTATTTCAAAATATTAAGAATGTAAGATCTCTCCTACCATCTAATCTTGAAAAATACTAGAAAAAGAAAATAAATTAGATTTGAACAACAAATCAATTTGAAGAAATATTCTCCGTATTAGCAAAAGATTTTCCAAAAATTATACATGGATTGTGATAAGACCTTTTTCAAAGATAATAATATAAATATATATATACTAGAATTGAAATCTAGAACTTCATTATTGTAATTTTACTCTAATTATCCAACAAACAGATTTCTAAAATAATATTAATAATTTTAGAAAATATCAGGATAATTTCATACTTACAACAGTTTTAGGTGAGCCAACAATGTCCAACAGGTCACTTAAATCAGATTTCTCCACAGTTTCATCAAGAGCAATACCAATCTAAAAGAAAAATGGAAAAGCTGACTTTAATTTAAAAAAAATATTTTTAATTTTTCATTAAAGTTAATTTATTTTGCATAATAGATATTGATTTTCTTTTCTTCCTCCCTAGAATTAAAGATATATCCACTTGCCATCACTGTGTTCTCTATCCAGAAAACTAACCAGACAGGAAAGGCAACAAGCATGGCAACAGAAACCATTGCCAGCCTGGTGTACTCAAACTTTGGCCAACCTAACAAAAATACTCCTTCGAGAACTTTTTTAGATGTGGAAAGAAACCAAAGAGTGCAGAGGAAACCCACATGGCCAGCTGGTAAAGAATAATAAGAAACCATGCCGGGAAGTGTACCCCAAAATGGGATTCAATCTTGGTCCCTCAACCTTACAGTTTACCATTAGTCCAACTGTGCCACCATAGAAAATTACTTAACAACAACTTTAAATTTGATTTTTTTTTTTGGTGTTGCTCAGTAGAATTAGAGTAGAATATTATCATAGCATCTGTAGGAGAAAATGTATTACAGGATAAAAAGGTTAACCATATGTAAACATGTTTACATTAACAAAACAAAACAAATATCTTAATTAACAATAATTCTTTAATTACTAATTTTTTAAGATACGAAATAAGCTTGTAGCTTTATTTATTCATTCATTAATATTTTTAATTGCCATATATTTCTTTAATTTAAGATGCTGCTAGTTCATTTTTTTTTACATCTTAAGGTCATTCCTGTTTATCAATATATATATATATTTATTTTTTTTATTTGCAGAAAATCCTGACAGCATTAGTTTGTATTGCTAGTGATGCGTAATATTAAAAAGTATTATTCTACAATTTCCAACAAAAAAAAAATAGCTTTTCTAAGTAGACATCATTTAGTCTCATAGGTTCTCGTGTGTTCTGACATCATGATCACGATACCATCACTTAGCAATAAACAATGAAGCAGTCACTTTATCGGGTAATGTTCGTTTTTCTTTAAGCCAATAGCTTCAAAACTACTTCTGCCATCAAAAGCAAAATATACTCACATTCTTCTCCATTACACATCAAAATGTTAATAAAATAAAAATTTATAATACAACTTTCAGCCATACTCAGAAGAGAAGGAAAAAAAAACTGCTTTGTTTAATCTATGATAAAACATAGATGATGTGTCATTTGTTGCAAATTTTGCAAGAGAAAAAACATTTTTCATTAAAATAGATAAATAAAATCTAAAGATCCATGTCAACTTACGCAGCCATCCTCATAGTACCTCAAGTTAACATGTTTCTTCTTTGCCCGTTCCTGAATATCCCGTGAGCTGGGTGCTGGTGAAAACTTCAGAGTGTCAAAAATCTGCTGATTACTCAATGAATGCCCAGCCAGCCGAACACCTACAATAAAAGATGTATATTCGTTAACTATGTCATTTTGTTTCTTTCTTGCTTTTCTTTGATTAACTAATATGCATTACAGGATAACAGCTAGCCATATGTGAGTAAGTTTGCATTTAACAAAACAAATAAACCTTAATTAACAATAACGTGTAAGAAAATTACATTAAAAGATTCTCATTCATCAGCTAGTTTGGTTTTTTCTTACAGCAAAAACAGTGATAGTAATAGGTGATAATGTTGGTCACAAGAATTAGCTTTTGTAGTCTGATGTTCTGCAATAACATGTTCTCAAGCAACTTCAGTTGCACCTGTATATTTTTGCAATAATAAAGAATGGTTCTGTCTTGATGGATGCATTTTGTATAAACACTGACTTTAAATGTCCTATGTTATACATGCAAAAAATACTATATTCACCATATACAGGGTGCTTCAAAAGTCCAGAATCATAATGAGGCCACATTTCATTTGATCAGTTGAGTCAACTGCCACAATTGCCAATATTTGATCAATTGTGGACGGACTAATAAAATAGCCCCAACATGGTCCAGATTTAATGCCACTGGACCTTTTTGGGAACACCTGAAATCAATGGTTTATACCACAGAAAAACATATACACTTGAAGATCTAGAGGATGTGCTAGAAATCAATGTGTCAACATTGAGAAACATTCAACAAGACCTACATTTATGTAGGCATGTCAATGGTTTGCAATTTGAGCCATTATTGTAATAAGATTTTAAAATAAATATTCCTTGCGATTCCATACTTTAGACAATATCTAGTACATAACATAGCACATTCTGCTTTTTATTGTGATTATTTTGGTGTGATATCAGGCATAAATAAATTAAACAGAATTAGAAGGTAAATATATTTAAAATGAAGAAAAATATTATGTAAAAAAAATAATGTGATTTTAGTAAAGAAATGACAGGACACCAATGACCCTGCTTCCATTTACCCTCCTCCAACACCAATGATGCATAATGAACCCTATTCCCTATGGCATGAAGTCCCTCAGACCCATGGTAAACAGCAAACATGGCTGATATGTTAGCCAGCAATGCCTGAAACATTAAAAAAAACAGAAAAACAATGTTATCTACCCAAAAGAAATCTTCAAAAGATCAGCAACTGAAATGTTTCAAAATATAAAATCTGAACATCTGCACAAGCATGCATTTCCAAAATATTTTAAACACCTTCTAATTTTTAATTGTTGTTATATTCTGAGAAAGAAAAAAAAATTATAAAATAATTAATAATGTGACTGCAGGTCTTGCTTATATATATAAAAAAAAAAAGGATTTTGAATCATACTGCTAATTTTTACAGCCAGTAAGAAAGTAACTAGACAAGAATACAAGATCAACCTGAACAATGGAAATTTCTCAAATGCACAGGTGTGTGGAATGCAACTAAATCAAGTTTGTCTGTACATCAATAATTAAGGAAATATTCCCACAATGCAACACTAGAAATGTTTTTTTTTTTCCTTAGCCATGGTAAGAGTGCTAAAATCCATGCTAAGGCACAGATCTTGGAAACTTAATTGTAAATATTATTGCTGTAACCAAGCCGAAAAAAAGGAATTTTGCATTCACATTTACTTCTCAGCAAGGAAAATGGGCATACAAGGTAGTGGACTTAGCCTTCAAAGGAGAGCTTTGTGAGAAGGTTCTAATTATCAGTGCAAAACAGCTTCAGATTCTAACAGGTGGAGTCAGGTACCTGCGCTGTACAAATGTTGCTGGTAGCTTTGTCTCGTCGAATATGTTGTTCTCGAGTCTGAAGAGCCAGTCTATAAGCCTCATTACCATCAGCATCCCTGCAATTGATTCAAAAAATTTTTTGAATCAAGTAATAGAAACCTTAACAAGTGCATGCAAAAGAGACCGACTTCAGAGTTTGACAAACAGGAAAACTCTTGATCAGAAAATAGCCATATATCAATTTTGTGACATTAAGGTAGTACAATGAATTTCATTTTTAAAATTCAAAATTTGTAAACAGATCATTTCAAAGAATTACAAAAGCTTTTGTGTGTAATGTAGCATTAATGAAAACATTAATCTATACACTGCATGTATATTTTTAATGAAATAATTCTCTATTGCCCCAGAAACTTTACTAAGTTCATCACACTCATTCATTTGTACATTAAAATGATTAAAGTACACTCACCTTGTCAGGCCAACTATACGACCTGGAATTAACCTTCTAAATTTATTCTTTGTAGCAAAGAATGCCGCATGAGGTCCCCCATAACCCAGAGGAATACCAAATCGCTGGCTGGACCCAATGGCAACATCTGCTCCTAATTCACCTGGAGGCTTGAGGATAGTGAGTGCCAAAAGATCTGTGGCAAAGATCACCAATGTCTAGAGGATAAGGAGCAGACATGTTTTAAAATGTCATATCTAAAGGACAGGTAACTTCAGTCATTTGGAAGCAAACAGTTTAAAACCAGCAACACGATTCCACTAAGAACTTAAGAGATTAAAGAAAATCAAATAGAAATGAAAATTAATATAAACTTTTTTTTCCTTACCTGATTGTCATGAGCCTTAGTCACCAGAGCAGAAAAATCTTCAACATTTCCATTAGTGTCTGGATACTGAACCATGACACCACTGATATCATCACGACTGAAGTCCATGTTTTGCCATTTACTGACCTCAGTTTGTATTCCTAACGATCTGAAAAATCAGTAATTTTCTATCTTGTTTAAAGCTGATTTTAATACAGATCTGACTGGGTACCTTGCTATTTATTTGTTATTGTTTTCTTGCGTGTAAAAAAATACAACATTAAAGCAAAATAACTTACCTGGCTCGCGTCTCCATAACTGCAATACTTTGGGGATGACAATGGCTGTCGATATAAAATTTTGTTCTCTTGGTGTGTCTGGAAAAACAGTGAAAAGGAGTTAACAGGAAAACTTTAGTATTCTTTTTGTCAATCTATTATTCCTGTTGATTTTAGTGCCATTATTGGATATGTAAACCAAAATCTAAACTCAAAATATGCTAAGAGTCAAAGACTAATTTGAAAGGGTTTTTTTGGTGAAGATTTACTGAATGTAAAACAAAATAATAATAACAGCTCTTAAATTTGATGATATATCAGTAGAAGTTTGTGCATCTGCAGCATAATTAAGCAACAAAAAGTTTCTTCGTTCTCTGTTATAACCACACTACTGGAAAGAAATTTTCTTATCCCATTTTGTAAGTGACTATTACTTGACCTTGATAAAAATTATGGGCTACAGTTACCTCAGTTCCAAGCAGAACAAAAAATATCTGCATAAAGTGTGTTCTCACACCTGATGATGCTGCAAAATAACTTATGTTACATCCCATGATTAGTTGAGGATTTGGATCTAGCCAATATCTGCAAGTACTTATGTGTAGTTGACTTTAAGCACACTTTGCTAAGCGAAGCATTTTATTGTCAGCAAGTCCTTACAACCTAAGCAAACAGTACTTTCTAAAGAATTCCTAACCTGTAACAAAGGCCCATAGCTTCAGCAGCTGCTGTAGCTTCATCCAGCAGAGATGCATTGGCCACTTCAAGACTGGTTAGATCAGAAACCATGGTTTGATAATTCATTAAACTTTCCAGTCGCCCCTGGGCAATCTCCGCCTGGTATGGAGTATACTGGGTAATCCTAATAAATAAATATATAATACAGTAGTTATTATGATAAATTACTCAAAGAAACATGCAAATAATGGCAATTTAGCAAATAAGCAAAGCAACAGATTCTTTAAGAACAGAAATCCAGTCACTGATCCAAGGTCAGCAACTTAAAAGGAATTAAGAAGAAAATTATTCAAATTTCAATATGGTTAATCCATTCAAAAAGTATTTCTAAATTCTGAATTTTTTTAAAAAAAGTGCTTGTGTTACCATACCAATAGAGGTATAACCAATTCAAAAAAATACTAATATAAATAAAAGCACCCAGGATTCCCATAAATGTCAATAAATTTTGAGACATCATTTAAAAGATATAGCAGGATGCAAATATTGAGCATTGTCTGTCTGTCTGTCTAATGAGAAATATGAACCAGGCTGAGAGGGTGATGAAACTGTTTCAAAGAAAGGTAGTGAAAATGAAACAGGGACAGGGTATTAAGAATTCACGGGTCACTGCAGATAAGGTAGAATAAAAATTAGGTTGTTAATTTATTAAATTGTAATAAATTAAATTTAAGCATTTTCATTTTTAATAATCAATTAAACATTATTTTGGCCACTCCATGTTAAAACCAACAGATCCTGAAGAAGAGTAAAAGAAAAAAGAGATATAGAAGAACACACGAGATGTATGGAAGGAGTTACATACCATCCAGCATTCTCAAATATATTTCGAAGCAGTGTATGGGGAGTGTACGTGTTGTAGTAACCAAGTCCTATGTAATTCCGCCATACTTCATTTTTTGATGCTATCTTGGACAGCCTTTCAAGAAGTTCATGCTCTCCTTTAAAAAAATACAAACTACCCTTTAACTTTTACCAAGAAAAACACAAAATGATCCAGCATTTCAGGGAATACAACTTGTGCTAGTCTGAAATCAGTAAAACCCAAGAAATAGAATTAATTTACAATCTGTAATCAAGCCAATATGTCCTTGATACTTTTCTAAAAATAATTAGACGCTTTAGAGAAATCACTGCAATGAAAATTAATTTTGAATTTTTGAAAATGAGAAAAATTACGTTTATTAATTGATGGCACACTGCTAATGAGTGCATATAATTTACCCTATATTTAAAGGCTCTGAGGGGGTAGTTTTTTTCTTATTTATATAATTTACCTATATCCTTCATTTCAACAAGTAAACTTAAACTTTCATTATTTTTCAAACAGAGAACAACCATAATTCTCCTGTCAAGAAAACAACAAACTCTGTATCATAGTTGTGTGTAGTGATGTATGATGTTCAACTGTACATAGTGATGTTGAGTAGCAGGATCTGTATGGGTTTGGGTGTCAGCACTTTTTCTACTCTCATTTCAAGAGAACTCAAAAATCCAAGATGGTGATCACCAAAGTATTTATGTTTAAATATTTACTTATTTATTTCTCAAGCACATTTCATTATTTGTAATTACTAATTTTAGCAATGAGTCTGAATCATAAATACTAGCTAGAATGGTTATAAATGACAGATTCATTGTTCCTTTGGCCTACAAAATACACAAGATCTGATACTCATAATAAAATTTACTATTACTAATTATTAATTTTGACAATTAAAAAAGTACTTTTTTATACAAAGAACTACCAAGTTGTGGTTCTTGTAAACAAGCAATGAGAAAAGGTCAGACTATTTGTTGAATAAAGTAATAAGTAGGGAGCATATTAGAAAAAAGTAGAAATGAGCTCTAGTAATAGTACTTATGAGCCCTTTTATCACTGTTGTTTCTGTTATTAGCTGTGCGCATGGGATGAATTGCAAGATAATCAGTAGGTAAGTCATTTATTTCTATGCCAGATCAAGGAAACTAATGTTAGCCATAGTCATTTACAAAGGGGGCAGAAAATCATGCAACTTAGATGTTTCAAACTAACTATCCAAAACATTTTCAAATGAATTAATACACTACATGTCACACTCTTATAAGGAGATCCATTTTATGCATTCACTAATCTATTAGTTAAAAAGAAAAAAATTTGGATATCTAGCCTATTATGTTGTTTATAAAGTTTCAGTTTATGTCCCCTTGTAGCCCAAGATGAAAAGATTTTTATCTGTCATCTGTACCTTTCAAAATTTTAAATGTCTCATTTAAATGTCCTCATAATCTACAATATATCAAACTAGAAAATTTAATATCATCCAACTACTCAATCTTCAAATCAAAAGTCATTATTGTGAAATACTTTTGCACACATGCACAAAAAATGGAAATGTTAGCAAGATAAAGACAGCAAACTTGAACAGCATACTCCAAATGAGGTCTGGCTAAAGCTTTAACTGTTTTGCTACTAAGTTTTCTCAACATATAGCATATAACAGTAGTAGTTTTTTTACATCATATTACACTGTAAAATGACCTTTTAAGGAATCAAAGTGGCCATTTTACAAGTTTGGCAGGCCATAATGCTGGGCCTATTGCAGTTTTCAATGGTGTTATCCTGGCCACATGCAGCCTGCCACAGCTTACAGTCAGGCCACCATGTTGGGCCTGCAGAAGTGAAACAGTTAAAAAGTAGAACAAGAGTAATCTGTTCTACTTACCTTTAAGGTAAGTATGCTGTTCATGGCTTTTGTATAACCCTAATCTTTACTCATATTGCTTAATCTCAAAATCTGTAAGAACGACTATCCTTGCTGAAACAATGCAAGCTAGCCCAGACCATATGATGAGTTCATCTTCTATAATTGATTCTGGAATCTTACCAAATACATTTGTCCAACTAACCAGGACATAATTACACAGATTGCTTTTGGTGGAGAAATATAGAAATTAGAAATATAATCAAAATCATCTCCATGTCAACAGAATCATATGGTGCTTCATTTCAGATAAATAGCCAAAATTCTTAACATTGGAGTTTGATGGATATTATTAAAATTTTTTTTTTTTTAAATTTCTAAAATAAATACTGTGTACTTTCCAAACAGTTGTTCAGAGTTAACAAAATGTGTTTATTTAATCCCACATTTAGTCCATTAGCAGTAAATACACCGTTTTATTTTGTCATCTAATATCAAAATATCAGTGCTGTTCATCTTTAAGTATCTCAAATTTATGTATCAACTTGGATAACTCATAACTAAAATAACCAGATAAATAATGCAAGCAAACCTCCTTAATACTGCTTCATCTAATTTTATTTTCAGTTGTTATTAATGTTTGATGATGATAATTACAAGAAAAAGAAAAAAAAAACCTAATTAAGTGATCAGTCACAAATTCTTCCAACCAGTCATTGTAATAATCAATAAAGTAATTAGGTAATAGGGAGACAAATCATTTTTAAAAAATTCTTTAGAGATGGTAGATGTTTTATATATAATTATTGGAATGCATCATGTCTTACATTAGAACATCCTTGGCTAGTTGCCAAAAGAAAAGAGCCACAGGGAGATAACCCAGAAAAAGTGTGTTGTGTTGTCAGATCTCATTCAAAGAACTTTGATTTTGGTAAAACAGATTTGTTATTATATTATGTTAACTGTTTCAAAATTTTAAAAATATAAAAAAAAGTTTCAAACTCTAATTTTATTTTTTTTGTTTGTTTGTTTTTTTAGGTTATAGGACAATATGGCGTGGTAATAATTTAAATGTGCCCTTGCTGTTTCCACTGGTTAGCGTCTAGACATCATTCCACAATGAAGTCTTTAACAGATAACCCAAAATAAACTAAGCCGAAAACGTTGTGAGGTGTCACTACCTGACATCTCAGATTCTCCAAACCAGAACATATCCTGATCAAATAAACTAACCCAAAAAAAGTACGCGCAGACTATCTGATAAAATCCATAAATATTGCTGTACATCACCCAAACTGAAATAATGGCTACTTTAATCTTCTTAAGGTGTAGATGCCCTCTCTTCTCAAATGTATTCACAAATAAGCGACATCCATTGAAAAATATTCCAAATATATCTTATAAAAAAGAAACCTTGATTAAATCAAGATGAAAATAGTTCATGTATTCACCAAATGCTTGTTCCTCATTTCTCAATGTTTTAATTTCAGTTTCATCTATAATTTTCTTTGTTTTGTTTAATTTTTTTTTTAATTTTCAAATTTTGAACCCAAACTAGAAAAAAAATAAATAGATGGAACCCAGCTGAAAACTACCATAATGGTAGTGCTATCTCAGCTTGGTATCATTTGAACATCACTAGTAGTTTGGTATAGCATCCAAGGAAGAAATCACACAGTAAATGAAAGAAAAACAGAAGAAAAAAATACAAGTCTAAACAAGTGCATTTCTTTTTATCTTATACTTGTGCTACTATTACCAAAATAACCTATTGTTTATGCATTCCTTCCCATAACAACTTTTAAATATTTCAATTATGCAGGCCAAACTAGGCAATAAAGCTGCTTCCTTTCTTTCCTCATCTGAGATGGCTTGGTTGCTAATTACCCCCCATACATCATTGAACATTTTTCAAGAATCTCTCTATCCTGCGATAACGCAAGTTCTGTAAATAACTGCATACTTCACAAGTGGTCTAACTGCAGTCAGAAAAAACAAAATAACTAATATTTCCACCTAATGACAATTTCCAAGCTGCAATCACCTTAATTACTTACCAAGTGGTCTTTCAAGATCCAAGTCCCTTGTCAGACCAATCCCCTTTGGCATAGTCTTTGAAGTAAGTTCATCCAAGCTCTGGATTACAAGAAAATCTTAACACTAAAAATGTTTTGGGTTAAAATATTCATTCCTTTCCAAAACAACTAAAAGACTAAATAGATAAATAAATTACTACATTTATTTTGCGTATTAAAATATGTCGCCTAAAAGATATTTTCTAACTAACTAAAAATGATGGTAAGTTCAGATAAACTGGGTTTTTTTCATAAGTGTTAAGCTTAGTAATAAAAGTCACTGCAACACTAAACTGAATACATTCATGAATGTAAACAAAATGTGCTTATCTGAACAAATAATATTCCTACTAGAATCAGATTTATGCCCCCACTGGCCAGGTTTCAGGGTGCACCACTGCTATCACTGGTGGGGCAAGACTGATCAAAATCTTCTCCACACATTTACAGTTAGAACTTTGTTGGCCAAAACCTGCTTCGCCCAGATGAGATGGCATTCTGTTCCCTCGAACAACAAAAATTTTAACTACGCAAGTAATGTGAGAAAATACACGTGCAATTTTACACGGCGTGTTATGAAATCTACTAAAGATATAACGTAAGCAGTGTTCGCAAGTTCTAAGCAAATATTTAGCAACAATCAAGTGAAGACAGAATTCTATGTATCCTCACTAAGGTCAGGTTACTGGATTGGGGGGGGATATCCATGAAAACAGTGCCTGCTGTTGCAGTGATCCATAAACAATCTGTCCCAGGTGTTTTCTGAAGTGATAGCACTGGTTAAAAACATCCACCTTCAGCAAATACAATGCTGGTTATAAGTAAACAGTAATGAACCAAGGATGCGACCAGGTACAATGCATTTTGGGAAACAAAGCTTTCTCCCTAAACAAAACACACCCATTTCCACCCAATCCCTGTATCAAAAGTTTCCCTGTCGTCGTCATCATCATCATCACCACTCAGGTCACCTGCACTTAATAAACATCACCTTCTCTAACCAGTGAATGCAGAATCCGCCTGCCATATAAATAAGTGGCATGATTGTAAATAAACACACCTGTGTCCCAGGGTTGTCGCTATAACAGCAGTTTGTTTGTTGAATTTTTAATGATAGATACATGGATCACTTCAGAACCGCCTGGATCACGGATCCTTCAACTCGCATAGCCGTTTCAAACCTTTCTTGTGCAGAATATTAACGAGAAACTCCGCGTCGGGGAATCGCTAAACATGGGGGGGGAGCTGTTCGGTAACGCACGTGTAGAGAAGATAGAAAGGTTTGCTTTAAAGGGCTGCTGGGAGAGGGGGAGGGGGTAACCGTATGAATCGAAATGGCCTCGGTGGGAATCACGCGCGAGTGCGGGTGCTTCTTCTAAGGTGGAGGTGGGTGACAGTCGGCTGAGGAGCCGAACGACGAGGGCTGCCCACCGCTCTGTGAGACACAATCGAATTAGCGCTGGTGGGGGTGGGGGGGGAGATATCGTCTTAGTTTCTTCTCCCCCACCCTCTTTCCCTTCTTTTCTTCTCTCCACCGTACGACAACACGGGGATGGGATCAGCGATGACCGATGGTTGGTTGTGCTGTTAGTAACAACACCAGCCAGCAGCCGGTCGGATCCCAGTCGTCGTCGTGGCGGCGGTGGTGGCGTATCTCTTTAATAATAATAATAATAATAATAATAATAATAATAATAATAATAATAGTAGTAATAGTATAATAGTAGTAGTTTCCCCCGGAACCGCCACGCCAGAGACGCCGCCTCCTTTACGTTAACGGCGGCTCGAAACAATAGGCGTGGGGCCGATTCCCGATCGATCGATCGATCGATCGATTAAAGATAACAAAGCGAGTTGCAGACGGATCGATCGGATCCCTCGCCAAGGACAAACAGAAACCACGGGCTACCTGAAAACCGATGAAGTCCAACATGGCCTGTTTCTCCAGGGGCCCGGGGCCGATGTGCCTTCTGACAAACGCGTCCTGCGACGGGTGGAGAGCGTCGAAGTGGGCGCTGGACGAGACGGTCCGAATCCCGGGCCCGCGTCTGATCGAAGCCGCCGCGGATCGAACGTCCCACAGCAGCTGCAGCAGCAGGGTTCGGCCGGACGAAGAAGACATCGCTCGTCGCGTGCAGCCAGCCAGTCTGTCTGTCCCCCCGCCGGCTTGGACCGTGCACTTTTATCCCCCCCCCCCCCCCCGCCGCCGACGCCGGGTCGACCCCCACCTCAGCCAATCAGGCCAGTCCGCCGAGGCACACCCACCACGCTCTTTGTTTTATTCTTATCCTCGGTTATTATTTATTCCGAACCACCCTAACCTGGTGTGGCGGCACTGACATATTTGGGCAGCCGAGCCCACCCACCCCTCAGCAATGCCGTCATCCGGCATACATTACCCTCCTGCCCTTATTTGTGTGGATCTGCGGATCGTCGAAAATACCAGCCACCAGCCACCACCGGCAGGTAGTGAGTGCCGGAGCCCCTGAACGGCCCCAGCCATAAATAAGTTAACTTTGCGGGCTAGGAATAAAGGATAGTCGTAACAATTCCTGCGTCTAATGGAATAATAATAATAATAATAATAATAACTAGCGTAAACCCGACCTTACTAAATCACCTAACCCTGGATCAGAGTCACACGGCTGCAAATACCCGACCTTCGTGGTTCCAGGTGGTCAGACAGCCAATAGGCACTGTCATTAATTAAGCTCAAGACAGGCAGATCCCCACAGTATTTCTTCGTTTACCTGAGGACACATTATGGGCTACACACACACTGTGTACAGAGTTAATGACCGTTTACCTGAGGACACATTATGGGCTACACACACACTGTGTACAGAGTTAATGACCGTTTACCTGAGGACACATTATGGGCTACACACACTGTGTACAGAGTTAATGACCATTTACCTGAGGACACATTATGGGCTACACAGTGTACAGGGTTAATGATCGTTTACCTGAGGACACATTATGGGCTACACACACACTGTGTACAGAGTTAATGACCATTTACCTAAGGACACATTATGGGCTACACACACTGTGTACAGAGTTAATGACCATTTACCTGAGGACACCTTATGGGCTACACACACACTGTGTACAGAGTTAATGACCGTTTACCTGAGGACACATTATGGGCTACACACACTGTGTACAGAGTTAATGACCATTTACCTGAGGACACCTTATGGGCTACACACACACACTGTGTACAGAGTTAATGACCGACTGCCTGAGATCTCTATGTTTCTCGTGGATCCGTGGCCAATATTATCATGGCAACGATTGCCACTGCTGTGGCAAGAACAGTGACACTGTGACAAGAATATACCATTGGTTGTCACGTCCTCACCATCAAGATTCTTTGGCTGACAGCGCCCATGCGACAGAAATAGGCCAAAAAATTTTCCCAATGTCTTTAATGACTTGGCTACAAAGAAAATCCTTTTGTCTAACAGGGATAAAAAGTTCCAAAAGGTCAGGTTGACAAGATCCTTGATTATTTGGCAGCGTTTAACTCGTTTCTGATGAATCCAGATTTCACTGATTCACATTTTGGGGTTGCACCTGGGTCTGGAGAGGGCCAGTGCTAGGGTCTTCTGTCCACTGTTAGGTATGTAAGTGGGAGCATCAGGTGTGGATGGTAATCTATCATGGTGAAAAGACAGAATTGGTGATTGTCGGTCAGTGACTCTATACTGTTGTTTACATTGCCATTTTAAAGACATATCACCTACCACTGTACCAACAAGGCTTATTGAGTTTCGGTGCCCATATTCTTCAGGTTGATGGAGCTACTTGTCACATCTCACGTGACAAAAAGTCTGGAAGAGGAATCAGGACATTCAGCTTCTTTCCTGAGTACAGCCCCAAAGCCTTTTCATCAGGCACCTGTGAGATTAGTGGTGTCATCCATGGTCCAAACAATTTCATGAAAAAGATACTTTAATCATATTAATAGATGATTATCATATAGCTTAAAGTGTACTTTTCCATTATTCGATAATGTCTGTCTCTTTTATAAACAGTCTAATGAATTTCCACTTCAAATTATGGCATCTGCAGGTTAGATTATTAATGCATACACATGGTGGTAGTTTCAGTGATGCCATAAAATGTATCAGAATTTGGGTTATTCCATATTACTTCATCATCTACTCCCAGCATCATAGTTTCCATTTTTTTTCCTCCTCAACTAGGCCTTATGCAATTTTTCAGTTCTATGGGCCAATTATTTCAGTCAGAATGACCATTTAAACATGAATGAGGCCAATCATCTAAATTTGCAAATGTGTTTTTGGTGCATTTTCATACTGGAATATTGCAAAACCTAATGAAGCAATCTATGCTCTTGAATGTTCTTAGTTATTTACACACACATGTACTTATGAAAAATGGCCTTTCTTTAAAGATTGCTTTCATAGTGCACCCAGGAAAATTGCGTAAATATCATATTTTGTACCTTCACAAGTGGCAAAAAGTCTGATTTTTAGAAATTTTTCCTGTCCAGGTTCTTGGATCAATTCACTTGGCATGTGTTTTTCTAGTATTTCATAAAAATAATTGCAAGAATCTTGAAGAAATATTGAGTAGAGTAGGAGCACCTAAATTTGGAGTCATGCCGATGGGTGCAACTTTGACAGTGAAGATGGCCATGTGTCATGATAAGAATCTGCTGCTGAAATGCAAGCCAGTTAAGCTTCCATACCTCATATGTATTTGGCTGAGGTGGGAGGAGCTACTGTTCTACATCATTTCTTCACACTTCAGTATGTTCTTTAAATATAATAGTTTTGCTACTTGAAACTACATTTTACATTCATTTAACACTATCGCAATCATGGTTTTCAGCAATATGTAGAGAACTGAATATTTGCATAGTACTAAGGTTAGCCATTCTGGTTTTTACACCATAGATTTCCAATCCATTTGTAGGGCTGGAGTCTACAACAATCTGCTTTAACTGTTATGGCTTTTGTACATGGTTTTTTTTTTGTTTAACAAATGTATTAAAAGAAAAGGAGGGACATGACTGATGTTTTGGAGCTGATACCCACCATTTGTTGTCTTGGTTTTCTTTGGCTTACCAGAAAAATCCACTTCTGTCATATGTTCTGTAATAGGGAGCATTTTGTGTGTTAACCGTCACTGGTAACTACTCGCACCGAGAAGCATTGAAATCGTATCAGGACAGGAAAAAGAAATTGAGTGGTGCATGTCACATTAGCTCTCCACCTCAGACTTCAAAATGGAATAAATTATTACATAGCTATTATTACAGTCCTGTTTGGCAATGTCCCCCTGCATCAAAACAGTGGTTCACTTGTGGACAATTCTGCCTAATCCAGTTTTTATCTACTTAAGTGCTCAGTTATCACCACTTCCATGGTGGGTCCTTTAGACTCTACAAACTGGACTAATCTTTATCAGACCTTCACACCAAGTGATGTTTTTAACTCTGTTACTTGGTAAAGAAAAGAAATCATCTCTATCCAATATTCAAACAAACTGTGACAACTAATTTGTACAGCCAAATAAGAAATAGCTATTACCTCATAAAGATAGAGTTTTTCATTCTTGTCACTTTTAGACATTACTATTTGAATACCTAAATCACAACCTTGTTCACATGTCGATCTCTGAAGGAGCTTTATTTTGCAAAGGTGGCCTGGACATTAAGATCACCCATTTCTTGTTAAATCAGTTTTATGTGACTGCTGTAACTGATTGATTATCGCCAGTAATTGTTAATGACTGCATAAAGGTACTGATGTTGATGTCAAAAATAGGTACTCAGCACAATGCAACAAATTCACATAGATAACTCCAGTACCTTACCAATCTTAGAACATGTGCAGAGTAGAGCCAAAAACAGAAATGATACCAGGCTCTGACAATCTCTGTAAAGATGGTTCTTTTGCTGGACTGCATATGAGACTTCCAGTTTATTTCTTGACATAAGCATCGATGAACTTTCACACACAAACAGCTGGAAAAGTTGGCTTTTTGAAACAACACCTCTCTCTCTCTCTCTCTCTCCTCTCTTCTTTAGATGCCAGCCTGAGATGATAATGCAATTCTACTAGATGAAACAATTTACAGGATAAATAGTATCTAACATCTTTTCACAACTGGAAAGAAAGTCAGTACATGGAAAATATCAATAATGATGTGTTACTAACCAGCAGACAGTGAATAATAAAAAATTGTATAAACATAATAGGATAATGGAGATGTATTTTAGACACTAGTTTATTATTTTGTGTAAGGTTTTTGTTGTTGTTGTTTTTCAATGCTGCTCTAATGTCACAGCAGGAACCAGTCTGTTCTTTTTTTTAAAATAAAAAAAAAAAAGGAGAGCGATTAAAACAGTGCGAGGTCCGGCCGCCAGGAGGAGGAGGAGGAGGAGAGGGAGAAATGGTGGGCGGAGCTGGAGTCCTCTTGGTCACCGAGGTATGGGGGGCTCAGTCGGTGACACCACCCTCCAGAGAAGACTGGTGATAAGTTGGCCAAAATGCACATCCCATCCACTAAAGGATCTAGAGGTTGGGGGGGGCAGGGACAGGGCTAGATCTTCTTTTCCATCTGCCAGGGGAAAAAGCGACGTTTACCAGTTCTTGTTTCTCTCTCCTCTCAACGTTTTCTTTGCAGCTACTTTTAGTAGGAGTAGCTTCAGTAATGGTAGGATATGTAGCCTGAATAGTGATAATAAAGGATCACACAAGCAGAAATCTGTCTTTTGATGGAAGCAACAACACAATAAGTGTATTTTGTGATAAGGTTACATCACACATGCACAATGGCAGCTGGTAGAGATAGGAAGCCCCCCAAGCAGCTTCTCACTGTAAGAAGTCCCACACTCCACCTCACCGGGGCCCAACTTTCTTTGTTGTGTGTCATGAACAGTCGTAAAATCAAGGGGTGGGGATATTTCTACAATAAAACATTTTGTTCTTGTCGTCAGACGTAAACTCGCAGTACCCCTGGCTGGGAATGATATTGGTCTTCACGATGTTTGCTTGGAATGATTCTTGCTTTCATGCCATGTAGCTCAATCTTCATCACTGTCCTCGTTCACTGCCTCGGGTCACCAATGAAGGAGCTATTAATGCTGACTGTACATGTATTTCTAAAAAAAGAAATGGTTATTCTATTTAAATAAAGATCAGAAAGGAGATTAACTTGTGTGTACACTCGGGTAGCTTTTATTTCTTATAATAAAAGAACCATTGACAATGCTTGTAAGAAGCAAATCTAACCCATGTTTTCAAGTACTTATGCATTTGTTTGTTACTCTTTCAAGGTTGAAGATACTTCAGAATCTGGATGGGGTTTAAGTTACCACATGAACTAAAGCTTTTTTTTTCCCATGCAGCAGCGCTGGGTGCCCCAGCTAGTACTATATGTATCCAATTTAAAAAAAAAAATATGTATTTTTCAAACATTAACACGCAATAAAAACTAACTACATATAAGACAGCAAAAACAGGATATACACAACTGTTTGCTGGATATTTTTCAACTTATGATCTCCATGCTACAAAATAAATTATCAACAATGTAAGTATACACACAACTGCCAAATATTTTGTGAACTATAATTTGAGTGGTAAAAATTAATTTTAAAATTATCAACATGTATGCAAAGCAAACTATACAAAAGCAGTTTGCTTCATCTTGGTGCTTTATAAAATAGCTGTTTTCTTCCGGGTCTTGACTGTGTTAATTGTTAAGATTAAAAATAAGATGTTCATAATTTCACTTTTACCACATTGCAAAGGAAAAAAAAATTACCAACAGATTTAAATCATAATTAATTCAAAAATGTAATTTTTTCATAAACTAAATAAAAGCACAGTATTAAACTAATAGCAATTTATATTATAAAACTAATTTGTTTACCTTTAGAGCGGTTCTTCTCACCACCCGTCACTCGGTAAGCTCAGTACTTCTCAGGATGGTGGTACTATTCTTCGACTTCCACCAAATCCTTGCCAAACTGTTCACCCCATCCTCCTCATTATCCTGCTTAGACTCTCTTTCACTAAGGCCAACTACTCTTAGGAAGGTGTGCAATGATGCTGCAGGAAATCCTTGACAACCTACTTTGAGTGGCAACACCTTATACTCCCATCCTTTCTCTTTTATCTCTGCAGCCAAGTAAATAGACTTAACCGCCTTTCTTTCATGTGCCCCCCCCATATACCTTCCTCCCTTACCACCGGTAACTCTCCAAGTAGCAATGCCCTCTCCATCTTGCTACTTGCAACCAAACTGAGATGAAGCTGCATCTGAAGAATGCATGCCGCAGTGTTTTTCCTCTACTTGCTGACCAACTATTACATGCCACTGAACACTAGTTACCATCTCCTTCCTCTTCTCTGCCCTTATTGATGCTTTTTGCTTGACGAACCCCACCTTCCTTTGCCATCTGGCTGCCCAGCTCTCTAAGAATCTCATCGTGCCTCCATGTACATCCCAGGTCCTGCTAAGAGCCACTGTGCACATAGAGAGCATCTGCTTAGATGACTCTATCTGTTCACAAAGAGGGAAAGCTGAGATCTCTTACTACCCACATAATTAAGTTAGTGGACATAAACAGCATGATGTGATCTTCATCTACCAATAACTTGCATTTACCAGCAACATCAGCCTCTGTCCAGCACTGTTTTGGCCAACTGAACCCAAGTTCTATCTTATTGCAGTGTGCATTTTGACTGATTTCCCTACACATAACCCTGCTTCCTGCCTTATCCATCTGATATAGTGCTCTCCACATTCCCCCAGATGTTTTGATCTTGCAAGTCTTTCAGGATGACCTTAAAGCCTCAACTTTTCCAACTTGAACTCTTTAACCAAAAGGTTTGAATGCAGCTGTGACTTTGGCATGCTTAATGTATAAATCTGTAGTTGATAGGCTATGAGGAAGGCAGGCCTATTTATGCAGGAATTGGCTTACTTTCTGCTCTAACTTTCCATTTTGTAATTGCATTAGCAACCACATTAACCAGGAAGAATTTCAAACTGATAAAACCATAATCTGTATTCACCAGGAAGGCCATATACATAAACCTTCCACAGCTCTTGTTCCTTTTGCCTCATCACCTCAGCTCCTCTGTATCTGTCACTTAAGAAAACTCAGCTGCGATACTGAACATGGGGTCTTTTTCACTTCTCCTGGCTTATTGACATCGACATACTTCTCTCTGCCTCAAACTTTATTCTTTCCCATGTTATCAGTTCATCTAGTTGTCTGACAGCCTTTCTGATGACTGCCAATCAATCTTAAGGATAATCATTTCACTGATAAATGCTCTCAATGAGGTAGGTGTTTCCGCCCACTATTTAGTAGCCATCTCGCTTGTGCATTCAATCCAAAGATTAGCACTTCCATCACCAAGACAAAGATAATTGGTGATGTTGCATATTCTGTCACCGTGCCAACCTTCAACTTTTGTATGTTCTTGTACAAAAGTACATCATAAAGCTGCTGGAGTATCTCTTGATGCACTGGATGAATTTTCAGTGCAAGTGAAAGAAATCCATTGGCAGTTCTATCACCTTTTGAGAGACTGATCCATAAACATTTGCAAAATCCAGCCACACCACATGCAGATCTTTCCTTTCCTTTTTTGTCTCCTGGATGACATTCCAAACATAGACCTTGTTCCTTCTGAACTGCTGAATTCACTAACCCTTTCCCCACTAGCCAGTTACTTTCTTTGCCAGGGCACTGCAATAATATCTTCCCTTCTACTTCCAGCTGGGAAATTGACTGAAATTGACAAGTTGATGTTGTTCCATCTTTGGTGGGAATGCACACTACATTGGTGCAACACCAGTGGGATGAAATCTCCCCAGGCTTCCAAATTTTCACTGGAATCCTCCATAATAGCATAACCAGCTCTAGATGCTGTTTATGTACCCTGTAGATAGATTATTCAATTTGGTCTAGCCATTCTTTTGTTCTGGCCTTCCTGATTACCTGACTAATTTCCTTGAAGTTAATCATTCCTGTGCTAAAAGATTGACTGACATAGGGTGACCAGACCTTCCTGATCTTTTGGGGGATCAGAATATATATATATATATCAGGTGCTGCTGAAGCTCTTCTTTAGAAACCAACAGTTTTCCTCTAAAGTTTCTCATAAATGAAAATCCCTTTAAGAAATCTGAATGGGTCTTCAGTGGAAACTGCTTTTCTTCTGAGTCTCTGCCCCTTAGGTAGATCAAGCCTGCTGGTTCATTGTTAGACTCCCTCCATTTTTCCTTCTGCTCTCTTCCATACTGCTGATAACTACACTAGAAACAGCCATTTAGTATTCAATATATCACTGTACCTTATTATGACGAGATTTTTGCCAATCAATTCTGCACTTTATCAAGACAACTTTTTAAAAAAATAATTCAATATTCAACTGAATGATTTGTGGTTAATAGTGTATGTTTGATTTGTAATCCTGTTAAATTTTCTATAATACCACTTTATCTCGAAGAAGTAGTCCTGAATGTTTATTTTTGTATTTAGGTTCACCAGATGTAACATCCTGTTTTTCCAGCCGATTACATTGACAGTTTTGTTGCAATGATCTGATAACAAATATGTAACCCTTCCAGTTAATTTACCCTTTTCAGGCTGTTTGTTGTTTCAATAGTTATGAATGTGTGACCTTGAGCTAAACCAAACAATGTAGTAGTCACTTCCCATCAAAAAATCAACTCCATAATGTTGGCCTAGATCAATGGGTGTCAAACTCGTTTCTTACAGCAAGCCGGATCTGATATAATGTATCATAAATTACCAACATACATATGTAATACATGAACATGAGTCATAAAATAGATGTCGGCAATATAAAGAACAGCAGTAAAATCACTTATACAACTAATACTATTTATAATTAGAAGAACAAGTATTTATTTACCACTGTTGCTGTTTCTTAATACCTGGAACCTCTTAGTATGGACCACTGCATCCAAATTTGGACCAAGTGACTGGGTTGTGAACAACCATGAGTATTGTGTTCAGGTGTGTGTCAGTAAGTTGGGAAGGTAGTTCGGACTTGTTCGTGTTCATTGTATAAAAGAGCTGTTCTCAGACGTACATTTTTCCAAATATGGAGAGAATTTCTGAAGCAAAAGACTTCAGCTTTGGTTAATTTGGTCCTAGATATGGATAAAATGTAGCTACACCAACATTGGAAAGCTCACCCTTTAAACTAGAGTCGCACTGCAGCTTGATTATTTCCATCTGAAGCTCCTCAGAGACTTCCTGCTCACTGACAGGAAATGGGTGCAAAAGAATTGAAAATTCTTTCTCAAGATTTCTAAAGTCGGAAAACCTTTCTCGGAATCCATTTTCCAGCTTAGACATTTGCTGCTGTGCTTTTCTATGAGGATATCACAAGGAGACTCAGCAGTGTCGTGCAGATATTGCAAGGTGAGAAAGTAAGCCAAATTACTCTCAGAAAGCTTCTTTCCCCCCAAAGCCGGAGCTTAATCTCAAAGGCATGAATGCTGTCATAGAATTCTGCCACTGCTTTGTTGCAGACCCTGCATCTTTGTGCTGAGAAAATCCAGGTGTTCTGTAAATGTCCACCATAAAAGTAAGATCTGGAAGCCATTCATTAAACTGCAATTCAGGCACAAATTTCCTCTTCTGATCCATAAACAACAGTATTTCACCACTCCATTCATAGAAGTATCCCCAAATCAGCCAGTGATCTTCAGTGCGATGTGGCAGCCCTAGGTGGTTTTCACTTTCCTTCAGAAGACTTAACTTCCTGTGGTTAAATCCTCCATAACAAAATCCATCTCAGGGTTTTACTACAGAGATTTTTGGTACAAAATGCAATGGAAATGACAAAACTGAAGGTCTGGTCGATAGCTGCCAATGTTTCCTTAAACTTTGCAGCAACTGCAGCTTTTCTAGCCACCATATTTGGTGCTCCGTTTATGGTCAGACTCTCAGCTCATGCCCGGCCTATACCTAATTGGTCCTGAGCTCCCACCAAACTGTCAAAGATGTCACCGCCCGCTGTTGTTTCTTTCAATGGAACCAATTCTACAAACTCTTCCGTTATGGGCAAATTTCCAATCAACGCTACGAATGAAAATCGCCAGTCATGCCACATCAGCTGCATCTGTCCTCTCGTCAACATGATGCGCAGCTTTAGAAATCGACTGCTGCTTTTTTCTTATTATTATTATCATTATTATTGACTTTTCTAGTTCAGAAACTTTGTATTCGCGTAACTTTCCATCAGACTTACCGCATTTCTCACCGTGGTTAGTCGTGTCCCTGACAACAGCTCGTGCAAACCAAACAAGTTGGTTTTCCGTCCCCTTCCGCCGAGAAATACGGATTTCTCCCGTTTTACTTGAACCACACGACCTTCTCCGTCCGTTCTCTCTCTTCTTCGACAGCGACACGATTACCCCCTTATCGTTGCGTTCAAACTCGTCCTTGTGAGACCCTAACCCCCTTGGCCCCTCCCCCACTAACTCATCGCGGCTTCAGGAGGTTCGCATGGCGGAAACAGTTCTCAGCATCCCGTTCGCTCGTCTAGAACAGGTTCTGGACGTTCTCTTTGGCTGTCCGACTGAAACAGCATCGCCATAATGGTATCCGGCCGAGATCTGAGCCTGGTCCCATCGCGTGAGGCATCTTAACTGGTGACGTCCGGGGTGGCCATATACGCACCCCTCCCAGAAGAAAGTGTCGCCCACCAACAAATTAAAGCCGAAAAATCCACTTATTTAATCGAACAGCTGATTGGGCCCCCCCCCCGGGTGGTAGACTAAAGATGCAGCCGGTTCCCAGTATTGACCGTTCAATGTCTTTTCCTGTCGGTCTTATGCTTTACTGGATAGAAACAAAGGACGAAATGTATTCATTACCAAAAGGAAGTTTGCTCTGAAGGGAGCATGCATATCTAAAGTAGCATTTTAGCATCATTTTTAGCGAGATCCCTTTCATTTGTCTTTGCGATGCCCAAGAAGTTTTTGGTGAGCTAGCTGATGCCAGGTGGACGATTCCAATTACCGTACAGGTAATGATGAAATCTTTTTTTTTCATTATACGCAAAGTTGGGACGACCCCCAATTAACCTATAAAAACAACGCAGTAATTTAACCTCGGCTGCTGAGGCAGAATTCACAATTCGTTATCTACATGCATCCACTCCCCCCCCCTAGAAGAAGCGTGTTTATCGTCGGTTCTATTTCATCTAATAGTACAGCTGTCCGGCCTCTTGGGAGTTACCGACCCTTTCTAGACCCCGGCCACGCCCCCTTCAAAACGCAAGCTGATGGCATATACTTCTCGAATTTGTGAAGAGTTTCTACCAAAAAAAGACAAGAAGAAAACCTGACATCTTAATGTGTGGGTATCACGAGGACGACCCTGGAGATCGTCACTTCTGTTATTATAAAACAAATGACGAATTAATAGCATCTTATTGTCACATTTCACACGCCCACACACACACCCTGTTATTTAACGATCACTTGAAGACCGGCTGAGATTCCGGCCCCGTTCACCTCAGGAAAGCAACTCTAGAATTCCATGCAGCACCGATGGCCGAATTTAGTATTGTTGTGGTGGTGGTGGGAGGAGGAGGCTTCTTGCTTAGCTTTGGCACAACTACTGTAGTGCATGGTAGGACGTGAGATGTTTCTAGTCGTGCAGCATTTAGGCTACGAATAGACGTGCGCGCACGTGTTCAAGAAGTTTAACCCTTGACCCCGCATAGTTAAAAAAAAAAAAAATTCACATCAAATTGGCTACTTTGCTCGGATGCATTTCTTTCTCTCCTCTTTTTTTTCCCACTGTGCCATAATAGTAGGCTCCCAGATGCGACACCATGGCATCGCGGGTCTGCTGGCGGGTAGCCACGAATATTTCCTTCGCTGGCTGACCTTAGCCGCGGCTTTTCTCGCTCTTCCTCGAGTGCACCTGTCACGAAAGCAGCCCGAAGTAATCGGTGGAAACAGGTTCTGCGTGGCTACTAAAAAAGACAGAAGAAATACCAACAACGTACGACAAAGGCTTTTGTTCTAACGCCACCTGTCGAGTGGAAGGGGAGGCAAACGTGGGAAGAAGGCGAAAATGACTGCCGGTTGTTTTTTTATTTATTTAATTGCTCGGTTAACGGTTGTTTTGTGCTGTGCGGTGAATTTGGGAAATCGTGGACCCTTCCTGTGAATACAGTCAGCCATTACACGATCCTCTTTCCCTTTTCTGGTCTTGTCTTTTCCCCACAGTCAGCTCGCTACTCCAGCAGAATTTTATTTTGTTGTTTGTTTGTTTGTTTTACTTTTCATACAGAAATCAGCCGGGTTAATCCCGAAGATTAGCGTCCGACCACCACCCATTTTCCTTCCCCTGTCCCATCGATTTTACGGTCGCCATCTTCCACATCTCGCCAAGGCGCGCGAGACCAGCCCGGTGTGGGGGGGGGGACGTTAGGTCTGCTCTACACCCTTAACTAATCCTCGCCGCCCGTGTTTTGTGTGTGTGACTGTAAATGTGTATTGGGGGTGGTAGGGTGTGTAACTGGGACTGGGAAACAGGAGCCTCTGGGCTCGGGGTATTTTTGGAGGGAGGAGACTAAGATCCCCAGCTGGAGGTCAGGGACTAATTGCTGGTCGAAACGTGGCACCGCGATGGACCACCATCACCTCGAGAATGGGGCTGTTTTGAGAAAGAGAAGATGCGCAATATAAACTGTATCATGGTTGATAATTTTTTTTTTTAAATACTGATTTTTATTATTAATTTTTTTTTCTCATTTAATTTTCATTGTTTTATTCTTTTCTGTTATTTCATCATTATCTTCTCTCTCTCTTAAAATCTCAATGTGGTCAGCGTTAATTCTCTCGTCTGTTCTGCAATATATCAAAAACGTGGAACGTGAGTAGAAATGGGTCAAGGATGATATATATATACACACGTATATATTATATATATATTTATACGACCGACGGCCTCTACCGAAAATCAGAGGGCGCACGTCCAACCGGCTATAAGACGTATTAGGAGGCAAGACGGAAGGACGGGAATGTTTTTTCCAAATATGGCGTTGACGGTAAGTAGACAGCCAGCCAGCCAGCCTTGTTTCTGGTGTCTTTGGAAGAGAGGAAAACGGGCGCCCTAACCACCGCCACCCCTGTCTAGTTTACAACTAGGTCAGTGATGGAAATAGCGGTTCGAGAATCCTGTATTTCCGCGCAAGAAAAAAAACCCCTAGAAAGGGGCAAAATTTTAAACCAGCGTGCGAAAGAGAGAAACTAGAGTTCACTGTATCTGTCTGTGCCGTCATTTAAAGTCACGTGGCTTCTGGGCAGACGCCGGGCTCATGCGCCACCGGATGGGAGGCCTCGCCATATTCAGACCGATCAGTTACTAAAAATTTCACAGAAAAAATCTATGGAATCGTATTGTTATTATTATTGCTATCATAATAATATTATTATTAATACTAATGTTATTTTAACATTAAATAATTTTGATTTTCTTTAAAATCCTACCAAAATAAAATGCAAAAAAAAAAAACGACAACAACAACAACATTATGTTAATAGATTTATTAAACTGTGCAGGTTAGTGATATCCGAAATATTCTACAGTTATATTTTCCTGCTTAGTTGATTGGTTGATTGGTTGTTCATTAGGTCCACCCTCTTAGTTGATTACTTCTGCGCTCGGTCCATGCCCTTAATCGATTGGTTTGATCATAAATTGTTCTCTCGCTTGCATAGTTGCTTAATTCGGTTGGTTGCCTGACGTTCGCTATTCACTAATCCAGTTAGCTGCTTAGTTGGTTCGTTATTTTATTATCTACCTGCCGTATCAATACTTGCTTCATCTGTTAATCGGTTATGTTTGTTTAGTTGTCAGATCGGGTGTGTAAGTAGTTCGTCAGTTGTACAGTTGCTTGGCATGTCGCTTTCTTGATTGGTGGGTTTCTTGCTTCATATCTTCCCTTTCAGGCTGCTTAGTTAGATTATGTGGCTTTTGGCTGCTGGCTACCTGTTTAATTCGGGTTTTTTCTTTGTTGGTCGCTTTCACTGAGGCGTTGCTGATGGCTTTATTAGCTATTTCCTTTCTTGAGTGTGTGTGTGTTGTCTAATTGGCTTTTCAGGTAAGTCAGCGAATGACAAAGAGTCTCTCTCTCACTCTCTGTACTGACGTCATCTCTCTCTCTCTCTCTCTCTCTCTGTACTGATGTCATCTATGTCTCTGTACTGATGTCATCTATGTCTCTGTACTGACGTCATCTCTCTCTTTCTGTACTGATGTTATCTATGTCTCTGTATTAACGTCACCTCTCTCTCTCTGTACTGATGTCATCTATGTCTCTGTATTAACGTCACCTCTCTCTCTCTCTGTGTGTGTGTGTGTGTGTTAATAATCCACTGTAAGAACAGTTAAACTCGGTTATTTACTATATTTTGAAGCTTTTGCTCTGTGGCTTTGTAAATAAAAGTTCATGGGTTGACTTCAGGCCTTAAAAAATAAAAAAAACTTTGAAAAGTAGCATGTCACAGTTCGTTTATCGCATAAAAATCATAATAACATCATGTCTTGCCATCTGATCTATCGTATCAACTGTCAGAAACTAAAACGGAAGTCGGTGCTTATTCTCATTTGCTAACGAACCTGTCACGTCAAAAAATAGCAACTGTCAGCATTTTTCACAAATAATTCTAGTACTTTACACTGCCTTACTTCATATATAAGTGGGGAAGATCGCCAGGGCCAGTTGTTACAGGGGTAAATTGTTACAGCATCAGTAATTTCTAATTAAACATATAGATGAGGTTATGATCGACGTCACTTGAAAGCCAAAAGCATGACGTCGATTATAGTTTTAATTAGGAATTACTGGCGCTGTGACAACTAGCCCCATGTAGCGAGTAACCCCGGTTGTCTCCACTTGCAATGATTAGAAACAAAACTTTGCTCTTTAATGATTGTTATTTTTAATTCGCGTCGGTATAATCTGACATTAAACAGCTGGAACACATTTTCACCAGTTAGAACTGCTAAAGGTTGAGATGAAACCATCACCGGGCTCTAGTACCTAGAGTCAATCTGATTCAATTAGGAGTCGGACAGCTCTCGATTCACATCTAAAGACAAGCAGTGGAAAATTGAAGTGATTTGTGCCGATTATTGCTTCCGGTGTCATGCATCTCCCCGCCCAACTAGTTTTTCGGGAACCCCGCCGACCTCAACAATCGGGTGAAACAGGGAAGACTCAAAACATAATTTCTCTCTACCTTCTCGCTTTTTAAATCTCTTGAAGGCGTCTTGTTTGACAGATAACGAAAGACAGCCTTTATTTGTATTGAACATAAAAAAGCCAACGAAGAAGAAAAGAGAGAGAGATATGACGTCAGTACATAGAGAGAGATGGAGAGATATTACGTCAGTACATAGAAAGATATATGACGTCAGTACATAGAAAGAGATATGACGCCAGTACATAGAGAGAGAGAGAGAGCAGCAGCAAGGACAATGATCCTTTAAAAGAAGTGCTACTCTGATGGTTTTCCAGATGTACCAGAAATCTGTAACATTCTTTTGTTTCTTTTTTTTTTTTATAGGTTATCGCTAGGTCAGTATGTGACATTTCGGCGACCGGTACGATGTTGTTGTTGTTTGTTGTTTTTTTTTTAACTTAATAAACGGTTGTCGGTATTAGGGGTTGGTTGCTATTCGACGTAAGACAGCAATCGTTCACCTAATTTGATAGGGGCGTTACTCGACGGCAGTAGTAGAAAGAAGGATAGGTTTCTTTATGTCTTTCTTTCTCTACCCGCGTCGCCCAAATAGTCTCCGGAATTTTTCTATTAAAGCCAACCTAGGGAACAACGTTAATGTGAAGGTCAGTTTCTCCCACCCACCCCACTAAACAAAACACATGGTTAACAAAGCAATTGATTGTCTTCTAAAATCGTCGATTTCACATGTAAACGCACTCGCTTTTCTAAAGAACTGTTTTATTCAGTCCGGTCCTGGTGTCGATAGACTTTCCTGTCCTGCAACTCAAAGTTTATCTGGGGACTTAATTGAAAGGTTCAATTTGTTTTGAAGGTAGGTGGACTGTTGAACAGATCTCACTTTTAGAACGAAAACATCTCGGATTCTCTTGGTAGAGTGAATCATAATCTAAAACTGTTTTGATGACAGGCTGGACATTTGTATACCTTTTGTTTATGTTTTTTTTTTAAATTTTATTTTACATAGTAACATGGTCTGTCAGTCAGGGTTACGCACTGACTTTCTGCACCCCTGCAAATAACTGTAACTGCTGCAGTTTCTTAATAACGTGGAGAAGAGTTCCCAACTAACCCCTGCTTTCTGTATATCACATATCAGCAATAACTTTACCGCTGTTCGTTCTTCAGTAGTTAGAGTCGCGTGGGAAGGAAGGGCGTGGCTGGCCCGTACGGTCGTGGGCATTCGTACTATGTTGATTCGTGATGTTGCTAACTGAGAACTCGGCATCCTTAAAATTCTATGACTGCCTGAGATGAGAGGGAGGTTGGGGCGACCTTGGTGATGCGACAGATTAGTTAGGTTTTTCGCCTGTTGTATATTTCCTTTGTTCTTGTTCCAAATACGGTTCATACTCTACGTTCGAAAATCTGGTTTGAGCTCATCTTGGATTAAAATGTTTGTTTATTTTTGAACATAATAAGCTGCTCGTTTATCGTATTCTCTGCTGCGATTCCGCGTTCCGGTGTTCACACACAGGATTAAATTCCACGTATACAGACTCTGCAACAGCAACCGGCCCGGTGGGGCAGGTGGTAGCGGGTTAGCTCCGTAAGGGGACCGTTGCCCTGTACCGGGTTCGATCCCAGGTTGGGGTCGGAGGAGACTTGTCCGCTGTTGATCGCCATAGCGTGAAACAGCTGTACGGCAATTCCTTGGTGCCCGACGTGAGAGAGACCTCCCGGGTCCTTGGGGCCCACGGTGTCGTGTGGACCGGGCGGCTCGACGAACATCTCTCAGTAACGAAGAGGAGTCGACGGAGAACGGACCACTCGTCTTTACGGGATGCGATGCCACTGGCAGAGCCTCGTTCGGAAGTCCAACTCGCTCAAAAAAAGGTAACGTTCATCTTTGTGCAGCGGAATAACATCAGCGGATTCCTGAAGAATACCACGTTTCTGGAGGAACAGCCAGGAAGCGTTACCCGAATCTCTCCAGTTTTCCGACTGAAAGCAGCCACACAAGCGATGGTAGTTGTTGGCCACCTCAGCCGTTCAGATGACCAGAATCGGATCTCCTCTTCAGACAGGGCAGCGTTCAGCCTGATGCGAAGGACGAACCTCCTAGCATCAACCGGATCGAACGAGTCGTCATCGAAGTCTTCAGGTTTTACCGGCTCTGCTGCCTTCTGATCCGCCCTGCTTTGTCGGGGGCGACTTACTCACGTGAAGCAGAATTTAGCGGCCTGGTTTGCACCGAGTCCCGCCATCGCTTTACTTTCTATGTCGAGAGGCCGGGTCACGCGGAGAGACGGTGCTAGAAGACGGGGGGGGTCGCACGATGTCACTTAAACTTGTTCTCTATATCCGTTCCTTCTTAATTTTGTAATATAGTTTCAAAAATAAAACTATTCTGGTTTTATAGATTTTGAGGCGGTAAAGCGTCGCCTTGGTAAATACGTTAAAGTAAGCTGTTCGCTCAAGTTAATTAGCATAAATAAACCGGAGTGATTTCGTGTTTAAAGGGATTATATTACGTACAACGGTGAACTTCGCCCAGAAGGGGTCATGCAACCAGTCAAATTGTTTGACGCTGCAATACCAAGATTTTCGGATGTTTCGGCTGATATAAAATTAATTTCTGTTTGAAGAACGTTTATTGCCACCGAAGAATGCCTCTCGTTTGGCGGACTTTCCGGGCACCATGTTCATTAAGGCATTCGAGACTTATAATATCTCTAAAGGTTTCTTTATTTCCTAGTTCTTGCTTTGTCTACTTTGATATAGCGACCGGAAGTCGGCCAAATGAGAGCTGAAGTGTGCTTCTCTTACTACTAACCATCTAATTCATTATAGCTTTCATCTTCTCTGAAGGTATGTAGAGTAAATCAGGCAGATCTGATGTTGGGTGAGCGGAGCAAACGGTCTTTAGCAACAGTAAATGTCAATCAGTTCAACATCCGCATTGAATAACCGTCGCAATTCTGTATCAGCTGCAATGATTCTGTTCCCACTTTCTCATAAAAGTGTCTTTTGAAAAAGAAGTAAAAAGTTTGGTTTGGTTTTAAGTTAACTACCACAGTGGCGCGTGGAGATCAAAACTTTCACAGAAGCGACTTTATAAATCTGACTCGGTGTCAATAATTGAAGGATTTTCTTGATGTCCACACCCCCTAAAACCTTAATTATTCCTATCGGATACGTTAAAATCTAGAAACCACCTAATGTCGTATAGATTTCACGTAAAGATTGAACTTTTCGCTAATACGTGTTTACGCAGTGGCGTGCCTGGATATAAAGGAAGAGGTTGGACCGTCCAGGTATCGCGATGGACTTTCAAATTAGATAAATTACGATACGATGATGCGAAATTATCGACCGTTGGAGACTTTGGACTGCTGTTCTTCTAAGTGCCTACCATTTATAAAATGCGCAGAACCAACTCACTTGCCCATTGTCCGGCTTCTCTTGTTCGCGAAACACCGGGTCAGCTCTAGCCAGCCATTCTCGTCTCTTCTCACTTTCCACACTTTCATTTTTTTATTTATATTACCGGCAGGTAACGTACAGAACCGCAACGAGCTCTTCTCTAGATCTTTCCTGTGTGAACATTCAAAAATATCGCGATCGACAACCATTGCGTTTCGGATTAAACTCCAGCAGAGATTTTCTTTTTTTAAATCCGCGTGGCCATTCGTAGTAAACCGAAAACAGCTGACTTTGCTGTGTTTCCATACGTCACTGTAACTGATCCACTTCCCCGGTTACTTCTATCTACGCCTCCAATCGGTATTTGTGTTGATCGTATTTTTCTAAAATTCTTATTTTACAGGAATTGTATTTATTACTTGTTAATTTTTTTTTTGTTTCTTTTACTCTTCTCGTGCCGTGTAAAGCGGGCTAAGCTACCAGGTTTCCCGTTTATCGACTCTGCTTCATCGAAGCCACCGGGCACCAATTCGTGAATCTCCTTGCGGCTTCCACGCTGATCTTCGCGGAACTGCGCAGTATACTTTTCTCTAGATCGCCTGGCAGACTTTACGGTCTTCATTCATCGCTCTTCCTAAGGCCTGACTCGGTGATTTATTAGTTCAGAGTCTAACCGGTTTATGCTCCTAAACATGTCACCTTTCTTATAAGGAATATTACAGCTGCCCACTGCTACCCTGTCCCCGGTGCGCATACTGTGGTATTACGTTGGCTGTCAGTTAATCAAGCAAAAATAGTCCAGAGCAGTCCACGCACGGGCCATCTGGAACCTAATAGGGTATGGAGCAATTATCAATCATTTTAAACTATTTTCGCCATTGAAAAGACGCAGAAAAAAATCCTGTAGAGTTTAGAAATTATTGCAAGTCTCGCTTTCGTCATATTTTCGATAATTTTTCATATTCGCTTAGCATAACAATTCCAATTAATTAACCCTTTAAAAAAAATCTTTTCTTTTGCAAGTTATCTTCTCGCTTCTTTCTGTGTTGCGAATCTACCTGTGAATAGGTATGTCGTAGCAGGACAGAAAGACTGCGAATAACTTGGGAGGGGATGCGAAAGGGATCTAAGTATGTCAGAGAAGATCCAGTGATTGCGATCTTGAGCTCTGAGGAGAGTTAAGGTAGGAAAAGTAATGATGCTAATTCATCTATTTAAAGAAAGAAGAATGTTGCCGTATCTTATTGGGAGTACGAAATGTCATCTTAGTCGAAGTAAACATCAAGTGGGATGGGAGGGTGGAAGATTTGGGGTAGAAGTGGAGGCATAATACCGTTATGGGGGGAAAGATAAACAGACACAAAGCAAAAATTGCCATATATCTTTCTTATGCAAAAGAGATCTTCATTAATGCGATTCAGCGAGAGTTTATCTAATATAATGAATAACATGCGAGGTCTTATTTTCTCCGGTTTTCGATCATGAAATCAGCCCCGTGGCGGGAATCTGAAAGCTTTCCAAGACAGTAAACACGTTTTTTATTTGTTTTCAGTAACAGCGGGGGAGGGAACTCGTGAAGACAACGGGAGTTAGCTGCCGCAGACTATCTTGTTCAACGATAGGGAGCGCACCGCTTCGTTAGTAAACAAACGGGTGGCGAGTCGTCTGCGTTCTCGTTTGTGCGCGTGAAAGACACACACACACACACACACAGCATAAATAACCAGGGGGGGGTTGGCACCCATCGGCTGCACGTACATCGATCGGGAGTCTAAAAAAAGACACAGTGGCTTCCCACCCACCGTCTTGGTAGGCGGCACCGGTCCTGAGTTTGCCGAACGTGTTACGTCACAGCATTCCGCTGTGGTTCCTTTTTGTTGTTGTTGTGTTGTTATTGTTATTGTTGTTGTTGTTGTTGTTGTTGTTGTTTGCATGTGTTTTCGGAATTCGTCCCCAGCCAGTTATTGTGTCTCCCCCCCCCCGCCCAGACACCTTTAAAGGGTTTGCTTGCTTCTGCGTCTGCTTTTCCTCTGCCGGGGTCTGGTTCGGTTGAGGGGGGGGGCCAAGGAACTTTCGCAGCGAGACGGGGGTCCCGGGGGTCCTCGGGGGTGAGGGGGCTATATCAGCCCCTCCCCGGATAAGCAATTCAGAAATTAATCTTAGAAGCGAAGCGAACACACGAAGTTGGCACCGGGTCACCCGACACGGTGTTGCACGTGCTCCGTCCACTACTCCGAGCTTCGACTAAATACTCCCTTTTCGTAATAATAATAATAAAGTGACAGCTAAGAAATTGTTTAGACAATCCAAAAGTTTGTTATTTACCAGGGTCTTCCAAATGACGGGTTTATTATTCCATCGCGACGATGCTACTTCAGATGGTGGGGGGGTGTGTGTAATATGGACATGTCCGGCCTGTCCAATTCATTCTTCACCGTAAAAGTACAGGTCACTCACTGCAACTTTTGCTCGATGACATTGTTTCTGATTGTCCTGTTATGTATAGGTTTCAACCGTATTTATATTTAGAGGTGTATGCTGTAACACTGATTCTCCCTGACCCATATCTCACTACGAAAATAATCTAGATGTCTTCAAACCCATTTTTGTAACATTGTAACAATTAGAAGATAAATGTGATCTCCACGTCGTGTAGCATTTTTCCCTAGCGTAACAATAAACAAAATAGCTGATTGTATATGTTTTAGCCTTCGGAATAGAGATCAACTTACAAATTGTTTTAAAAATAAGAAAATATATACCTCGTTTATTATAAATCAGCTGGTTTTGATATGTTAACTCTCTAGCCTGTCGTCTAGGTTTAGTCCAACTTAATTTATCAGCAATGGTGAGAAAGGGAAGATCATGGCCTGAAATGCAAGCACTTCTTGGGGTGCTGATAGGAGATGCCTTTGGACAGTCTACAGTGGTAATACCTTGCCTAGGATGGAGTATGACAGTGAAGCATAGGATGCCTGTGCGTCTACAAGAACCTGCATGATCTCGGTTTTGTTCAAAATCAAGCCGCGATATATATAATTGGTGCCCCAACAGCACAACTATCGCCAGTATTTTGAGAAAAGATAATTTGTGTCTTAAGAGTAAAGCAATCGGATTGGCAGAAAAAAAGTAAACATCACACAGGTTATAGAACAAAGTGTTCTTTTTGTCGACTTAAACACAGCTAAATGAGAAATTTGAGGGTAAATGGGCTGATGTAGGATCATGGGAGAGAACCACCGGCTGAAGCCAAGTAATCAGCAGTATATGGATAACATGTGTAGGGGGTTGGATCTGAAAAACTCGAAGAAACTAGACTAGAATCAACAAACGTGCGGAGAGATTTTCACAAGTTATCCAGGTATCTACAGGTACGGATTAGCGGTCTACGTTAAGGTGATTCTCTTTTAAGCGCTCGGGCTCATCGGAGGGGAGCGGCCACTCTAAAGACTCAGAAAGTAAACCAGTGACAGACGAATCTGCTGGATGAGCACTGAACCAACCACTGCTGAGATAACAGTTTAGTTTATAGATTTAAATCGCCGTCCTTTTGGATGGGGGGGGCGTGAAGATAATAAATATTGTGGCACGTTGTAGACCGCTAAGCAAGCAAGACCAAGGGAAATAACAGGTGGTGGAGGGGGGGAAAAGTTGTTACGAGTTTTGTCCCTTTATTACACTTTCAGCTACGACAACTTGAAAAGAGTCACAGACCACGCTACAGAGAGAGAGAGGGAGTCATTGTGTTAGAAGCTATCGCGAGACAATAACCTCCTGATTGACAAGCTTTGTTTTGATCATTTATAAAATTAAGTAGAAATATTTGCCTAATTATCTGAAATTTTTAATTGATTTATTTGTAGTATAATTTGCTATCCATTTCTCATTTTCATTTGTAATATAGATTGAGTATTGAAAATTAATTTATTCCTACGAATAAATAGGAAAAACTAATTTCTTATCGCATAATCACAATGGGATCTCCGATGTTTCGAAATGAAGACCTAACTTTGTCTACCAAGTTTATGCATTTGGTTGGCTTTAGTATTTTAACTCTGGCCTGTCCCCTGGATTTAGCCCAGACTAATTTTTCAACAAAAGGATAGGAAAATGAAGATCAGGCTCCCAATCGCGGAAACTTCTTAGGAGATGTCGTAGAACGGTCTGCAAGATTTATATCTCGCCCAAGGTGGAATATGACCACAAAATATAAGATGCTCGTGCGGTTACAAAAACTTTCCATAAACTCACATTCTAATCCTGAATTCGCCGGTTGCTTGGTGACGGATGCAGTTGTCGTGAGTTCAGCTCGCGGCGAATTAATATAATTAGGCAAGCACCCAGACAAAGAAAGTAAATTAGGGATAATGCGGGTGTATCTATTAATCCTGAAAGTTAGACGTCGTGGAATACCACAAATCTAAACTGACTAATTTTTCGGCGTTTTCACTGTTTAAAATACTTCAGTCTCCCATTTCAGTGCCATTGGGGAGGAGAAAAACTTTGTTTCAGATGATTTTTTAGCGTTTATGCATCGTTACGGGTACTGAATATCTTTTGTTGCGGCATGCTTTGTGTTCGGGCATTCCATCAGCCGTCATGTTCATCCTAGGCCCAGCCACAACTGAATGGAACATTTTAGGAAATAATATATAGTATTACTCAGTGCTCTTACGTGGCGCAGGAATTAACGAAAAAACTTTTTAAAATTTATACTGTACATTACAAAAGAATAAAAGAGAAAATTCGGTAAATTAAGTCGAATAGAAAAATCCGGTTTGTTTGTTTTTTTTTTAAATTAATATATCTGCAAAATGAATTACGAAAAACTATTATTTTGAGTTATCAACCGTTGACTGTTTTGAAATATATATAAAGAGAGAAAACTCGTTGCTGCTAATACTTTAGCCCCTTCAGCTCATCTCTCTCTCTCCTCTCTCTCTCTCTCTCTCTCTGTACTGACATCACACAGTTGTCCCCCCGGTATTCGCGGGGGTTACGTCCCTTGAGCACCCGTGAAGAGTGAAAAACCGCGAATATTGGACGTGGTCCATTAAAATGCCTATAAACGTCAAAATATAACGTAAAATATAAGTAAATATCTAATAATAATTTAATAAAAAATACAATACTCAGCGAAACACTCGAGATAGCTACATGCGGTAAACTGGGATGATGCTGGGCTGCATCTGCCTGAGACAGCGCCTCGGGGCAGCAGCCAATCAGCAGCGAGGAGAAATGAATAACGCTCTCGGATTGGCTACTTTCAAACCTCCAGCCAATAGTGTTTATTTTATATCGATATTTTGCTGAATTTACGTTAGTATTTATATTACAAAATTAGTAAATTATATTGTTATTACTAATTTAGCGTTAAAAAGCGTGAAAAAATTTACATTGCCACGAAAAAAGCCATAAATAATCGCGGAAGATATTTGCGATTCCGCGAATAACCGGGGGTTTCCACGAACAATTATTAGTTAGGTTTTAAGGAAAATTCCGCGAATAACTGGGGCCGCGATTACGTGGGGGTCGACTGTATATCTTTCTCTGGTATCTTTCTTTGTATTGGCGTCATTTCTCGCTCTGTACTGACTTCATCTTTTTCTCTGTTCTGTACTTACATCTCTCTCTCTCTCTCTCTCTCTCTCTCTCTCTCTCTCTCTCTCTCTCTCTCTCTCTCTTCTCTCCCTCTCTCTCTCTCTCTCAACTAATATTTTGACTTGACTGAAAATGATAGATGCACAAGTTTGAAAAAATTAATTTAATTAATAATGTGAAATTTCATCTTTTGTCGCGTTTTGATAAATATAAAGGCATTCTTTTGTTTGTTTGTTTAATTTTAGAAAGACATCAGGATGCATCTGCTAATAATATTTATTAATTAGATTAAAACAGTTGATCAGTCTGATACGTTAAAGATTTCTATTTTTAGACTTAAATTTGCACGCCCATGGGAACAGAGGAGCCTGGGAGCGGGAGGCTGAGCATACTTCCTCAAATCATGGTCTTTTGTTTTCTATCACCAACATCAGCGCTTTCGTCGGAGGTATTAACCCCAACCTCTGAGGTTACTCGGTTATTGGCTATTACCCTAAACGTGCGCGGCTATTAGGTCATTGGTCCTAAACGTCTGAGATTATTATGTCATAGATGTCCATTGTTATTGGGTTATTGTTCAAGGTGCTGATTACGGTGATAGGATAGCTCCCAAAAATGCGCATTTTTGAAAATAGTCTTTTCGAAACCCAAAAGCTGTTCTCAACAACAACAACTACACTACTACTACTACTACTACTACTACTACTACTACTACTACCTACTACCACTACCACTACTACGTAAGAATAAATTCACAAGCACATTAAAAACGGTTTCCTCGAGATGGCAAATGTCCATAGTTTTCACGTTGCACGTTTTGAGATAATAGCCAGATCGCGTCGACTCCAAGCTCCTAGGTGCTGTTTTATTTCCCAATAAAGAAAACATGGGATTTATCAAATCGCTTTACAACGATTCCATGGATGTCGAAAGACACCCCGATACGGTGTCCAGAGCCGGACTATATACCCCAGCCTTAGTTTTCTCTTTGGCCGCCGGATTCCGTTAGTGTGCCATCTGTCGGTGAGGTTTCTTCTGCACGCGCCTAGAATGCTTGCTCGTGTTTTCCATCCCTTCAGTTGTACTCCATAGTACTTCCGCTGAAGTTCTATTCCTGCGACTGTTAAGGTCTTCCTTCACAAAATAAAGTAAGTCGACGGCGGATTCAAAACGGCCGGCTATTTCTTCGAATCCAATTTGATTGAGCGCAAAATACCTTTTTGCTTCCATAACTCTTAAGTCAGAATTGGTCTCAGGTATTTCGGTTGGCACCTCGGTAACTTCAAAAAGCGTAAGGAACAAACATGCTGGTACAACCATCTTTTCTCAAACTGTCTTCTAGCTAACAAAACAACTAATGTATGAGCAGTTTTTCGAGTAAGTAAAAGAAATTATCTGCTATTCTGATCGGCTTTAGACTGTCCATGATTACTAAATTAAGTCAGTGATTAAAACAGTGACCATAAAAGGTGGCTGGTGTTTTTAGATTGTTGCCATTAAACTGGCCGCTCGTGACATTGTAAACTGTATATATTTCGATATAAATTTGGCACCCTTCAAGCCCTTCACAAACTAAATCAGTTAAGCACCACCATTCACATGTTTAGGGTGTGCATAACGATTGAATTCTTCATTTTTGCGTCAGTCACAGATCTAATTACAGGAATTCTCTTTGTCTTATCCACATTTATTGTTTTATCCACAATCAGAGAGAAAGAGCACGATGCCTTTACTTCTTTAAGTATCTGCTCCCTAATCCTACTGGAAATAATCTGAAATATTTGGTTTTTTAGTTAAGAGACTCATACACTTTGCTCTCAGATAACGATTTTAACATTTTCCCGAATGTTTCCAGCGTTAAAACTGCCTTCACGTTCTTCTTGAGCTACTCCCTGACAACGCGCCAAACTTACAACTTTGGCGAGGTACTTCATAAAATTTTTCTTTCCCTCTGATGCACGTTTTATGGCGGCCCCTGGTCAACCCTTCTACCAGAAGCAGCGCGTTTATTAAAATCTTTCCGTGTTATGGACGCTTGAAGACGAAAACCATTTTGTTTTTTCATGTTTACGGAAAACACTCTCAGTTGCTGTAATTCACTGTCTGCGTATATGCACAAAAGTTTTCTGTCTACTTTTACCTGGCTTCAGGAAATGGTGGCAGCGGGAGCAGTCAGCAGAGTCTTTAACTCGCTCAGTATTTGAGCCATTTGCTTCTACTATAGGCGGAACTGAATCCGCACCAGTTACCACCGAACAAAGTCTGTGGATATTTGGCGAGCTTCTTGGAATCTCCAGGTTCACCTTCTGATAGATCTTTAGGGCCAGGTATTTCACGAATTTTCATGAACTCTTTTCGTATTTTCCAAAATCGTTGTTCGAGCCTTCCTCCATAAAAGAGAAATTCGTCACCCTCGTCGATTTCCTGTTCATCACAGTTTTCTTTAAATATTTAACTTTCTTCACCTGACATAACGATCGATTCTTCTTTCCTGGTTTATGTCTGTGTTCGAGAGATCAGTCGCCTTAAGGCCGTGGCTATACTGTGTGGTACACGAACTTGGACTGAAGAACGCAACTCCAATTTCAAGACTGCCAGAGGCAAACAATTATCGCGCTTAAATTTGGGGAAAGAGCAGAACAAAATTTGGGGATGTTTTTTTGGATAAATCTCATTTTCAAAGCCATGGAAAAAATCCCCGAAGTGGAAAGTGCCTGAGCTGATGACGATCAGCTGGAGGAAGTACGTCACCGCGTTGAGGCAGGAATACAGGTCAGGGTTCGCAGTTACCACTCTAGGAATGCCGAGAATAAAAAAAATGATTAAATGATATGCTGATAAGTGAAGGAATACTATGACATGGTACTGATAAAACTGGAGGAACCAGACAAGCTAAACACACACTACTCGCCAAACCTTATTTAGTCATCAGAGAGAGGGTCAACTGTGATTGCAATATCTCCCGTGTCAAGAAATATCAGCCACTGAAAAAGACATCAGTTAAAGAATACGATGGACGAAAGTCCTACCTACGAGATTCCGAAGTTATGCATTTGGATTAATGTGTTGTTGACGATGAGACACTCACTTATCCTTTTTGATCTATTCTCAAGATGAACATACAACATGGAACATGGTTCCAACGGAAGAGATGTTATTACACATTTCTGTTTTATTCCATGTCTCTTCCGGTTATCGTTTTTAAAAACGAAAGTAAAAGAGAAGTCTAGAGAACATGGGAATTAGTATGGAGAAATAAGTCGTGTGTTTGTCAGATCTGTACAATATGTTCGACATTCATTGTTCCAAGAGTTTGTGGATGTAATATGGACTTTTACCTGATTAAAAATCTTCTGATAGCACTACATAATCTTGAGTAATATCCTCCTCAATCAAGACAGGTAGGGTTAAAAAATACTGAGATCCTAATTGAGGTATGTAATGAATATTTCCATTGCGTGAAGAATAGAGTCTCTCTGTATGGAGAAATTGTATTTTCTATTTGGTGTCGTGTGAGGTGAACATCTTTCAAAGCACAGTGACAACCTATGTAGGGATTTACAGATTCCCGCCGTTTTTGTTGCAGAGGGACAGAAGATGCCCTCGCAACGCTGTAAACGTTGAGAAGCGAAGAAGTATTTGGTCTCTTTTGAGAGAAGACTAAGGCCATAGATGAAGAATCAGGGGGGGTGAAAGATCTATTAGAAGACTTCGCAGACACACTGGCGAAATTTTTTACCATCTCAAAAGTATGAAGAAGCAGAACAACAACTGTTTATTATCAATTGCTCGATTTAACAGTGAAGCGTGTGAAAAGCCGGTACAAGCAGCCAGGCTATGAGGCGCGTGCAGGGATCGGCAGAACCATCATCTCGAAGCAGCTACAGGAGAAGGGTCTGACCGCGAGTTGTTGTTGTGACTCTTATGGATCTCACGTAAGCTTAAGGCCGTTTGAAATCCAACTTACCACTTTACAAGCTCAGAAAGACAGTTCCAAGGCGACTGGAAAATGATTCGTAAGTACTCAACAATGGACGCTCATTGATATCGTTTATCATATATACGAACATACGTAAAATCTTTGTCATGCTATACTAGTCAATATTTGTTCACATATGGTTTTGGTAATACGTATTATGATAATCAACATCGTCTTTCGATGATTTCATTGTTGTTTTTTTTATTGTGTAATAGTTTACACTTTTAACAGAATTCACTCGACAATACGCAGCCCTTTTCCCGAGAGTGAGTTATCCCCCCTTTCTACGCTCTCGCGCGAAAACCAGGTGAACAGATTAGTTAGTCCCCTCCACATCTAATCTCGCTCCTCCTACAAGTGCGGCTACTACGTCGTCGGAGTAACACGAGTGGCAGGACTCGACATTTGGCCTTCCTCCTCTTTCTCCCGGTGTCTGGCTTTCGCAAACATTATCTAGTGTCCCAAAAGGTAACTGCCCTTGCTACACCCCAACCATCAGGAAGCACCAGGTAAACGTCGAGGATCGAGCGGCTCCGTTAACCCCTTTACGCCCTAGGTATCTTTCCACCACATCGGCCGTACGCGTGGGGGGCCACTGTCACGTCGGAAGATGAATCCCCACCCGACATGATGCTTCCCTGAGGGAAGGGGGGCATGATGGATGAAAACCTCTGCCTCTAATCGTCGGCAGACAGTGTAGCTTTGATTCCAGGTAAACCTCCGACACTCGTGGCTGAATCGTAGTCCCAAGCTTGTATTAATCTACCTGCATGCTTCGCAGGAGGCAGTGTTTCCCGGCTGCTAGATCGCTCCCTGGCCCCGCCCTCAAACTAACTGCTGTTGATTATCGCCAAACAGTTCAAAATCGGACTCCTCTTAAAGAGCAGCTTCGGCCATCCCGTCCCCCCATCCTGGTGGCCAATTTCAGCCGTTTTGTTGCCCTTTTTTTCACAGCAAAGATGTCTGGCAGCTACGTCTATCGAGACCACTTCGCGCTATTACCTGTATCTTATTGTTCGTGGAGAAACGTTACCGGCGGGCCCCCCCCCTATACTATAGCCATTCGCAAGGTCCCTACTGGCTCGTCGTCTATCAGGTAGAGAACAAGCCCTGAGCTACTTCGCTTTTTGGACAGTCGGTCAGCAGCACCAGTTTCGTGTACGCTCCTCGGAGTCTTGCATACAGCTTCTGTAAACTGGAGTAGGACTGCAATCTGCAGCGTGGAACAGCCTTCACCAGCTGAAGCCTCGATTTCGATACACTTTTCATGTGACCTTTCCCCCCCTCAGCAGGAGCCACCACCCAACACAGCCTATACTTTTATTGTCTGTCCTCCTGCGGGTGCGACACTCTCTGACTGCTTGCAGGGCAACCAGTCACGGGGTACAACATCAGCCGTTATTTGGATTTTATGCTGTCCTTCGATAATTATTTATATATATATGTATATATGTATACTCTATACGAAATAAATAGAAACATGTGATCCCAAAAAAGAAAATTAATTTCCCTGTATTTATTTGTGAAAGTGAAAATCAATCTTTAAAAAGAGATTTATTATCTCCCTTAGTCTCCCTTAAAACAAGAAAGAAGATTCAAAGGGCAGGAAGATTAACACCACAGAGGAAATGATTTATGCTGCTTCAAGAAAGCTTTGATGGATAACTAAAATAAACAAGTAGATGCGCGTGGTTTTTCGTCTTCCCTCTCCCAAAGTGCACGGAATCACTGCTCTTTAATGCCGCGCACTTTCAGGTGAAGATGTTTGGCAACTCTATCCCTCCTTGAGGGACCCTTCCCCACAATTACCGAAGAGAGGGCGGCGAGTCGACAATGAAAAGCCACCGACCAAACATCTGAAGTCTCCCCCTACATTGTTCGCTTACGCCACACGAAAATGTAAAACAATATTAAGGGGAGATAACACAAACTAGAAACAAATTATATGCTTTTAAAAAATTTTGTTTGTTTATAGTTTCTCTCCCTTTTCTCTCTCTCTCTCACACACACAAACTTTTATCTTATTTACATGACTAAGCAAAAGACTGATCCAATGCAGCAAAGTGTGGAATAACAGGTTCTCGGTATAGCTGAACGAATGTGATACAAAGGAAAGAAATGCGCAAGAGTCACAAGAATGTTCTATATTTAATTACTCAGTGGGTTAGTGGACATTTTCAATGGCAAATAAATATTTCTATAATATAATCTTTGTATTTTTCGCCCACTCATCCCGATTATCCAGAAAAGCGAGTCCACTTAGATATCTGAAGAGTAAAAAAAAGGGAGACAAACAAAAGTAACCCATAGATTAAAAAACAAACAAACAAACAAAACACAACAACTGCACCTGAAACCAGGTAAAAATAAATATTCATGCTATGAGACATTCTGAATATTTGTTAACGTAAGGGCTTTATTCTGGGTAATGTTCAGATGGAAAAGTGTGTACATCCTGGCAAGCTGACAAAGGATACAACCAGAGTTGTACCGCTTTCGTCATAAAGTTATAATCTAATTATACTATTCAATACGCAGAAGAGTCATTGCGGGCGTTTATTACTTAACAAAATGACTTTCAATATTGCAAATTTATTTTGTTTTTTCAAATTCGTCGTGTTATGAATTGCTTCGTACGTAAATCAGTGTGGGTTTATTACTATTCAGTTTACAGACTACATACCAGGAAAGCGAGTGGTGATGCAAAATGAACCTGGTAGATTGCAAAGACAGATCAGCTGTTGATATATATATATATGGGCCAGTAATGGCTGACTAACCTATAAACACCAGCGCACAATCGTTGGTAATGACTTCGTGTGGTACTTGCTCTGGGAGAGACGATGTATATATATTGCTTTCTCTTTTTTTCAGACAAACAAATTCATTCTGATCAGCAATGATGCAATAACAGCGCGTGTTATATATTTCAGTGTCTGGTGTAAGATTGGCTACCAGTGTAAGGGAACTATAAAATACATGTTTTATTGGCCTCGTTTTCTCTTTTATAATCCTGTTTGGTTACCATATTCCGATCCATGGGCTATTTTAACTGTGTATTATTACACATACTCTGTGTGTGTGTGTGTCGTGCGTAATTTGCGGACCTGTCCAATCCACGGAACGGGCACACGTGACTGCGTAATCCCACAGAATAAGCAACAACTTTAGTACCATTTCATAAGGATTTTTTACTACATCGTGCTGTTAATTAGTTGTAAATTATAATATCGCAGATTAGTACATTTCAGTGTAAAAAAATAATAGATAGCAGGGGCTACTATCAAACTAATGACATGGAACACATAAAAAGCGAACTTTAGTCCATCATCAAATAAGCTTAAAGCATCATCGCTCTCTCCATGGGATTACTCAGATTAAGTGATTGCCTAATCCCAAGTAATGAGCATCTGAGCTTTGGTATAGCTTTGCATATTCTCGGGAATTACGCGATTTCTTTTCGTAATCAGCGGATTGGGCAGTTCCGAGTTTTGGGTCCGACACATGTTTAAAATAAAAAATGTGTATCGTTAAAAAATGTTCATGGATTTTTAAAATTGCATTGTCTTCAGTATGGAAAACTCAATAAAGCTTAAGGGCAAAAGCAACGGGAGGTTACTGGTGTCCACAAAGCACAAACAACAGGTTTGCTCAGGTGTTCGCAGAGACACAGTAGCAGGGCAGATAACCCTTCTTTCAGAGTCAACTGTTTTGCTTAAAAGGGATGCTTTGTTCGTCAATAATGTTTATAAATGAATATATAACTTCCTTTGCAATACAGTATACAATTGAATAAATAATACACTGGTGAGAGTTTGTGAAACTAATTTAAAGTTTCGATTTTCCAGTGCTCGCTCGAATGGAACGAGGCTATTATTGCGTTTTATTACAGTATCTCACGGGGAGGTTACAGTTCAAATGCTACATTAAATCTGTATGTCTCTGCTTGCTGCCTGAATCGGTTTGGCCAGGTTCATAGAATACTTATCCAGCCACAAAAATATTTTAAAGATAAAACTGATGTGCTTAATTCGTTACTCATCTATCATCTAGACAACACATGGTTGGACCAGTCATCGGGGGGTAAGCTCAGAAGAACCGACAGCGAGACCCGCTTGGGGTTTGCTGAGAAATCGTCATGGAGACGTGACCTCTGACCTTCCGTGGTGTTTTTTTTAACCGAAACGTCGTCTGAACGACAGTGGCAGGAGCTGCCTGTCGGACAGCTAGAGTAAGCGAGGCGAACTAGTGCAGACAAGTCTCCGCGTTCGCGACACACCGGGCTACGTTTGCCCACACAGACTCGGTTATCGTCCAGCTTCTCTATCCCGACGATAGAGGGAGCTGCTTCTCTTTTTTTTCTCTCTCTCTCTCTCTCGATTTCGACGCGACCCCCCGACAGTATTACAGTTTCTTGGGGACGGGCCATATAATCTACCCCTCTTTTTCTGGGTGTTCCTGAAAGAAAAAGGGGGGGCCAGTCGTTGCGGGGGAGATATCCTGAAGTCACCGCTATAAGCAACATTTGAAAAAGAGTCGCTCTAACGCTCAGGAAAATGGTGACTAACTGTAACCCTTTGACATCGGAGATCGGGGCCTTTGATAACAGATTCAACAGACAAACTAGTGCATATGTTAACAACGCGGCACAAAAGCAGACACTGTTTGTATCTTGGTTTAAAGTTTTAATGCCAAATCTGATAAAGAAAATTTTCTTTTAACGGAAATCCTCTTTTATCGTCAGTAATGGTCTTCTGCGTTTTGAGAATTACCAAGAAACATCCATCCGTACGCACTGAGATGTCTCGAACTACAAGAATATATGTCCTCTAAGGTCCAAACATAGCACCAACGTGGATAACAAAGAAGAAGAAAAAATGGGGGAGGGAAAGTTTGTATATCTTTACACCAGCATCCGTTGGCGACCGAGAGTTGCTATCAGCTCTCCATCTGCTGTCGGAGATCCTACAATGGATTCGTCTTGGCGGAACGCTGCAAATATAGCCAGTGATTTTCGTATGGTGTCTTGCGGTTGTTTCGCTGATGGACTGGTTCACGTGGCACCGTCTCCGTATCGCAGGACGCTGTCTGATTCTGTGGGTCAGCGTTATGATGTGGAATCCCCACTGTTGCTACAGATCTAGCACTGACTACACAATACCCTATGGATCATATTTTGACAGCCATCTCCAATTCTTCTGACTCGGCAACGTAGCTGGAAAATGACGCTACAGAATGATAGCAGACTATCGTATACCGGGGCAAAGGCAACTAATCCACTAATAGATAGACATTAAGTACTCAAAACTTTAAAACATTCTTTATTGTTCGGAAACTTCACGCTAACTAGCATCAAGTAAACTAACCTCGTGGATGCTCCGCCTATTCTTATTAAACTTAATGGTAGGATCTGCAATGTCTGAACGGCACCAAGTCTGCGGTACGCCTGGAATATCAATATTTTCAGTTTCTTAACAATTCTTTTATAATTTTCTATTTTTTTTTTAAAAGTGTTATAAATATTTTTAATTAAATTAAGAGTCATATTCTTTAATAGCAATATATATTTTTTTACAGGATAACCCTTCTTTTTTATTTATTTATTTTGGCCATCTCACTTTTCAGTTTTTTTCTTTACCTTTTCCATATCTGAAAATGAATCCCACAGAAGAACTCTCGCTTGTTAAGGAGCTTCGCCATTTACCCGGACATTGCCGCATAATTAAAAACTCCGTGCCAAAAAACGGAGAGAGCCCAAGAAATGCCTGTTATCGTTCATTGATCTATTTATTTGACGGCAACGACTAAAACGTATTTGCGTTAGAATTCAGTAAACGACGATTCACTGATCAAGTGACTCTCCATTTGCTGGTAAGATGGTCAGACGTAGTTCACTCTCTGGGACACCTAAATAAATAACTGGATATCCAAGGCTACCCCTAGCGTTTAAGCTTGTACTAACCCAACGGAGGCCGGACCGACACACACCCTATTCACGTGAACAGTGAAAGGGTTAACGGCTTCATTTGATCTGCGTGATTACAACGGTTGTTTGCAATAACCGAGCCGAATATCACGTGACCCCCCCTTTAAAAAAAACCTACAGGGAATGTTATTTTTACATCGAAAAAGAAACTAATTAACATTGATTTTTGATACAAACTTTTGCTTCCGGCTTTAAAACAGTCGGAATTTCTTGCATTTTCTATTTTTTTTAAAAAACCTAAAAGTGCATCAATTCTCACTTGTGTCGACGCGAAAATTTACTGCAGTGCTGCCCTCTGCTGTATGCTTTAGCTGTGTTGTCTGCCTTACTGCTTTTAAGATCAGAATAAGTACATTTCCTTCTTTCCGTTTACCTGTTTATTTATCTTATCACCTATGTCTGCAAACCTAGTAAATTATAAAAATGACGACCGTGTATCATAGTAAACATTTACTGTTTGTTAGGTATTCTTTTGGAGGGTTGCCTATTGCGAATACCTCATAACCGTGAATACTTCTCATCAAATCTTCATTTACCTGGACAAAAAAAGACAAAATCCAGCTTTTTTTTTTTTTTTTCATCTGTTCGGTGAGAAATTATTATTTTCTAAATTAGTTCATGCATCAAACTATTTGGGTGGTGTCTTTTGTACTGATTTAAAAATTGAAGAAGCCATATCTGCAGAAAATTCCCCGGATAACCACGACAAGATATTCTGAAACTGGGAGCTTATATACCTATTCCGTCTACACCAGAAAGGTAAAAACAATTAAACACAAAGGTATTCCAAGTAATTAACTGTACCTGTTTTCATTAGCCTCCCAAACCCATTTGATTATGCAAAAATGTCACATAATATTAATTAATTGACTTTTTTAAAAGGAAATGAAATATTAATTGAAACGAAATATTAAGAGAAAACTAATATTTTGTGGGGATGTTAAAAGTCGCGAGCAAAAAATATTAAAACCACATGCTTCTGTTTTGAATGTGTTTCATCATCATTTCATTTACACGCTCACATTTTGAATATTTAGAGAGCCGAGGACACGATGTTAGTTAGAGGATAAATCAAACCTATCTATGGTTGGATGAGAAACTTGGGACGAAAAAAGGGTTTCTTTAACATTAATATCCCAGACCATCCTCTTGTGTTAAAGATCCATCGGCTTCAGTAAGCTAAAGTCACTTGCTAGATCCACAGACACAGCCAGTTTACTGTGTTCATTGGAGGCCCTTCGACCCTCTAGCGCCAGATAGACTAGCAATTTTATCGAGGCTGTGACTTTGCTATTTTAGTTCAAAGTGTAGATCATTTACCTTTATTATTTTTCTTTCCATTTCCTATCACTTGTCGGGTCTTTACCAACCTCTTCTCCGTCGTTTATGCCGCCATAAAGGTTTAACTGGCCGGATGCAGAAGTAACAGCATTTGTGGACACGAGTGTCGCCCGTGCATTGACTTAACTGCGGGTTGCACGGAGATGATCTACGACTCTAAAAAAAAAAGAGCGCAGCTACGGACAAAGTGCAGACTTCTGGTAAGTAAAGAGGCACCCAGGTATGGACAAAGTGCAGACTACGGTAAGTAAAGAGGCACCCAGGTATGGACAAAGTGCAGACTTCTGGTAAGTAAAGAGGCACCCAGGTATGGACAAAGTGCAGACTTACGGTAAGTAAAGAGGCACCCAGGTATGGACAAAGTGCAGACTTCTGGTAAGTAAAGAGGCACCCAGGTATGGACAAAGTGCAGACTTCTGGTAAGTAAAGAGGCACCCAGGTATGGACAAAGTGCAGACTTCTGGTAAGTAAAGAGGCACCCAGGTATGGACAAAGTGCAGACTTCTGGTAAGTAAAGAGGCACCCAGGTATGGACGTTACACGGGACAAAGTGCAGACTTACGGTAAGTAAAGAGGCACCCAGGTATGGACAAAGTGCAGACTTCTGGTAAGTAAAGAGGCACCCAGGTATGGACAAAGTGCAGACTTACGGTAAGTAAAGAGGCACCCAGGTATGACAAAGTGAGACTTCTGGTAAGTAAAGAGGCACCCAGGTATGGACAAAGTGCAGACTTCTGGTAAGTAAAGAGGCACCCAGGTATGGACAAAGTGCAGACTTGGTGGTAAGTAAAGAGGCACCCAGGTATGGACAAAGTGCAGACTTCTGGTAAGTAAAGAGGCACCCAGGTATGGACAAAGGGCAGACTTCTGGTAAGTAAAGAGGCACCCAGGTATGGACAAAGTGCGACTTTCTGGTAGTAAAGAGGCCCCAGGTATGGACAAAGTGCAGACTTTGGTAAGTAAGAGGCACCCAGGTATGGCGAAATGCTGGATAAACGCAGGAGAGGTTGGTTCTTGTTCTAGTTTTTCTGACTGCCGGTGTCTTGAAGGAATACTTGTGAATATATCTACTTGTTGTACTTATTCGCTGCTTCAGGGATATGGCTCGTGTAAGCGGGTAAAAATAAACACTAGTGAAATCAAAACAGTGGAACCAGGTTTAGAATATTGACTGCTGCTGAAAAGGTGAATTATCAAAGGTAAAATAGAGAATAATGGAAAGGTACTTTATACAAATGATGACGGCAGGGAGAAAAGGATTTCATAGATGGGTGACTGAAAACTGTATTTCAAACTGGAGCGTCTAGAAAGGATACTCCAAAAAAACTAAATCGTAATGACCCGAATAGACTTTTAAAAAAAAAAAACGTATTTCTAAAAGGGTGAATATTAAAATCTTCCAAAACGCCGAAGTCACGGAAGCTGTTTGCCATTTACAAGCCAGCGAAGCTTCCCGGAGAGTTCCGCAGACGGCGCTCGTAGCGGTCACGTGGTCGCAGGTTAGCATCCGCATCAATGCGCGAAGGGTAGGCACACGAGAGAAAAACCAGTTCGGATGCTTTCGCTACGGTAAATACTTAGGCGGTTTTACTCTCGGGTTTGGCAAAACCGGCGACTATTTGTCCTACTAAGTGCGCAACTGATTTTCGATGAGCAATAAATCGTTAAAACAAAAGGGGAGAGAGGAAAAGCGAGAAGCACAAATCATTGGCCAGGGTCGATCTCTGCACCACAGCCTTGCCCCTTGTCACCGTGAGAACGAAACTATTTCTCGTCAACTTCAGTGAGTGCAGCTTTTTTTGTTGTTGTTGTTGTTGTACAAGAAAAAGTATAATCTCTCTTTAAGGTTCGTTTGTCATTCAATATGTAGTCACTCCACAATTGCTTGACAAAGAGTTAATATTTGCTTGCATTGTCGTTGAATGAGTGTTAAAGTGCGTGCGTGTCACGAACTGAGAGCGTGAGGTGGCAGGGACTTCTGTCAGTTCGTCACACACCAACGGACGACAGTGAGGTTAGGTGGGGCGGCGTGCGGTTCGGTGTGGTTAAGAAATAATCGAAGGACATTTAAACGACCTGAAACCGACGTACCGACAGAATGGCGTTACCGCGGAGAGAGAGAGAGAGAGAGAGAGAGAGAGAGAGAGAGGAGAGAGAGAGAGAGAGAGAGAGAGAGGGCATTAGAGAGAGAGTGGAGAGGGAGAGAGAGAGAGAGAGAGAGAGGGAGAGAGAGAGAGAGAGAGAGAGAGATGGAGAGGAGAGAGAGAGAGAGGGGGGGAGAGAGAGAGGAGAGATGGAGATGAGAGAGGGAGAGGGAGAGAGAGGGAGAGGAGGAGAGAGAGAGAGAGGGACGAGGAGAGGGAGAGGAGAGAGAGAGAGAGGGCGAAGGGGGTGAGAGAGAGGGGCGAGGGGAGAGAGAGAGAGATGAGAGAGGAGAGAGGGAGATGGAGCGAGAGAGAGAGAGAGAGGAGAGAGAGCGAGAGAGAGGAGAGCGAGAGAGACAGACAAAATAAGTGAATAAAAAATATTTCCTTTCGCTGTTAATCTCCGAATTAACTGCGGGCTGACTCTTCACGCCTCGCCCCCGGGAAGGACGGGTCTCGGGAAACCAGATCCTAGTTTTGCTTTGTTTTAAAAGAAGAAAACAGCTGACGACGGCGGACTGGGCTGTTGTGGTACCTGTCCTGCGGTGAGCTGGCGCGGTATCGGCAGTAGTCGTGCAGGGATGTCATGGCCCCGCTTTGGCGTCAGGTGGAGCCTAGAGCTTCCGACTTCAGAAGGGAAATCGTTATTAAAGCCCTTTATTCGTACATGCGAGAGGGGGGGAAGGAGTACTAGATAGGCGAAGGGGCCGTGCGGCCGCCTGAGCAAGAAACTCCACGCCAGGGGAATCGCCCAAGCCGAGTTGTTCTCACGGGGAGCAAACGGGGGGGGGGTCTTATCACTTATCACGCCTTCCGCGGGAAGAGGAAGGTATTACGAAAGCGAAACGGGAAGGACTGTCGTGTTACCTACAAACCTGTATGAGAAACGAGCAAGGACTCGGTAACAAAGAGAACTGTGGTAGAAACACGCAATAGTCAGTGGAGTGAGTCCTCTCTCTCTCTCTCGTATGTTGGCGGAAGCGGTTAGCGGTTATCCCCCCTCCCCAAAGCGTCAAATAACCTACCGGCGAATATTTGAAACTACTCCGTCAAAGCTCAATGGTGGAAGCCGTGCGTCGGTGGTTTTGTTGTCTTAATTTTCGCGACTTCACGATCCTGGTTGAGTTCTTTTGGGGGGAAAGTGGAGGCTACATTATGCGGGTGCAGACGATTTTCTGTGGAATTTCAGATATTTTTCGCATATACGTTACAGATTAACAATAATTAGCTTTTATGAGCGCATTAAATTTCAATTTTTTTTAATAAAAGGTGCTACGCATAAAAGAAGAAGATGGGTCTAGAGTAAATGAGTGTCAACCGACATTTTAATACCAAAACGATCAACTCACTGTAAATTGGGCCACCAGCTCACTTCCCATGGAGCCTGAATAACCATCATACTCTTCTTCTTCTGCATTCCGCTAGGATTTTCTACAGCCAAATATGATTAACTTATCTTCAGTTCCTCGAATTTTTTCCTCCTCCTCCTCCTCCATTTGCCAATTCATAGCGGTTCAATATAGGTTTTTTTCCAGATATCAACATTCTATCATGGCTCGAGATATGATGTGATTCCACCGCTAGAAGGAGACCATAGTATACTTCTATAACTATTCACGGTGTAAGCACATGCAGGCCCGTTTGTTTAATATTCATTAAAATTGTATATTTTGATCAGGTGATGAACTACAGAATTTGTATGAACACAAGCGCTACCTCTCGACATCGCCATTTGTGTAAAACCTTCACATGATTCGGCCAGGCGACAAATAAAATGATTTTTTTTTATTTTTTATCGCAGGATAATAACAAACATTGTCGTGTTAAGTTCTCAAGATTTAAACTGTACATGTTCACGAATTAAAATTTGTTAAAATATTTTGAGGCTTTATTCTTCTTCGGCTCCGCGTGAATGATCAGCGAGGAGTCAGCCTCGTGTCTTAGCCCCCAGTTGCAAAGCTATTCAGTGGAAATGAACATATTTTCTTAAGGTTAAAAGCGATCGTGGCAAGTGGAAGGGCCTAGTGTTCCACGCTAGTAGCCCAGAAAAATGAATGCTATTTATTAACTGAGTCTGAGTCACGGTTCTGAAATGGAAGGCATTTAGGAGCTCCTCTTAGATTACGACGGCTACTTTTATAAGGCACAGCTCAATGAGAATGTTTTCTTGGGTCTGAAGAAGCATCAAGATCGGGTAGCCTCCCCGATGTTAGGGAGAGAGAGCGAGAGGAGAGAGAGAGAGAGAGAGATGAGAGAGAGAGGAGAGGAGGAGAGAGAGAGAGAGAGAGAGACCTTGTGACAAAACGAATGGTTCATATCTTCATATCGCACGCAAACATTCAAATGGTGATGCCACTGCATCTGACTTCTGCTAGGTGATGGGCAGGAGTTCCCATGATCTCAGTAGAATTAGGTAGATGTTCCAAATCAACATTACCAACTCGCATTATTATCAATTTGACAGCGCTGGTAAACGAGCAAAGTGATTACGCACCAGGTGAAATCTCAGGTGGGATTTGGTACGAAAACAAGCGTTAGGATTCTTTGAACATAGGTAATTTAATGTTTTTCCAGAATCAAAAAAAAAAAAAATGGAAATATTAATAGAATATTTCTAACATCAGTAATAATGCTCTAACAGTTTCGTTTACAAAAAGTAGAAAACAACAACAAACCAACAGGTTTATTATCTAAGACAGTACGCATCTCTCCTTTTATCGAATATTTTGCATTTCAAATATATATTTAGCTATCACTGTATTGGTCTTTTTCAATTTCAGAAAGTCGAAAACCATCACAAAAATGGCGAACTGAAACAGCGAAGCTACTTCCGTTCAGTCCCATAAGAGTTTACTTATATCGTGGCAAAATCTCAGTCTAGATGCTCACACTGACCGTCGTCGATTCATAACTTTCACTTGTTTATTTGCTCGCTCCCTCCCACCATTATCAAAGTTGTTACTGTGTGTTGGGATGGACAGGTCAGGTAGATGCACGCGCCTATCGTCATCGAAATCGAGTACCACGACAGTCGCCATCACGTTTTCTGAACTTGCCATCGCTAGCTACTCCGCCATCGCTTACATATTTCCATATTCCAAAAATCATTTATTAACACGTACATGAAAAAAAATTTTTTTTTAATTAAATATGTACGTTTTGGTTATCATTTTAATAATTAATATATATATATAGGTATGTAATAAAATAAATACCGTAAATAAATTTTAAAGTAACATGTGGCTGGGCTACAGTGTATACTAATGCAGTCTAGATTTTCTTTTTGAAGCCGTGTGAAATATCCCTTTAATGTTTTTGTTTTTTTTTCCGTCACACCTGTAATCGCAAAAGAAAAACCCGCGCAGTCATCATTTTACCTTATACTCTATCGAGCATAAAAAATGTAGACAGGTGAGTTCAGTCTGTGTGCAAATTTCGTAAATAAAATAACACAGTTCATTTGAAAACATAAAATAAGTGAGCATTTCTTACCCTATCGTCTACCTGGCGCCACAAAGGAGGCAGCAGGTGGAAATCAAAATAATAGGGGTTCTTTTAAGTCTTTTTTTTTTAGAATTGTAATTAAAATATTTATATTTATTATGCCGCAGAAACATTCACATACGTAACGAAAATTTGTAGGAATACCAGCTTACGTTCGCGGAGACTTCGGGTTGTGCGTGCAAATTAAACTATTCGAGCAAGTATCTGCACCTTTGCGTATATCTGGAGACTTTTGTTAATGTTCATATTAAAACCGGATGAGTATAAACACGATTTTGAGAGGTAAAGGGTCCTAAACACGTAGTGACGCTATTATAGTAACTCCGGTATTTCAAAAAAATCGAACAAAGAGTTGAGGCCTCTACGTTGGCCTTGTGTCTCTCGAACAACCAACAAGGAAGGGATGTATAGGGCAGATTTGAAATGTATCGCACTCACGATCATTGTAAAACCTTACTTTGTAACAAAAGCAAACGATGTCAACGGGTACAGGGAGAGAGAGAGCTGCCCCTCTCGCGTTAGGGTTTCACGAGATGTAAATACGCCATTTTTTTTTTTTCGCACATGCGCGCGAAAACCGGAAACACAGAACAAAACTCGAGCAGAGAAAGAAACTGTACTGTTTATTCCTTGGTAGCAGAATGCGAGGAAATCGAGTAAGTTATCAACGGATGAGTTGCTAATAATGACAGTGTCAACATCACTGACAGATACTTTTTGATCCAGAAAGGGGACCTCAAGTCTTAATGTCTTCCTGTCCAGCAATAATATTATCAAAAAGAATTTTATTCCCAAAAAAAAAAAAAATTGAAATATCCTATACAATATGCAGCTTTTTCAGATCCTTTGCAAGGTTCATTGCGCAAAGATTTCAAAATGACTTGAGTCTCAATAATATACGCAGTTAGTCTTCTTTTTGCTGCATCATGACGTCTTTGGGTCTATTGAGCCGGCTTTGCAACGAATGTCTGGTAGTATGGAATGAAGGTGAAAAGTATGAGTCATTACTATTACCTACCCGACTTTACCAGTTATTTGTTTTTGCCATAGCAATGTGAGAAAACTAGGAGCCGAATGGCAGATATTTGATTACCAGAAGATATGTAGGAATTTGTTAAAAGTATGCCTGCCCTTTCACGTGAGAACAGAGGGTTTTTATTTCACTTACAAAAGTAACAATATTGCTGTACGTAATGTGTACGCAGTTGTGAGTCAACCTTTGCAACACTGCTATTTATAAAGGGTAAGTCACTCGGATTTCCTTATGAACTTCGCGGTAAAGACACGTCAATCAAAAGAGAGAGGAAATGTTGAGAAACTGTTTTATAAGTATCTTGCCTTAGGTGAAGATGATGGACATATTTTTTTTTAGTGATGTGATGGTGGTACCACAGGCTTGCTAACTATGACAAGGGTGAACTTAAATGAAGGGTCTTCTTTTGTGAGATGTTCCATGTAGAGTGTCGGAGCAAAAGACTGCATTACTGTCCGGAAGCGATAATGAGAAGTTACTTTATCGTGTTTCATTCTCAGAATTTACGATGGATACGATGTCAACACAGAACATTACATGTTAAGTTTGTGAACACGGACATTCGTTGAATAGGAATATTTTGAAACTACCTTTGGACAGATCTTGTAATTTGACTGCGATTCATAAATAGATTTTAGCTAAGGAAATATAACATTTTTGTTTCGGAAAAAAAAAAACCAACAACAACGTTTATTTGTACCTCGTTGGAATAGCATCGAGGAACTGAACGTGTTTTCGAGAGCAGCTTTCTAAAGGTGAATCTAATGGCTCAGTTGTTTGTTGATGCTTATCAAAGCTCACAAATTTTTCGTAAATTCCTACACAATGCCGTTGTGATTCTTTTCTATATATTTTAAAAATGTTTTATGTCATCAGTAAAAACTTTTGTGGGAGGGGGATATCTTACATATCGAAGGACAGCTTGCTTGACCCGTTTTTCTGCAGTTAAATCCTTCTCCTCGTAGGCATGGTCCAAGCAGATTATCGCTAGAAGCCAAATCTAAAGGTATAGTGGATGTGGTCTTCCACTTCATTTTCTAACTGCTCTTGAGGCCTGCACATGGCGATTCATCCCGATGCAGAATCGCACCTGTAGCAATTATTCCTGGCTTTTTTCTTTCGAATATCGCACCTAACAAAGTCGTTGAAAGGTGACAGTAAAACAACGGAACAGAATCTTCACGAACGATTTCCTTTACTCTCCAAAAACAAACGCCCAATAATTTCGCCAATTGAAGCCAAGCCTCAGATGTCTGCCGGGATGCTGCTCTTCGCACTGTTTAGACCTGTGTTTGGACTCAGGTGTGCAGCGGTGGAATCACCTCTCTCCACACAGTCACAATACGCCGTGGAAACGAGTCGTCCCGTCATTGTTTCCAAGCGCGAGTTCAGTGCGGACTGGCCAAGGCTCAGCTGCTTGAGAACCACTTCGCAGTCATCTGTCTGCTCTTCAGATGATTATGCTTCCAAAAATAGAAAAAAACCACTGCGTGAGTTCCGTCGGATTTCGTTTCTCATACAAGCAAATACTTTTTAGCATTATACGGGTTCTCTGAAGAATCCAGATACCTTCCTTTAAAAAAAACCAAAACAAACAACTTCATAGCTATTTGCCGCTCTACAAGAACGCTTCCGCAACTGATCGACATTTTAAGTTGGCGTTGGCTGCTTAGGCGCAACATGGGAGCTGACGCATCCAACTATAGAGCAGATAGAATACAGCTTATGAAGAGATAACCAACGAAATATTATTTCTCTCTCTCCTCTCTTCTTATACGGCCTTTTTCACTTATTAAAATGCAACAAAACATGTAATTGCATAAAAAAATTAATTATGCAGACTTTAAATGTTACTTTTTGATATGTTTGGGGGAAATGTTCCAGCGACTCGCATATTGTTAATGGTTAAATCCTACAGTTAACAGAATAAATAATTTTTGACAAACACAGATTTCTTGTAAACATGATTTATTAAAATATAACGTGTCAATATATTGCAACATTTGTGTAAAGATTACAATTAAATAACAATACAATAATAATAATAATAATTTTATTTAGGAAATGAGAACTGTTCATTTTTAATATGGCATAAAATATATAATAAATATTGCATTGTAGGGAATATTTTTGTGACGAATAAAAAAGATATAAACTAAACGTTCTAGTCTCGCTATTACAATTGTACCCTATCGTCTTGCACTAAGAATTTTAATAAGCATTTTTAAAAATATCATGTGTGTTTTAGTGGGAAAACTCTAGAAAAACACTTCCTGTGCAACCTTTTATTTTAAAGAAATATTAACCCAGTGGCAATTCAAAAATAATAAATTTGAATGGTGATACAAACACTTAGACAGGTTACAGATCTCTCGAATGCCAGACATCACTTAATTCACAAATAAAGATTGCAAAAATAAATAAATAAATAAATAAATAAATAAAGGAAATATGATGTAAAATAATGTTAAGGATTTTTTTTTAATGTTTGATACATATAAATAAATATACATTGCCGACCAGATTGTGATTCAAAATAGATTGCTTTATTTTATCCTATTCTAGAGAGGCTGTCATGTGACTTCCATTAGAAGTGGGACTGTAGAGTTCACAGGCCTTATATCGTAACCATAACTGGCTTTTCTATGCGGAGTCTTTTGGGTCTTTTTTATTTTTCGATTTGAATTCCTTGAAGATCCTTTTGGTCTGCTAAACGTGGGAGCTAGGGGTCACACACTCGAGCTACCGGAGAATGGATTGTCTAGCACGATTCTAACTGGAATCGAAAGTTGCGAGTAAGAGGTCTGGAGAGCTCTCTTGCTCCGTACGACCAGAGCTGACCAGAGCGCCGGCGTTGTGGTCATTTCTGGTCGTAGCTGCGGGGCAAAACTGCACGCAATCGTGTGAACATTGCACGGCAGCGGGTTAAATTAACATCAGGAGCATGATGAACTGGGGCGCTAGTAATTTTCCACCACTTTCCGTATTCGTGTTGAAGCGATAAAAGTCTGGTTCCGCCATGTCTTCACCTCAGGTCACCCTGACTGGAGCAGCCAGCATCCCGGACGGACAGCGACTGAAGACAAAGGCTCGGGTCAGTTCCGAGATAACAGCTGTGGCCGAGCGCAGGGTTCTCCGGTTTGGGCCGGACATGACCGGATCTCGGCGGGAGACGCCCCCAACGATAAGAGATGGGTCACTCGGCGGAAACCTTAAATAATCGCATTAACTCCATCACTATTAGATTTTGAGAGAGGCGGTCGGGTGGGGCGGCGGCACGTGCCCCGGCTCAGTACAACACGCCAAGAACGTTTCTCGCGGGGATTCACAGATCTCTTAGATGTTGTGCGTCTTCAGGTGCTTCCTCAGGTGGTCTTTCCTGCTGAAGGCCTTGCTGCACACGCTGCATGGATGGGGCCGCTCCCCGGTGTGGATCCGCCGATGCCTCGTCAGCTCTTCGTTACGGATGAACGCCTTGCCGCAGTCCGGCTCCTTGCACACAAACGGTCGTTCCCCTGTAAAAACACAACGATTAGCTCGCACATTCAGGGAGTTGAGAACTCGGTCGAGATCCCCTTTTTTTTTTTTTTCACAAATAAAAAAGAAGAAGAAGGGAAAAAACGTCAGTAATTTCTACAGCGGGTCGAATAAAAGGGAGAGTTTCTGTTAGCGGGGGGGGCGGAAGGGGGGGGGGAGAGAAACAGGGCGCCCCTGAAAGCTGGCTCGGCTCCCTTCAGCACCTGTTCAAATAACCGCATCCATCGAGATTTAAAGCTGACAGGCCTTGTAAGAATAGCAGACGTGGTCGGTCATACCCCTCGCCATACCGGACGGTACCGGTCCCGGGTCTGGGTCTTGAATGCACGCGCGCGCTGGGTGCTGCAGGCGTGCTGCAAATACATTTTCGTTGTACAAAAAAAAAACAACAAAAACAAAGCAGCTGAGATTCATCTTTAAGTAAATGATTCTGAACAACCAAACAATTACGCGATTTTTAAATGTAAACAACAACAACAACAACAAAAACCCAAGAAATTCGTCCAAGAAGTAGCCGAGAAACAGAAGCCGGCATGTTACGATCTCCGGCTGACTGCTGTTTAAGGTGCGAAAGAAAATCGCGACCATTAATTTTTTTTCTAATAACACTACTTCCTGGTTCCTTGATTACCAAGATCGTGGGATTTATCCAACCTACGTCTGGGACATCCTTTTTTTTTTTTTTTAAATGTCTACGCTTTTATTTAAATGGCTCCGCGCCGGGCGCGCGCCCCCCCTCCAAGTCGTTCAGTTTGGTGTTGTTGCTATTGTTCTTTGTCACCGATCCCCAGGGTGAACCACGGCAAATCACGCGGAGCGAGCTCACGATGTGAGCCAGGCAACCTCGTTCACAATCCGGTCGCGGTTCGATGAATCAGAAACACTCCGCTCTCTCTCTCTCTCTCTCAATATTTCTCCATCTCTCTCTCTCAATATCTCTCTCTTCTCTCTCTCTCTCTCTCTCTCTCTCTCTCTCTCTCTCTCTCTCTCTCTCTCTCTCCATTATTTAATTGGTTGAGCCTACTATGAATCTTAATCCTAGTACTCTTCGAAAACTCCCCACCCCCCCCCCCTGCACTGCACGATCCAGATGAGGCCTAATCCCTAACTTCTGGCTTTGCTCTCTTTGATCGTTTTAGTCCACACAGAAATTTTGATTGGTTTCTTCTCCATTTTCTGACGTGGGGCTGAAACTTCCATTTTAAACTCGAGTGTTACAAAACTACTCCCATCTGCCTGATAACGCAGAGTTGCGGCTAGCGGGCATTTGCGGATGCAATCAGCGCGCAGTGACAAGAGACAGCATTACGCCCATAAGTACAGTGGATGGTGGGTGACTCACAACTGGGAAGCCTCTCCAAGTTAGTGCAGAGGAGATGACCTCTTCATACCTACAGCCAACGCTTCCTCTGGCCGCCGATTTCTTTCCGGAAGTGTTGGTTCACTGGAGGCGTTAACCCAAAGAGTTTCCTCGAAGAACTCCTTCGGCGGAAGTAATTGACTATAAACTGTTATGAAGTCTTTATTTGAGAAAATTCTATCTTCTCTTTCACCAAATAGGGTTTTAAATAACCCTTCTTTTATGAACTATAGAGAAATTAAAACAAATAAAAGATGATCTGCAAAAGTTATCTAGTTATCCGCTGTTAATCTTTTTTCCCCTTTAAGCTGACTACTTCTAAAAAGCACTTGTTCTTTATTCTAACCGCAGTTTCGTAGCACAACGAGTCAATATAAAATAAATTTAACCCATAACCGCTCTATTGGCTGACCAAAAGTGGCATCGCAGACTTGCGGTGAAGCTTGGACATTTGTAAATAAAATTTTTTTTTTAAATTGTGATAGTGTAAACGAACATTTCTGCTTATTTGTTTGTTGTCTTCTCCTGTAATACTGCAGGTAGGTGGCAGGAGACGGTTTATTCTAAATCAGCGATACGGTCAGTTTCTCTGGGCAGACCCTGCTTTCCATCATTAAAGGTTATTCCTCTATTGCTGATAAAAGAGAAAGTGAAGCAGCAACGACTTCCGGGGGGGGTCGTTGACAAGAATTTAGGTAATACAGCAGTCAGCTAAAGTTAGAGACACCCAGTGGGTAGGACATTGTTTCCACTGCGGAAACAACTCTGGGGTCGATATCGATACCTAATACAGAATCTTGGTCAAAAGTGATTAAAATTAAAAGAAAATATATAAAAAGCGACTAAAATATGTTTATTTTATTATTCTAAAATAATACAGACAAAACTTTGGCAATTTTATTTTTCCTATATACACTAGTAGTCATAATTGTGGACTTACCCAAAAAATATCCAGTATTTAAAAAAATAAATAGATCTACTAGTGCAGATTTTATGTATTAGTAAGTAATTTTATTGTTGAGTCTACAGTTGTAGCCGCCGTAATGAGCCAGGCCAACCATCTTTGGTCCGAGTGGCAGCTTCAAATGTTGCGCGCAGGTTCCACGATCTTGTGGCTATTCGTCCATGAGCAACGTGTCCGTCCAAGAACGTAAGATAGATGTGGAGAAGCTTCGGTGCCTGGTCCCAAGGCAACCCGCACATGTTAGACTGGGCTGGTTAAGAAACATGGGTAAAGCCACATGTGTGTTTGTGTAAACCAGTCTGCCGCAATACGGGCCGAGAGTGAATGTCGTTGTCATGCTGAAGCAGCACGTCACCTTCTTCCCGCTACAAAGTCAGCATGGCGGAACGGACTTGCCTGGCCACCGACCGAAATACAGGTAGCGTGAGAAAGCAAATTTTATGGCAACCTCAGACGGCTGTACGTCCTCTTTCTTCTTTTCTAAAAATCCCGAACTTTTCCTTTGAAGGAATGCTCGTCAGAGCGTGTAACCCGTTTCGTGTCGTGAGCCGTGGAGACCGCGAACCTATCCCCGTGGCACTATCTTCAGCATCTCTGTCGTGAAGTTGCTGGCGTTCTTCGGCTTTCTCGCAACCGTTGTTCAGTGAAGGCGTGGAACTCGCGCATGGCTTTTACCTGTGTCTGGTGGATCGTACGGGCATGTCACGTGACCGCCTCGATTTTCCATAGCGCTGCAGACTCGAAGACTTTTCGGTTTTTACCTCGATTTCTAAGACCAGTCACCGCTCGGTTACTAAATACTTGAGCAGGAACGGTCAGTGAAGTCGCCAAAGAAGAGTCATCAAGGTTACTTTGTTTTCAATTGCTGTCGTCATGACATCTGAAGTGCAAACAGCGTTCACTAGGAAATTCTCTTGATGCCCAAACATTTACGTTATACAGAACGTTTGTGTGCAGTGACAGACTGTTCCTGAGAAGGGGTCATCGGGTGCATGCCGTTAATTTCTTTAATTAAAAAAAAAAAAAAGTCCACGGCTTATTTATTCGTCAGAAAGGCTATTATAAAGTAAATATTTCTGAGGTTGTACGGTGTCAGTCGAAAAAGATCGAGTTATCTCCCCTCCCGTGATTCTGTGTTTTTGCTTCTTTAAGGTCGCGGAAAAATGTCTCTGTTTGAAGAGAAGAAATTATATACCTGTCAGTGAGCTGTCCCCGTCTTTGTTAACAGTTAGAGAAGATAGAAGACATAATTCTGGTCAAAATGCCTGAAGGGGGGTAATATTTAAAGTATACACGTATATACATTTCTTTGACTACAAATATTCAACAGTGGCAGCTATAGCCACTTTGGACCCACCTCAGTGGTGAGTTTGCTCGAGCTATAATGGTTTACTTTTCTTTTTGCTAATCTAAACTAAAACATGTTTAACCGCAAAGAACCGAAAGAATCGTTCTGCTAAGTTCAGACGCTTTTGTGCTCACGCTGTGCCCCATGGAGACTGAGTTGTCATAATGCATTGTATAGCATTTTCCATAGTGCAAATACGGGTACAAAACCATGGGTCGTACGTGCTCGGGTCTGTTGGACAATTGTAGCTATTTGCCCTTTATTGTTCCGGAAAACGTAAGAGATACTTGCATCACCCTCTCGTTAAAAGCAATTTATTTAGTACTCTTACTTATTCCACACTTAAAGGGGAACAATTATTCTGTCATATGTATTCCTATTTGATACCCTTATTGTTCACTATAAGGGGAATCCTTTTCCGTTCTTTCTGTTCGAGTCAATCAAAAATATCAAATACTGTCATTCTAAAATCTTTATTAACAGATATGAACTTTTACCTTCACCTGTGGAAATTTAAGATATATAATAAAATCTCCTTCCCAATATTAATCAACATGTCACCCTACAAAAATTTATTTTACCCTTTTGTTTACTGTCTTGACTGCTTCTTTTGCAAATTTCTGCCTATGAAAAAATCATCTGTACTAAGTAAAGAAAAAAAAAAAAAAACGTAAAAAGTAAAAGACACTTAAATTATAGCAGATGCAGAGCTTAGATGCATATACACCTATCACATCGGTGTCAGATACAGAGCCGCTATCACGGGGTTTTTGAGCCAAACCCGACCGACGCAGCGAGAGTCAGAACGAGAAACAGCTGATTCCGACTCTCAAACGGACGTCTCGCTCTTCGCTAATGATGGAAACAGGGGGTCAGATCTTGTATGTCTGTTCCGGCGTGATGGGGGATGCATTAAATTGACTTCCTACATCTCCCACTCCACCCCCAACGTCAGGTGATGACGACGAACCCCTGGGGGCACCTGGTTCAGTCACGTAGGAAGGGTGTCAGGTAGAAGCGAGCCACTCATTCAGCCTACCTTGTGCCGGTGAATCACGTTTGCTCGATGAAACGAGGAAGTTAAACGCAAGTCGTTTTTAGGCCAGGGTTAGCGGGGGGGGGGAGAAAAGACGCGATTGAGTGGTACCTACAATATGATTATCTTTAATACCGTACAACGCACATGGTCCAAACATATCATTCAGAGCCGCAAATGTACAAGTCCCAAAAATAGATAAATAAATAGACGATCAACGTGTAAGCGTTGAGGTCGAGGGTTCCGGTTGGAGCTAACGTTATCACAGACGTTTGCTAAACGCTCTGTTGTCTTCAGTTCTCAGATGAAACATCAACGGGAGGGAACTCCCCCCGGTCTCGGAGGCTAAGCGCGGAAACTCGCTCCTAGAACTCTTCTTTTCCAGTTGTGGAAGGAAACCAAAACGGCCGGCAGGTGAAGAATTGCCAGAGAAATAACTATGCCAGGTAGTAAGAGCGAACCGAACCGGTCCCGACCGGGATCCAACCTGAAGCAAAGGAAGGATTAGCCACTGTCTAAAGTTCTACTTTTTATTTTACCTTTCCATGTTTTCTAAGGTAAACGAAACGGCGTCAGATTTCGATAGATAAACAATACCTCTGCTGTTTATCATGCACCGTGGTAGATACTTGGAACGTTCTAGTTCCTCTTTGTTAATCAATAGCATGACCACTTCTGGAGTATTCGATTCAATCACAAAATCGTCATCAGCAAAAGGTATGTCGATATTTCGGAAAAGGTTCTGAGGTTTGAGATTAAAGAGACTTCGACAGAAATGGAATATTCGCAATTTTCTTCTGGTGAGACAAATACAGATTTAACCGGAACTCTTTGATACTATCGTGTAGCGTTAAAACACAGCAAAACGAACATTGCAAGGGGCTGTGGATACAAGTTACTGTCGACTAGGAAATATTTTCGGTAGGCGTGTGGTGTCCGCCTGGAGAACTCTGCTGGCTGGCCGAGGTGGGTAAGGGCAGGAACAGTGAACAGTTTTAACAAATAGATTCGATCGACACTTCTCAGCAGACGGGGTTGTTATATGTACTTGAAGTCTCGATAGTCGCGAAACGGGATGATCTGTTTTATTTCAATTCTGTGGGCATTCATAATGTCTCCGTTCACAAATCTCAGCCTGTAGCTTCGTTTATAAAGGATCGATGGCATGGAATGGGTAAAAGACTATCGGGTAACTTAGCTGGGAGAGTGTGAAGTGTTTTTCTCCTTACTGACATTGAACATCGAAACAACTGATCGCCAGCCGATCTGAAGCACCATCCAAAATCCTGTAGTTGGAAATAAACGGAAGTAAAGCAAAGCCGGTTAACTTGAAAAATTGTCTGTTCTTTTTATTATTATTACTCACAATAATCCGCAATTAACACATATAGACATTTTACGAGTAAATAGCTAAGAAGATATGAATCAGCGGATACCAAGGGCGGCAGCTTGATATAACTGATGCTATCTGGGCTCTTTTCCGGTTCTATTAATTCCCATTGCTAAATACCGTGTGATTAAGATGATGTGTTACTTCACCTTGTGCTACATCAACCTATTTCCTTTTGTTCACATGAAGTAAGCGAACAGCACACTATATCATATATGTTTCCCAATACTTTTATTGTCACAAAAGATTCTACCATCAAAAAACAAAATTAAAAGGAGAAAGGAAGGAAAACTAATGGTAAGGCTTTTATACTTCATCTGGGCCAACCTGCAACATTTCTGAAGAATAGATATAGACTAGAGAAGCAGGGAGAATACAGTTTTCAGTCAACTCAAAATAGCATAAAACGAAACATTAATCGCTCAAAAAACAATGCTTATAAAAACTCAGTATTTTATTTAATCGCAGTCAAAGAAGAATTTAAAGAAATAGGATTAACATGTGATTTTACCGTTTTGCCGATCTCGCTGGTTATTTCCATTTAACGGCCTTTAGTGTCTTGCTATGCCTCGCAACCGGCAGAGGGTTAACAACTGATCAGAGACGGATAGCCTATATAAAACATGATGAATGCGCACACACACACGTAATATAATATACCACCACATGACACATAGCTATTTATTCTAATACGTAAAAGTACAACGACCAACCCTCTATGTGGCACCGCACCGAAAGGCGACACAAAATTTACTGGCGAGAACTCTCCGTGACTTTCCGTCCTGCGAACGAGTTTTAAAGGGGTTTCGCCGACAGACATTCTCTCACCGCCTGCCGTCGCCGGGGGGGGGGGCTTGCCCCTGTTTTCTGTTTGGTCGAACGAAAGCGGGCAAAAATACTGAGCATCCTTACAGGGAGCGAAAGACCGCATCATCCACCGGAATTACCGACTTCGACGCGCTCCGCATCTTGTCTTTGTTCGCATGGAGGCTGGGATGGGGATCTGAAGATTCTCCTCGCGTACACATCTAGCCCCTTCTATCCCTTCTCTTCTCTTTAAATTAACAGAATAGACCGAGGTTTGTTTTGCAGAAGACCCACACTGCACGTTCACCATCGCCGTCGTTGTTATTGTCGCTTTAACCCTTTTCATTTAGCCGCTCGGGGTTTGTTTTTGCCGTATCTACACGCGCGCGCGCGCGAATGCAAGTATCGAGAGAAGGACGCGGGTTACGGCGGTCAGTCACTCACCTGTGTGAATTCGTACGTGGCCCTGCAGCTGTCCTCGGTTGCTGCACGAAACGGTACAGAAGGGACAATGGAAGTTGCGCGCCTTGTTGCCGTTTTTGCCGGTTCTGGGCGGCTGGGCCCTCTCCTCGGCCCCACCGCTTTTCGCATACCGGGGAAACGCTGGGCGGCGCGACGACGGGTCGCCGACTTCGCCCCCCGCCACCAGGGGGGAGCCACGTGACAGGTAGATGTCGCTCGCCAACCGATCCAGCAGCTCGCCGTAGAGTGGGTAGTTCTCGAAAGAGGGGTGGATCCACCTCTCCTCGCGGTTCTGGTAGCAGAGGGCTTGCAGCCGTTGGCACTCGTTCCGGAACGAGTTCGGGTACCGGGTCTGGTGGCCGGAGGAGCAGACGGAGCAGCGAGAAGTCTCGTTTGCGGACAGTTCCGACAGGGCTCTGGGGACGAACCGAGTCGAACCCCAGCCCGGCATGTCGTTGTCCGACCGGTGGATGAGCACCCTCGGCGTGAAGATCTTAGGGAAACAGCGCGTGTGACCCACGGCCATGGCTCGGCAACGGTTCTCCTGGGGCGGCTCGTGTCGCTCTGCAAAACAGCTCTCTCTCTCTCCCCGGCAAACCTTCAGCAACATCCTCGGCACATTATAAAGGCAGGGCGTGTACCGTGCGTACGCGCTCCGACCAATGAAGCTTGTCCCTCTCGCGCAGAGAAAGAGAGAAAATGCGTCAGAGTCAAAGGGGTGGAAAGGAAAGTTTTTGTTGGGAATGTAGGCTGTGCCCAGCGTAGTGTGGGATGGGGTCAGACAGTTAAACGCCGCAACCTCGCCTCGCCGTTCGAGTAAATATTGAGCGAGCCTCCGCCCTAACTTTTCCCGCTACCCGCACCTACAGCTCACGTCCAATCACCAGCTACAGAAAACTAGGCAGCCACTCGCACACCCCTCCACGATCCGATCAGCGGCAGGAAAGCGTTAATTCGCCGTGTTTCGCGCAAAGTGACGGACGATGTCTCAATGTCACCTTTATCCGAGGTAACGAGAGATAAAGGAACCCCGCTGTTTACGATCGTGCACTAGAACTGCACCTGCTGGTATACGGATACCATTAGTAGAGCGTGGCAGGGTCTGGCTACGGTAGTGAACGCTTACGAGATTAGGCATAAAACCATGGGAAACAATTTAATGCGCCATGGCAGGCTTTTGTAACAGAGAAGGGGGCGGCCGGTGGTTGGGTGATCGAGCCACTGGGATTTCGTGTTCGATTTGTCGTAGCTCCCTGCCACGGTTTCTCTCCTTTCCACACCGGCTTTCGCCTTGACCACGTTCAACAGCTTTCCAACGGCACCCAGGTGATTGGCTCGGTCACCACGACTCCCTCCTTGTTGAGGGTGAGACGTCCTTAGACCTACGGGGTTCGCCGAGAAGAAAATGAAAGTAGCCGGCGAGAAATTAGATTTTACTACAGAAGACGGGATCGGTTGTTCGCTGATTAAAGGTGTTCGGTTGTTTGTCTCCTGGTGCCGGTTAACTTTGCCTGTTCGGAGTGTTCCTCCCATCTCCTTGCTGTTTTTGCGTATCTCCCCGTCGTCTCACGAGGAGGAGGACCTAAAGGCTCGTGATGCACCTACACTTCTAGGACGAATTCTAAGACCAAACCTCGGATCCACCGTAAAAGCAACTGCGGTTCGAGGAGGGGTTGTGCCCGGTCACCTGACCATTCATCCGCAGTCTTCGGACGAATCTCTGAAAGAAGCACGAACGAGACTAGCTTGTCGCAAATAAATATTTTTTTTTGAACGAAGGGAGACCACTCAAGCGCACTCCGTAGCTTAATGTTTTGCATTTTCACTCTTTTTTTTCAAGTCAGTAAAAGTACTGCATGAGCGCATTAAAAGCTGAAGGCATTATATATATATTAAAGATGGAGACTGGTCGTAAATAAATCTAATATTTCATCGACAAGTTAATCCGCAGACATTTTTTATGGACTCGATGGGAGGAAAGCTGTTGGGAGCTGTTTCAGAGATATATAAACGGGCATACGGTGGGCAATGAAGGCAGACTAAATACCCAATCAGTGTTAATACTGATTCATAAACAATTATGTCCATGAAAAATGTTACAAAATAATAGATTCTAGAATTTGACACCTCGTATAATTTCTGGCGTTTGGAAACAAAGGGAAAACACAAACTAAATGCACGTAGTAAAGTAAAATTCTAATTTAAATTCCCTGTACATTTAGTAGAAATGCAGAATTGTCAGCAGAGGTTCGTTCAGGGTAGCTCTCCGACTTACAGTAACCCCATAAAGACAGGGCGGGAAGGGGAGCTCATTTTTTGAAGTTTAAATAGTTCAAAATTTTTAACAGGCTCTTTTTTCCTACAAACACAGGATGATAGCCCATTTTTACTTCATCTTTAATTACCACCATAAAAAACGTCTTTTTGAGATATTTACACGACATTAAATATGTAAGTTAGTACAGGTAGTTAGTTATATATATATATATATAGATTGGTTTTTTGTCCAGAAAGTTTCTTTATTTGGTTTAAATATAAATAGATTTTTTTTTCTTTTTTACAAAACATGAATAGCGAGAAATGTACTTACCAGATAGGTTGTTTTTTTTTTGTTTGTTTATGATTGCGCGTGTTATCTATGGTGTGTGGAAGGGTTTCTGATATTTGGAGACATTTTTAAGAGATATATGCGGAATTCCTCTTAGCGTAAGCTTTCCGGAATTTCCATGGACCGTTACGTAAGATTACCGAAACACATGTACTACAAATCACCATGATACATTGCCAAACCTGTGGTCACCGACACTCCATGCCGTAGTCAAGCAGTACTTGCAATTTTCGCTTCCATTTATTTATCGGTATTTTGACTGCCCTGCGATGTAGATGATTCTGTTGGGAATCATTTTAGGGGTGATAACTCTATCAGATTAACGTCTATCGGACTGCAAAGGTGTTCACCATTTCAAATTCAGAGTAAGGTTCTGGTCTATATTTGTCGAATACACACCTACTCGTGCCTTTAAAGTAACATGCATATATTGTTTATACATTACAATCACCATCTCTCTTGATTTACCAGGCTTACGTGGATTTAGCAGCAAAGACGATTTTAGACAATATCACTATAAAGATGCACCTTTATAGATAGGAAATCCATATATATTCGATTATTCGGGTGTCCATCGCCAAGATTTCCGTGTACAAAATGTTTGCAGATTCTGAAAATACCTAGGGTACAAGAGTAACGGTGCTAGCCATTCCAGATGACATTTACAGCAGCGCAGTCCAGAATAGCACACCACTGTTGGGGAGTGGAGCTAGTAATTGGACAAAGTCAAAGATCGATGGATTAAGGACATTGTAGCGCTACGATACATGTATAGGCTACATGATGTGTACAGACAGCAGCACAAATACCAGAACAACGAGTAATGTAGGGTGGGATACGTGCGCGTACATAAGCTGGTAGATACGGTACTAATCGTGAAGTGAGATACAGTGCAGTTCCGGTTCCGGTTCCATTTCCCTTTCAGGGCGCATGCGCTTGTCCAGAACTTCCATTCACGGGACAGTCGACGAATTTAAGCACCTGTTTGAGCAGTGGCCGCTGCTGGCCAACACATGGCCGCGATGGCCCGCTTTTCTGAAGAAGTTAAAGATGGCGGTGGGCTTCAGCGGGACCAGGGTACATTCCAGCATATTCATCTGCTGGTTTCTATGGCCGCCAGAATTTTTCGTGCTGGATAGGGAAAGCGGTGGCCCTGCTGCACAAGGACGAATTTGCTGCTGCTGTTCTTCTTCAGGGCGATGATGTCCGATTTACGACGGGAGAGTTCTGCGTGTTTCTGCCACCCGTTTCCTTATCGAAATTGCCCATAATCTTCATTCATATTCGGCCGGTCATCCGAGTGTTGAAGCCGCGGTGATGCGGCGGCGGAGACCTGGTCGCAGGACCGTTCAGGTTTACCCATGGCGGAAATATGCTTGTCGATCCTGTCAGCGTCGACCAGACACGGGTCGGGGCGGCCCGTGAGACGGCCTTTTTGTAGCTTTTCTCCACAGGTTGGATGACCAAAGTTCCACACAGCAGAGCTTTAAAGAACAGTACAGTTTAGTCAACATTGTAGATGTCCTTCAGTGGATAGGCGTCTTTTCGACCGAGATAGACGGGGCACCCAGGTGATCAGCAGCGCCCTCTCACCCCGAAACTTTTGATGAACTTCGCATACTTTTCTGGGGGGGGTTCCGGCTGTTCCAGCCCGACATGACCAGTTTCTGGGACAAAATGTAACCCTTTCCAACACAAGTAGTCCGTTATCAGAAATGTTTGTGGCCCATTTCTGATGAAACTGTGGTTTCTTCCAATCACAACATTTCAGATTTGGATTTTCATTCAGCTAAACTTTCTGGCAAATACTGTTTGTTCTCCCGGGATTTGATTTGGCAGATAGTCAGTAGCTACCATCATACTTCTTGGACAACTCCCATTAACTCAGTTTTGCTGAAGTTGGCTTATTCAACAGCAAATATGGGCAGTCTGCCTAGTTCGAGACACCAATTTGGAGCCAAAAGAGTGGTATGCTATAATGCAGTCTTAATTAAGTAGAAAAGATAACAGGCAAGAATACAATATGCTGTGCACAAACAGTAGTTATTTGGATACTCATTATGCTGCACACTTAAGTGGATTCAGCTGTATGTATTTATGCCCCTTACATAACTTAAAAAGTGATGTGTTGTTTTAAAATAAAACTTTGCGCAGCACATACAACAACCAGGTCACCAGGTTCTAATGAAGCATTCAACTAAGTGAATTTCATGTAGTCATATGCATTGTTTGCATTTTCACAATCTATACCAGTTTTACCTACTGCCTTTCAATCTCTGATTTAAAAATTTTGAGAGATTTAGTATTTTAATATTTTTCTATGAACTACCATAGAAAGTAGTGACTTGCAATATTAAATGAACATTTTCTGAAGCATTGGATTTTATCCCATTTTACCCACATTTCATTGAAGCTGTTAGTAGTAAAGTTCATTGAGAGCATAAGCAAGATTTTGTGGACACAACAGACCTTAAGGCACCTGCAATCAGGATATTCCACATAAGATCATGTAACTGAATGTTCAAAATGGCAGATTCTAGAGTATCAAATGTTTCTGCACATTATCATCTTGCAATATCACCAGGCAACTGGAAAGTCACAACACACTCAACCATCAGACGCAGTCTGTAGCAAACCATGTAAAAGTGAATGCTGCAAACTTAAGCCAAACAATGCATTGCATTCTTACAAAAGCCAATATACAACATAAAAGAGAATGTACCCAGTAGGTGAGAATAGTCTTTGCAGGGAGATACTGAAAACGCATACATACCATACATACAACGCATCATTGTGTGTGTGACAAGAAGTACTAACCTAATTACAGATATTGCAGTGAGTTCTGTAGCAAAATAGCACTTGTTGGAGTACTTTGCAGTATTGACAGTCTGTCAACTTCTCTAACAATTCCAAATCCAACAGGTCATTTACAGTAGTTATACCTGGCTGCAGAAAAGACCTAGTAATGGACTTTATTCCACCTATTTACAGCAAATAGTTAAACATGGTACTGCAGTGTGGTCTGAGCAACAATTTTGTATTCAAGACATCTTAATTCTACAGTTTACATTTTTTTCCCCTTGGAAGCCTCTTGCTATCTTTTTCTGAGATTGATGGTTAACTTACTGATTCTGTGTAATGGTTAATTTTTAATATGGAAGATCAGTGTATATATAAAAATCATCATTCTGAATGTCTATTTATAATAACTACCTGACTTTATAAATCAAACTGTTACTTTATGTCACCTGTTTCCAATCAATTAGCAAGCATGTCACCTGTATGTACTCAAACACCCAAAAAAGCAAATCAGTTAGGATGGTTATATAATAAGCTTCAGCAACACTTACAAGGAAATTGGCAGTTTATTTGAAGTCTGTGTATTGGAATGACAAAACATATGATACCAATGTTCCAGCAAGGCCACCTTTTGCTATGGAGCATGCAGAGTCTATGACTCATGGACCAATATTTGAATTGTAACCTAACTGCAAGGATATTTCACTTCTGTAGAAAGCTGAATGGCTCTGTGCATATGCTTCAAAGATAACATGCAAGGTAATTTCAGACATGCTCAATAGTGTTGAGATGAAAAGATCTGAAAGCTCATCAAGCTTATTAGCATTGTTCTACCTTAAACAAGCATATCAGCCTTGCTGTGTTGTCCTCCTGCAACATCGGGAGCAATCCACATGATCATGAAGATAAATACAACTGGGCACAGAATATTTTCTACTGTCTGATTCTGCTTTAGAACAAGTGGCTCACTGTAAAGCTCATGCTCACAGCTGCCAAGATGACTCTGCTACTGAGAAACTTGTCATGCCATCTGACATAACACTTTGCAAACCATTCGTGAATAACAAAAAATTTAACCAACTAATCTGAAAAAAAAAAAAAAACATTAGTCAAAAGTCTCCTACAATGAGCACTCCTGTGCAGATGGTAAACATTTAAGACAATGTCAGTCAGTCACATATTGTCCTATTATATAGCCTCTTACTCCTAAATAATAAACTACTATTAAGTGTAGTTTTCAGAAATAATATTAATCAATCTTAGTTGCATTCATGATTGTTTCTCTTGGGGCTCTTGCATAAGCCATGATGGATTCTTGCTTTATCTACTAAAACAAACCTAACTTCATGTTGTCAATTCAGTTTCCCAAGAAGAAACTGACCACAATGGTATATTTTGTGCTGCTATGGTCAATGATGCATTCTGATATATAGATGACAGTCCTGTTGCTGAAGTATAATACAGGACTGGCCCTGCCTATTGATGCTGAGATACAGGGCAACTAATTGTGGACACCCAGTCTTTGGGAAAGGCTGCAATCTGCTTGTTCCAGTTTCCAGTTATGGCATCTCAATATTTTATAGATCTCTGAAGTGTTCATTTTAAAGGCATTAATTTGCAAGTGCTAATCTTTGCATATCCAAAGGTCTCATAAAATTTTGCTGACCTGTGAACATGTGAAAAAAAAAAAAAACATATAATTTCAGTTCTATCATATTTTTGGAACAGTTGTTTTTAAAGTATACGAGTACATATTAACAATCCTGAATCAATTGTGATGAAATAATTTATTAATATATATATAGTTGCAAGTAACCATAAGGAAACTACATCCATATTATATCATTACTATTGTTTCCACAGCAGCATTTGATTTACTGGAACTGAAAATACAACCAGTCTAAGAAACAGTGACAGACTTCTGTCTGATTTATTTGTACTTTGCTCTGCATGGAAGCATGTTACATTATTACTAACATTTTCAGCATTTCATCAGCATTTTAAGTATTTTGTTGCATTGCACTGAGGGGGTTCAGATTTTACCTCAAATAATTAGCCAAGTTTTAACAACACAATTCACCACTGATTCTTGCAACTTCTGTCCTTTCTCGTGATTATGCTTCAAGATTCATCTCAGGTAAAGTGAATTTTTCTGCAGCTTTGAATGATATCCTATAATGATGTCAGGCAAGTCAGTCTAATTTTCTCATGTTATTTAATGCAGTACAGTACAAATAATTTGGCAAATATTGTAAACAAAACCAACATTTCAGGGTTCAATGGATATGGTTTTTAGCAGACTGAAGTCAGACCCTTCAATTCTTCAAGGAATCAAAGGGTTTCTTCCCGACAACATATTCCCGCCAATTCATTCAAAATCATAAAGGTTTCTCTGTGTCCCTTAAAATGTCAGTGGAAGTCACATGCCAATCCATTTCAAACAAATGCTTGATTTTCTCATTAGATTTTTGGGGTCTGTTCCACATAGCTGCCCATTTGTTCATACAGCTTCCAGGCTAGATAAACCATTTTACTGTACTCAACTCACTTAGCAATCTTGGAATATGAGTTTTTCTCCTTGCACAACTCCATGATCCATGCATGTTTTGTTAGATTTAAACTGCCTATTTAACTCATTATAAAATGCTAAAACAGTTAAACATTAGTTTACTATATTCCATTGGTTGTCCAAAAGTAAACCCACAAATATAAGCATTTGATGTTGGCATTCTTAAACCTTTTTATAAAGTTGTCATAATGCAAGAAAAGCAAATGTATGCAAAACTATTTACTACCAATCACAATGATATATGACAATCAATTGAAAGAGCAAGAAATCTTAGTGAGATGCCCAAGTTGGAATGTTTATTTTTATATACTTTACTTGTTAGTTTACATTTTTCTTCCATCGTTCTTAAACTTTTGCTCACCAATGTATATATTTTAAATGAGTATCATATCAACATCTGAAAGATACATTGAGTTTTATTTATATTTTGCCTTATTTTTAATTTTATAACCTTTTATGTAAATAAAGTGTTCATTTGAATACCCCTTAAATAATATAGCATAATAAGTTGATAAAACCATATATCTCAGAATGACACAAACTAATTCAAGTGCCAAAACAGACAACCTTCAAATTCTTAAATCTCAGCTAAGCAGGAAACAAATAAGTTTTTTTAAAAAATTTATTATCCCCCCCATAGATATTGAATAGCAAGAAAAAATGTTTGCACTATGGAAAACAAACAATAGTTTTATAAAAATAGATACATTCAAAGCTAATGTCTATTTATTTTCCAAAATTTTGTTTTTCACCTTTTTTCTCCAAGTGTGACTACACACCCAAAACACTTATATTGATGATAATGTTGAGTCTGACACTCACAAAACAATGTGTGAGAAAGAGAAAAAGCAAGTCCAAAATGAATCTTATTTGTAAATTTTCCTTTTTTTTTAATGTATGAATATTTGTACACGACAGAATCATTGGTATGGTAAACTCTAGTTATCATGTCAGTCTGAATGAAGTCAGATCAAAGTCTTTGTAACATGACCTGGTTAGTGGCACAATGAAACTGGATGTATCTTCCTTTTTTCCCCTTTCAAACCCAATTTCAAACCTAAGCTATAAAATCCAGGGGCCTGTTAAATCCTCCACGCCTGTTCATGTACTGCCTGAAAAACATTTATATATATATATATATATATTTCAATTTACATTTTTTTTAGTTAAGGAGATATTTTTAACTATACAACTTTCTTAGTGGCTAACAAACTATACATATTTTGGATTAGCTGGATGGGCCAAAAAAAGATTATTTTAATAAATTACAAAATAATGGTTGAGTTAAAAAAAATTAACTGCTAATAAAAGAAAAATTAGATAAAAATAATTTAAAAATTAGTTTTAGAGTGCTTAATTTTGTGACTATTCTGCAATTCATTTCCACCATTGTTTTAATTTTGTTGCTGCTCTCTTTGGGTCTCTGTTATTAGCTGGTTTTGATGATAGGTTCATTTGTTAAATACAATTGTTCAGATAAAAGTACTGGCAAATTCAGATCCAATTGGAACAAGTTAGTATAACTAAAAATATTGAATCTCTACAAATTTTAATTTCTGCAGTTATTTGAACAATGAGAATTGCCACTTAACATTACCTACATGATTTAACAGTACCAAATTAGCATGTTTACTCAACTTTTATAAGCATCTTGAATTAAATGCATAAGTAAATTTTAAGTAAAAGAAACTATAATTGAGCAAGAACATAATTATTAAGAAGAGTAAAATCAGCCTACAGCTAATTATTAATTATACCAAGATGGTTAATTTGAAATCTTAAAAATTTAGTGTATTGGGTGTGAAAATTCTTTAAACAAAGCTTACCTATATTTTCTTTTGTGAACAATATTTGCAATATAATGGCAATTTCCAACAACCTGTTTCTCCTGTGCATAGAAAAGAAGAAAAAAAGTTGAATTTATTAGTTGGCACCTGTTACATCTTTATATTTTTGTATTAAAATTTTAAAATTTAAATGTTATACAGGGTGTCCGTAAAGTTACTATACAGTCTTACAAGTTACTATACAGTTTAGAATTTGTTTGCCTTGATTGTTACAGTCTTTTCGGATGTAACACATGTATTTTCTGAGATTTTGATAAACATAAAGGTGTTATTTCTTTTGTTACAAATAAATATTTTAATACAATATCTTACTGTACTGCATGGTGTCTGTATAGTAACTTGTAAGACTGTATAGTAACTTTACGGACACCCTGTATATAAGTTAATTAACTAAAATACATATTAATGTACCCAATCATGTTTAACAAAGATAAATACTAGATTAACATTCCTTTGTGATTAAAACATGTCACAAAAAACCATGCACACCAAACAAAGCAAAAAGTAGACAAAAATGGCTTAATAAATGTACTATAAACCAAAAACGGGTTTCAAGTAGATCTTAGAGACAAAGGAAGATAACTCTTTAAGAGCTTGTTTTTCATGATTTTAAACTATTAATAATTTTAATGCAAACAAAATTCTCTAGAGTTTTAGATTTATGCCTTAGTCTAGAAAATATTTTGTTAAAAGTATGCTTGTTAACATTATGGCACTGTACAACTTTGAACTAAATTTTATACATAACATTTAAATTATATTTCATTTAATGGATCATAATTCAAAGCCATTCTAACCAATTATGGAATGTACTTTCAAAGTTTTTAAAAGCAGATTTTTAATTTAGATTATTAGAAATTTTTGCTTTTATTTAAAAATAATTTTAATTTAATTATTTATAGCATCTCTATAAAATAATTATTCATGGAATTTAAAAAATGAGTGAATCTCTCAGTTAATACTAGAGATCTTTATGAATATCAGTTTTTCATGCTCATAACAAACTGTGCACTGCAAAGTGAATAATTGGAATACTTTTGTTGTGTCAAACGAACAGAATCCCATGGTTTTCATCATTTCTATCTCTTCTTCTGATTTCCCTTCTAGTTTTGATTCTGGAAGAAAAATAATTTATGTAGGGTAAAAACTATTCTTCAAAAGGTATTCAATTTATTTTTACATATAAGATACATTTGAATGGAACCCAGCTGAAAATAATCACTGTAATCGCATTTGGCCAGGTTTCAAATGATTCTCTGTAGTAGAAAATGAATTACATACAAAAGTATTAGAAAAATTTTGACTCAAATAATGACAGATTTCCTTACAATAAAAAAAATTTAAAAGGCAGACACTAGAATCACATTTTTTGTTGTTTTAAACAATGTACATCTTTTAAAATATATTTAATACACAAACTGTTTTTCAAAGCATTTGGAATAAAATTACAATCAAGGAAGTTTATTTTATTATCTTCTCATAAGCTGATACAAGGTAGAGTATATCTATGAGTAGCTTTAGCATTTAAAAATAAATGTATATTCGCATCATAGGCTGCCTTATCTTAAAAAAAAAAAATCTTTTTAAAGTTGTTTGGTTTATTATTTTCAGTATTTATTCAATCAAACTCTCACATAAAAGGTATTTCACTACTTTAATAATTGCCAGAGAAAAATTTTGTTAAACTTATAATAGTAACAGCTTTTTTCAACAGTGTGCGCACGCATGCCCACACATAAATATAAAAAAATATGTATGCATTCAAATTTCATAGTTGGCATAAAAAATTTAGAAGTTTTCAGCAAATCTATAGAGAAAAGCTGCAAAGTCTTAAAAACAAAGCATTTAAGATTTAAGAGTTTCTTACTTATGGGATACTGCTATTCAGTTATATTTAAATGTAATTGTTTATAATAAATACTGTTCTAGCAAAATTATACAGACATCTAAATCATTCTTTAAAGAGTTATTGAAGGGGTGCATTTCTTTCTAACATGAAAAAGTATGCAAACTGTCAATGATCTATTCACTCAAGAAGTTATTATGCAGAGTTTATGATGAACTAAATTTTGCATGTTGTTTTAAAAAGAAAATGTATAAATTCTAATTAACCTCAAAAATAATTTTTAAGTGTTTATCAGGCTATTTGGTTAAAGCATTTACACTATGGACAGTGTAGTGTGGTTGTAAATTGGTTTGCTCTTTAACATTGTGCCTGTTAGAGCCAGCGTTTCCACTGTTACAGTGAAACGTGTGCTGCCCAGAAATCTACATACCATCTATTTCTGGTTTAGTCTCTACAAGCTGGAATTGTAAATCTCCGTCACTATCATTTTCATATGTGTCACCTCCACGGGAATGTGAACCCCTATTTTAAAAAAAAAAAAAAAAAAAAGAAAAGAAAACTTAGCAGCATTCAAGTCCAAAACACAAATGAAAAATGCAAAAGTCAAGGCTTGACCAGTGATAAAAATTACATTAATCTTGAGTATTTTTATCTCTCTCTCTCTCTCATTCATTCAAACACACACACAAACACAGACAGAGACAGACAGACAGAGCAATATCATGAAAACAATATGAAAATTCACCAGAAAATTAGAAGATGCCTTTTATTATCATTGTCATCTTCAATTTATATAAAGATAAAAGTAGAAAAAAATAAAAAAACGAAAAATATTTTTTAAAAGAATTAGTATCTTATGTGAAGGTTGCAGTTTGTTGCAATGGTAGAATACAGTTTGTTGTTGAAAGACTAAAGAATATTAAAATTAATCCTGAATGGCTTCCCATAATTGAATGAGCTGTTTGTTTGCATCTTAACCTTTTCTGTATTGATATTGATATAAACCTACAAAAACTCAATGGTATTTTGTTGAGACTTAACCCACCATCATCTCTGTTTTCTAAATATCATGTGAGTATATTTCCCCACTCTTCAGATCATTATCTTGTTGGAAAATGGATGTTTCCTATTAGCAAAGCTCCTGGTGGGACTGCATGACATATAAGAGTCTGCTTATATTTAGCAGCAGGTAAGTGGGCAATCTTGTAAATAACACCCTCCAATCACATTTGTGAATATACAATAACAGACTTGAATCAACCCACCTCCATGCTTCTCAGAAGTTGTGCATTAACCTCTGTACCTTTGTCATTTGATCTGACAAACTAGCATTGTTTGATCTCAAATAACTCAACTTTTCATTCATCTGTAAGCAGGACTCACTGGTAAAATATCTTACCTTTCACATGCAAAACAATTTTTAATGCATATATACAAGCATTAAAAATATATTTTTTTCAACAGAATTATATTATCAAGAAACCCACAATTATGGCCACCAGTGTGCATGAACACAGAACAAAAATTTAGACCTGATGTACAAAATAAAGAATGTTTGGGTTGGAATATCTGAACAAAATGTGTTTTGTTAAAAAAAATAAAGAAAATTTGCCACAAGCAAAATACCAACCAGATTTCTTTTGTTTTTATTTTTTGGGAAGATTAAGAATACAACTCTGACTGACTTGCTCCTCATTTGTGATCCCCTGTCTAACACAAAGGAGGTCAGTGAGCCAGAAGGGGTGAAGTGTGGGGGTATCAGCCTTATTGACAAAGCAAGTTCCTGGGTCTGGTTTGGGCCACTTGACCAGCAAGTGGTCACAGTACAAGCCATACATTACCCACTGAATCTCCACCACAATTACCTGGAAAATCCTCTATTTAGCTGTGGGAGAAAACCCATACAATGGACAACCACAGAACACCAAAACAGACCAAAAACCCAACAAAAAAACCACACAAACCACAACTCAAAAAACCAAAACCCACAAACACAACAAACCACAAACCAACTAAAAACAAAAAAACAAAAACACACAAAAAACAAACAAAAAAAGAACCAACAGCCACAAACCCAAAACACCCACAAAACAGCCAAAATCAATAACCACAAAAACCAACCCACACACCCCCAAAAACACCCACACTATCCAGACCACCCCAACCACAAAACCAAACAAAGACACAACCAACAACAAAAGAAAAGAAAAAAAAAACAACACCTACCCAAAAAATTTCACAACACAATCCTAAAACACACAACAACAAACACAAAACCAAACCACAACCACCAAAATTAAAAACAACAGGAAAAAAACACACGCTTCCCGTACACAAAAAAAACCCCAAATAAAAACACCACAAAAACACAAGCCCAAAACCCCACCCATATCGAAAAAACACAAAAAACAAAATAACCCCACCCCCACCCTTCCCAGAAAAAAAACAAACCCAACAATGAAAAAACACTGCCCAAAAAGCCCCAAACCCAACAAAAAACAATCCCCAACCACACACCACCCAAAAAATACACCCCACCAACCACACACACAACCAACACCACCAACAACCCATAACACCCTCCACCACCAAAAATCAAAAATAACAAACACCCACAAAACAAACAACAACCCAACCAACCAAAAACACAAACAACACTCAAACCAAAACAAAGAAACCAATACCAACCACAACAAAAACCAAACACAAACAAACAACCCAGACAACCACAAACACCACAACACCAAACCACCCACAAAAAACCTTTTTTTTTAAACAAACAAACAAAAATTAAACACAAACACAAACCCTCAAAACAAAACCAACAACAAAAACAACACACTTCAAAGCCAAAAGACACCCAACCCACAACCACACCAAAAACACAAACACCAAAACAGCAAAAAAAACCCCAAACCAACAACCACCAACACAAAACAACAACAAAAACCCCAAAAACCTAATCCTCTACAGCAAACAAATAATCAAATGGACTGGTACAGAACAGCAAAAGGCCAGACTATGGGAGGGGGTCCAAAAGGGAAGAGAACCTGGGACCTCATCCATAGCAAGCCAATGCATTGTGAACACAGCCATCCACTGCCAAAATTTCTCTAAGATGATTACCATATAAAAATATTTTCTCAAAGAAACAGAACAAAATATTTTTTAAAACTGACTAAATGGCCAAAAACAGACATTAAAATTCTAAGTATCTGTATAAAAGCAAATATATATATACTAACAACCTACCCTACTCAGCTAGCCAATGAGATCTGATCTGAAGACTACAGAAAAGTGGATTAGTATACATACCAAATTCAAAGACACTGTCCAACATACAATAAAGTATGAAGATTACAGCATTACTATGTAAAGGTAAGGTAATTAAAAGTAGTTTTCACCTTACCTTGATTTATTTCTCCATTTTGGAGATCTGCAATAGTAAGGAAATAATTCTTTTTGAGAAACCAATGTGAACAGCTTTAGAAAAATATTTTTCAGGAAAATAAAAATTTTAAAACTACAGGGGGAAAAATGCAATGCAGATTAAAATGTAGGCAATGTGCTCATTAAAAAATTTTAAAATCTGTATATAAATTTTAAAAAGTTACAACAGATTATGAGTCCTACCTGCTTCGCCTTCTAGGGGAACGAGATCTGCAAAATAAATTTAAAAAACAACTAACTAACTAGTATCTTAGTAGAGTTTCACCTAAAATAACGTGACATACTACTACTGCCCAGCTAGTATTTCAAGTTGATGATAAGGTTATGTTCATTGCATATCCAGAAAAGCAACACAAGATAAAAATGTAATTCTTTTAAAATTCCAAATCATTACTAGTTCAGAAAGTAGGAACTAAATGCATAATCAAGATTGCTAAACAGTTCTAATAAGTATAAGGGGAAAATTTTGCATAAAAATATAACTATTTTTATTGTTTGTACTCTGTCTATATATTAAAAATTCACTGAGAATTACCCTGGCCATCATAACTTTAACAGAAATAATACAAAAAATAGTATCAACAAAAACCAAAAAAAAAAAGAGGGAAAGTTTATATTAAAAAAAAAAAGATATGGTAACTAAAAGATTATACCTTGATCTTCGTCTGAGAGACCTAGATCGGGATCTGTATCTTCTTGGTGATCTGGATCGGGACCGATAACGATGTGCCGAGTGAGAACGTGATCGACTTCTCCTGTGACGATCTGAAGAATTTTGAACATTTGTATACCAAAAGCCCATTAAGTGTGAATCCTCTTTATATACTGTACTTCTCTACCAGTATTTATAATGTCCACGCATGAACTATAATGAGGCTAAAATAAAATGTAGTGCAACATATAATTAATGAAATTTTCTTAATTCAGACTAAGAATTCCTTGCAATATTTTAAGATATAACTTGTGTTCAAATCAAACTTTAAAACATTATACAGTAAAAACTGCATAAGGTGGAAACCCATCTTATATGAAAACTATTTGTCCCAGCAAACAAAATATAAATCCATGTATATTTTTACCTCAATATGGCAGAAACAATCTAATGTGAAAACGAGATAATTTTGGTCCAAAACTGCTTTAGAACCACTGCTAAAGTGGAAATTATTTTCCATAAAATCTATGTACAGTAGTGAATTTGTAATGCCACAAATATTGAATTTTTGCCAGTGGCAAACTACTCCAGAAAGCCATTGTACTATACAAGAAAATAACAGAATAACTATAAGTGACGACACTGCATTGGACAGACATCACTACTGTAAGTTTCTTTTGCTAGATGACTGGAGGCTTCCACTACCTCTCTCCCCCCACTTTCCCCCGTCTCACTAGTGCCTTGAAGATTACTTCTCAGCTGTACCACAGCATGTTGTGTGCAACTATGGCAAGGAAAAGTCAAACACTTTAACTTTCTGTTAAAAAATAATCAAAGTTATTAAGCTGTTTAAAAAAAGATTAGTAGTGTGAAAAACTGTGACAAATTTCACTGTGGGAAAACAAATCTACAATGCAGTATAACATAAAATTAAACTTCAACAAGGCTGTTTGCAATGAGCAACTTACTGAAATAGGAAGACTGAAAAGAAAGATATCAACAAGTTGGTGTGGGAGTGGTTTGTGGACACATGTTCCAGAAACCTGCCTGTTTGGGGCCAAAAGCAAAAAGTTATAGTTGATAAACTTGGCAAAACAGATTTCAATGCATCAAATGAGTGGCTGCATGGCTTTAAAAATTGGCATGGTATTTCACATAAACAAATGTGTGTAAATGCTAAAGATGTGGATCTTGAGGTTGCAACAACTTGGCAAGGAAAGCTGGCTAACATCAATCAAGAATGTGCTCCAATTAACATCTTGAAGTGTTATGAAACTGGTTTATTTTTCAAGAGCACTGCCTACTAAATCACTAGCTCTATAAAGTGAAAAGTGTGTAGGTGAGAAATTGTCAAGAGTAACTCACCATGGTTTATGCTACAGCATGCTAAGCAAGATGGAAAAAAAAAACACTTATGATTGGGATATATCCCAAAAGCCAAGGTGTTTAAAAACTCAATCTATGACAGCTACTTGTGTTATAAAAATCAAACGAGAGAGCTTGGATGACAGTAACCCTTACAAAAGTTTGGCTTCACAATTTCAATAACAGAATAAAGGAACAAAACAGAAAACTTTCCCTTTTCTTTGATAATGTTACTAGCCATCCACACTGAATTGTCAGATGTGAATTTGGCTTATTACTAAGCAATAGCCCATGCATGACACTAGTGTTATCTATTTTGCATGTAAGTATAGTATAGAAAGTTGCTTTTGCAGACATTGGTACACAATAACAAAAATTAGTTCAATGTTAGAGTTGACAGAATCAATCATGAGTCTTGATCCTGTTAATTGGCTAGCCAAGACAATAAAAACGATTTTGCCAGAAATATTCAAGAAAGTTGGTTTTGAATCATATAAAATAAATGATGAGATGCTGGAAGCAGATGATGATTTACTACCTGTGATGGAAAATAAAAATGTGGGCCTAGTGTCTGCTATGGAATACACCAACTTTGATAAAAAAATATATATACTCAGATAGTAGTATTCAATCAGTAAATAATGTCAAAGAATCCCACAAAGCCACAGAAAATGACAGCATCCATCCTGATAAAAAAGATGAAGTAGCAGAGGTCAGTGATAATCCCATAAAAATGTGCAAAGGCACTCTACTTCAAATATGGCATCTTGTAAAATTTTGCAGTGCAGGTAAAATATTTTGAACAGATGACATGTTATTGTTAAATAGCATTTGGTGGGTCAGAGAAAATTGCATTTTTGTCTGGAACAGGGCAGAAGCAAAGCAGTCAACTCTGATGGACTTTTGGAAATAAGTGTGGCAGAACTGTTAGTTCAAGGTGTTGGTCAGAACTATTCTGTAGGCCTAGGAGAATTACAGTAATTTTTAAATTTTCACAAATCTTTAAATTGAAGACCATTCCATATAAATTCTGTGAATCTTCATTTCATACAAGCCAATACAGATACATGCATTTTCTTTTCAGAATAATTAAAACGTGTGTAAGCATTTCAAAAATATGTTCTATGGGGCGCATAGGATCTATAATAGGCTAGATTCATATAAGCCGGAAAGCTGTCTAACACAAAAATTTCCTCTGGTCCCATCAGTTACTTGCAGTTTTCACTGTACTAGAATAAATTAGCAATGGAAATAATATTGAGAAATATTTTTAATCATTGATGTTATGTAAATTGATTTTTTTCTCTCCCTTCCTAATTTTAACAAATAATAAACAGTCTATAAAGTGGACAATAAAACAGTCTAATAGGTATTTTATACAGCACAAGTTTACACCTGTCAGAAACAAAGATAAGCAGGAGTTAGACATACAAATTTAAAAAAAAACAAAACACAATGATGAGTGTTCAAGCTTTCTTCCACGTTTTTTTTTTAGGTGGAATCCACGACTGACATTTCAACAAAAGTTTATTTTTATGCAATGAAGCTTCAAGAATTAAATTTCGCACATTTTGTTGGGTTTTAGCCTGACAGTTTTTAGACCAGATTTTAGTTTCAGAAATACTGAAAAAAAAATTTAAGCTTTATGTAATCTGTACTTCAGCATTTAAAACAGAAAATACTTTTAATGTAGTACTTTGAAAAATGGGCCACCACAGAACACAGCTTCCACCATGTTCATGAACAGAATCTTTAACTTTTACTTTACAATATTTCTAACATACAAATTCAATGCTTGTCAGTTATAGATAATATTTTTGGACAACTTACAACTAGTCATTATTTTATATAACTTCTTAATAATTATTGTTTTTTTATGATGAAAGCAACAGCAAGTTCATGAGATCTTGTTAAAAAAACAAAAATAACAATACTTACGTCTTCTTTCTCTATCTCGAGATCTTTCTCTGCGCCTTTCTTTAAAAAAAAAGTTAATTAATTAATTAGTTTTGAAGTACAAAGAAATGTAAATAAAATCTAAATACTGTAACATGAAACATTTAAAAAAAAAAAAGAAAATGGTAAATAAAAGTTGATTCTGCTGTTTTCTAAAGAAGTCTACAAGTCAATCAGAAATTTAATGAACAGTAATTCTGTTTAATCAGACCTCAATATACATAAATTTGATTCAATTGGCTAATTCTTATAAACCATAAACAGTAGTACATTTAATGTTGCAAAAAGTATTAAAATAAGAAAAAAAATTTTAAAAAAAAAATATAAACAGACAGACAGAAAGTTCCTAATAAATACATGATTACCATATATTTCATTATAGATACCTGTTATAAATATCCTGATGGTTTCCATGTTTTAAACAGACCAGATTAACAAGAGAATTATGAAATATTAAAAAATGGATTCTTCTTGGTGTGACCCCTGGTGACAGCACCCACCACCTAGCAATTCATGTATTCTACATTTCTACATGAGAAAATTACTTTCCATCTATTTACTCATAAGAATAAATATAGATATAAAGATGTTTTTAAATATTAAGGTTTTTTTAAAAGTATGATTGTACCAATAAAAATAAGAAAAATTAAATCAAGTTTATAAAGATGTCTCTACTGACTTCTAATTAATAAAATGACAGTTTCAGTTACTTTAGAAGGTATTTTGGTTTCCATAAAATAATTTTAATAAATAAAATTAACATTTTAACTTGCTTCTATCTGCTATTTTAGCTGCAAAATCTTTTTATGCAAATGTTTACATAATTTTCAGTATCCCTTCATTTTAGATAACCTCAAATTAAAAGCAACTTTTCTTTTAATTTAATATCAATTCATTTCAAGGAGATTTTTGAAGCCATGTGGAAAAGGCATCAGAGACCAATTTGTGGACATAAGCAATCACTATAGAAGATACAAAATGAGTGAAAAACAAGACGGCCCAGCAAGTACAGAGACAATAAACATAGGATGATACTTTGCAAAGACCTCTATCATGGAATGATGTGGAAAATAGCACCATTGAAGCTCAGTTTCATTATAAGACCAAGTTACGAACACACTTGTTAAAGTGAAAAAAAAAAGTAATGAGCAAAAGTGCGAGCTGCATGGTAGCAACCAAACCATGGACCTGTCCTGCAGAGTGGTTCTAGCAAATGGATACACATGGAGGCACACTGAAGTTTTGAGGAAAGCCAATGCAAGATTCAATGTAACCAGAAAAAAAAGTTGCTTTCACAGTCAACATTTTTCCTTAGGGAAAGCCAGTCCAGCAGTCTTCCATACTGTGTCCTGGACTGTGCCAATGATTGGGGTATGGCAGTTGACTTAGTAGATATATGTGAATACCTGTAGGTAATATCTAAGATTGGGCAGAGACCAATTTTGGTGCTAACACAAGAGAAAAGCAAAATGTTTATTGCAACTAAGCTGGCTATTCCATACAATAAGTTTAAGTTGGTAAAATATGAAGAACTAATGAAACATCTTCATTCAAAGCCTTTGATTTAGTAGGAGCATCAGCATACAATTTCTTTGAAAATTTAGGTCTGTCAACCTAACCAAAGCTGCTAAAAGGGTATCTTGCTGGATATGGGACAAGAGGGCTGACCATAGCAGTTAATCTTGGACTACAGAATTTCTCTCAGTAACTGTTGGAAGAGTTGTTGGTCAGACATTAATGTGGAAGAGCAGTAAGAAATATTGGGTAAGAGGTCCAGACACACGAAGTTATGAAACATCAAGAAAGACCACATACCAGCAAGGATAATCAAACAGATCATCCAAGTGTGGTCCAGCCCACCTAAAGTAAAAGAAAATTAAAGGTTGCGATGGCTTGCTCCTCATGAGTTTCTCATCCTCCTATCCTGTTTTGTTGTTTTTATTACATACAAAGACCACTCATTTTAATCCATCAGTTCAAAAAATTGTAAAAGACCTTTACTTATATAATAGTAAAAAGCTGTAGGAATATTTTCTCTGGGCAGATTAGCAAAAAAAGTGGGAAAAAAAAATGCCAACCTGCTAAATTCTGTTTGTATCTACCTTTAGGGACGTTCAAAAGAAAGCCGGCTCGATATCATTACGGTGATTGATGCTACTCCAGCCAGGTTTCATTTTAGTGTCTCTGGTAGAATACCTCTCTCGCCCTAAACAAAACTATATCCGTTTGTACATACTACGCTGAGATGAAGCCCAGCTGAAAGCAGAATCGCATCGGGCCAGATTAAAGTCGGTGAGATGGGGTGGGGTGGGGGAGGGGGGAGAGCCGCCAGCAGCAGTCACTAACCCTGAAACAGAAGGGATCGTGACAACAAGGAAAAACGATGTTAACTCGGGTTTTAATGCACCAACCCCAGCACACACACTGGCCGTTGCCATAATGCTTCCCTGGCATATCTAAAGGGCACGAACGAGGTGTGGGAGGGAAGTTTCACAAACGGCCGACACACCCGGGAGCTCCGGCCGGCCGAGGGGATGCGGAGCCCAGAGTCACGTCCATTGTTTATTACAGAACTGCACCCGGTACTGACCTTTCCTCGGTGAACGGGAACGACTTCTGCCTCGAGGCATGCCTAGATATTATTTAAATAACGGTTCTCAAAGCGAACTTCTGTAAAATTTCAGCTAATTTTAAAACGCATTCAAAATTGCATTTCAGTAGCTGTCCGCGGAAAACCATTCAACTTTCGACGCCATCTTGAATTACGCATGGCAACGTTTGCGAGACAAGAATAAAAAATAAAAAAAAAAAAACTTTTAAATTAATTAACCCAATTAATTGAAAGATACAATTATCTATATTAGTTAATTTATTTTAAGTGTTACGCCAAATTTACTATAACGAAAATCAAAGTATTAAAATTTTTTTTTTTTTTTGTTAGACATAGTAGTGTATTTGAAATAAATATGAAACATTACACGATCCACCTGCGTAGCCTCCGTGGCCTAATGGATAAGGCATCGGCCTCCTAAGCCGGGGATTGCGGGTTCGAGTCCCGTCGGAGGTGCTTGTTGGTTGTTTTGACCTTTTTTTTTTTTTTTTCTTTTTCTTAAAAATATTAAAACAAATAACTTGTCGAATTACTCTAGAAACTTAGTAAGATAAACGAGAGAATATTTTGAGGAAGAATTTTTATATTCTTTTTACCTAATAAATTTGGATTCTGTACATGGCCCCTCCCCTCCCCTCCCCATCACAAAATGTCACTGATAAAGATTGGCCTAAGTGGACTGCTGATACAGAAAGATGAGAGAAACCAAATCAGCAGCTAGACGACAAAGTCAAGCAGCATGCTATGCTAACTTACTGCTCATCTGTAATACTGTTGCAGCTTTTTTTACTAATAAATTCAATAATTCATTTGCATTTTATATAAAGTAAAAATCTAATTTTTTTTAATAGTTCAAGATGTCATGCTGGTTGTAGTAAAATATCGCCTAGTTGTGCATTACATCCCTTCACTTTCAGATATGAGGACAAAAAAAAGCATTAATATTCAAAATCTGGCTTCCTTTTAACTTTGAAATGTGCATCATTTTCATGTAGAGATTATTAATGCATTTAAATCTTTCAAACATTCCATCTACAGAATGCTGAAGCAATTGCTGATGGCACTATCTCCATTTGCATATGTTAGAAATTTGACTAATTTTAATTAAAACAATTGAAATGACTAAGTCTCTGATCTTAACTTTTGATAATTTTTTCTTATTTCATGTGTACAGTTTTTTTTGATGATGATGCCAACATACAAATTTGTTAATATTTTTACCCCCCCCAAAAAAAAAACAGCTACCATGGTAACCAGTGATCGGAAACCATTTCAAAATATAACAAACATAAGAAAATCAAACCAATGCTGTGCGCACATTATGGTACAAAAACAGATGTGTCCTCTATGCCATATTGGCATTGACATCAACCTACTAAAATTGCAATTTTAGCATATGCAGCACAAATTGTTGTTGAAAGCACAAAAATCAATCCCAAAAATCCCATCACACTATTGTACACCAAATAGTTGTATAAAATGCCAGAAAAAGAGAGATCCCATAATCTTTAAAGTCCAACCAACATGAGAGAGCCATCAGGATTATGAATTGGTCAAAACAACCACTACATGTCTAGCAGGATGTTTTCAATTGATCAACTTTACCAGAGATCAAATGTGACCATGAACAAGACTGCTCCATCCAGGTATGTCACAACAATGGAGGCAGCTGTAGCAATGAGATGATGATGTGGGGCCCACAGGCAATCTGGCTACAATTAAGAGCAGCAGGACTAAGTACAAGAAGCTCTATGTTGATCCTGTTTTGACAAGAGATTACTGTTGGCAACCTTTACTGTGGGCACTGTCAAGATCAAAGATTTTTCTTTTTTGGATGTTTGTCAAATTTCCAAACCATGTGTACAGATAGTTTATAAGAAATCATTTTAATACTCAGAGGCAGATAACTCTTAAAAGATTTATGTATGTATGTTAATTTCTCTTTATTACAAACATATACAATCCCAAATATTTTGCACATCTTAAAAGTTAAAAAAATCATTAAGTCTAATTATTATATGCATGATTTTTATCATGGTTAGAGTGAAGTGAAACAGTGTCTACTTCTTCATATATTGTATTAAACACATGCATAATCCCTTCTGGCACCAATGTAAGTGCATACATGCAGAACCAGCCAGCCAAGTTCCGTTTCAGTAACAGTTACCATTTTGTATGAAACCAGGTGGTTAAACTGGCAGTCAAACCGCACCAACAGAAGAGCAGAAAATCCCTACTCTTCTGTTTGGCGATTGGAGGAAACAAGAGTGCAAGGAAGAAACCTTTCAGACTGGTACAGAAAAAGAAAGAAAAAAGCATATGGGAGATAATGAAACTGAGCTAATCCCAAGCAAACAATGGTGGTAGGCTGGCATGCTATGCTCTCAGTCATCTGTACCCCCCCCCAATATATTTCATTATTTACTAAAGATTATTTTACTATAGACAATACATAGTAAACTGCATTGAGAAATTAGTTCTAGTGTTTTCTCATTAACCATATATCTGAATAAAGACGACAACAAAATCACATACAAACAGAATCTTGCAGAAAAACAAATCAAGCTAATCAGCTTTGCTTACAGGGTTACTTAGCATACCAGCGCCATATCACCAGATGCTGTTTCCTTAAAGCTGCTACATATACAATTTGAATCTGGTTTCATCCACTGATAATTTAGAAAACCTTCTCACAATGCAATGCTATGAAAACTCATGGTTAGAGTCCGACCATCACTGACTTCTAAATGTTTAGCTATCAAACCAACAAGGTAGCTAAAGTACTGTGTTCGAAGCAAAGATACAAAACTTTGCTGGTAAGAAATCATGTTTGAAAATGTAATATAAAATAAAAAAAAGTAGTGTAACAGCAAAAAATTAGCAGACATTTCATTTTTAAAGGGAGGGCAAGGCTATGATCGAACCTTAAATCTGATTTAGGTAAAGGAAAAAAGTCTTTCTAAGTCTCAGAGGATTCATTCTATACATCATTTAAGTGTAACAGAACATCATAGGTTTTTAATCATTTTTGTCAAAGATAATTACATTAATTGTTAATATTAAACTTTATTTTATCTACCATACAATAACTGAAATCATGTCAAATAAGGCAACCAGTTTCCAATGATGCAGAGCCTTACTTACATTACATCATGACTTGGTTTAAAAGTTTTTTAGAAACCCAAACAAAGCAATTTGCTGATTACTAGAAATACATTCTGGAAATTTGTGGTAAATGTCTGTTAAAAAATGTTAGTTGTATTTCTTACAAAACAAGAAATAATGCTGAAAATAAACTAGAGTGGTCACAAAAAAACAAACAATAAATCTACAACAAAATACGAAATTTGAGTGGCAGGAATGGCGTAGTGCACTCACTAAATGGTGAGACCAAAATTTAGATCCTGCAGTCTTTTTTCTTCTTTTTCTGGGTACCATCATTTCCTCCCACCTCCTGGCAGAATTTTTTGCTTACTCCACCCAAGCAGTGCAAAAAAAATGTCCTGTGACCAGCAGCTTGCCTGGTTACAGATTCTGTGAACGGTTCCTCTGCAGCATCCAATCACTAGATGATGATTACACTTTGAATTCTCTGTATAACAAAGAATAGACTGCAACCGTAGCACACATAAGTACTTCACCACTGAAGAATACATTCAGGCAAGTTTTCAGATTAATTTTAATATGTTTATTTAACCATCAGTATTCACAAGTTAAAACCTCGAATGATGAAACTGCTATGGTTACAAAGTCATCCTTTTTATTATCCCTTACAATAAACTGGAATTCATAGCTACTGTTTCAAATACATGCCCATAAATTTCTGCACAGAGCTGCCAATCCAGAAATGATAGAAAAATAACATCACATACACCAAATAGTGAGGGGAAGCAAAAATTATAAAAGTAAAATAAGAAAAACATCATTTCATAAGTTTACAGAGAATCAGTAATATTCTTAAAGGAAAAACTAATGAACTAAACTGAGGTATGTTCACTGGTTAGCATATATATATTTACTTACTTATACTTCAGTTATGAACAGAGACTATACTTTTATATACATTTTTTGTTCTAGAGATAGAATTAGAAAGTTTAAAAGAAAATTTGTTTTTTTTTTTATAAGTTTTTCTTTTTCCTATTGTTTGGTATATAGTTTTCTATTACACAAATGGTTTTCTATGCATATATTTGCACATTTATTGTTAAATTTATAAAGGATATCACACATCATTCAATTTAGTTTATACAAATACTCACTCCATTTACAATAATGTGTTTTGTCTTTTTAAAATACTTTTCAATTTTAAATTCTGCAGATGAGAGAGAATTTTTAAAGACAACAAATGTTGCATTTCCATCATTAATAATGAAAAAGAAAAAACTATAGAAGTGTAGCAAAACAACTCAGCAATGAATTATTTAGTTAGCAGTTCCTTTGATAATTCCAGATATCCAAACTTTGCATAATGATTATGGCAGAATAAAGTGCATCCAATAAATACTGAAGGGTCCCATTTACAGGATAATAAAGAATTTACAAAATTAAAATAAAGGAAATTTATACACAAATTGTATGGATTGTATAGGCTCATGGGCTAAAAATACAAACAATGCAGTTGATCAAATATAGTTTTCTTAAAACCAATGCATTGTACAAACATGGAATTGTGTACCGTGTAAAATTCCTAAAGCTCGATCTTTAAATGGTTCTTAGAAAATAAGCCATATGCTCATTCTTGGAACAAAGGGGCTCTATATAAATTGTAAACTTCCTGCCTTGCCTCATCCTATAGAAAATTATTATAAGTATAAAATACAACAAATCACACATGGATAATTTATGAAAACTATGCTCAAGTTGTTCCAAACTGAACATCACAGTAAATTTGATTAGCAAAGGTGCCTCCTGTAGAACAAGTAAAAATTCTTAGACAAAAAATTGTGATAAGCACCTAATCATGATTTGGTTGCTGCCATGTTTAAACATTCTCTTGATCCCTTTCTTCATCATTTATCTTTAGTTCTTCATGAGGAAAGGCTAACCAGAACCATTCTGGAACACTAAATGTTCTCTCTTATTTCATCGGAAGCCAGTTTAAATAAAAAAAATTCTACTCCTTTAAAGATATTTACAATTATTCTATTATGTTTTATTAATTGCTGTTAGTGTCTTTGTTTTTCAAATTTCCTTGTATTTTTTTCTGAAGCGATAAATGCTTTCAGGATCAGTATGGTAGCAAAATGGCGTCAGAAACACTTGAGAATACAACAGTTTTGTTTTTACGGATATTACATCAACATATGAAATGCCCTTAACATGAAAAGTAACAAAAAAGAATATTCTTGGATTCAAAAAGATGTTAGAATTTAAAATTGTTACCTAAAAAAAAAAAAAGGGAAGAAAGAAATCAACTCTTAACTGTGTTAACAAGTGAAGTGCGTCATAATTTGGTCTCCGTTCTGCTTTCAGATTTAAAAGCTTACAATAAAACAGACTCTAAAACATTTCCACAGAGCATTAGGTCCTCTACAGGCAGGAGGAGGATACCTTTACAATCTGCTGCTTGGAAAAAGAAAAAGAAAATGTAATAAAAATAAACTAGAAAACTTTTTTAAAAGCCGGTCTTAAGAAAGAAAAGTAAAAAAAACTTGTTTTTTAACCCTTAGAGCCTGGTGTTCTGCTATATAATGTAGATAGATTACAATGTCTAACTTCTCGGCGAGAGAGACAGTAGCTATTTTAAGTTCAACACTTCCAACATCAATGGTTCAATTTCTGTTGGATCAACCTGCAGTAAAACCCTGGAATGCTCTTCACTTAGTCCCTTGAGCTCAGCAACCCTCTGAAGCAAAAAGGGAAACATTTCTCGTGCGTGAGTGAAGGAATACTCTGCTTCCAAGTAGTGTTTCAGAAGGTTTATGTAATGGTCCTGGATGTCAGACACTAAAGTTCGGCTCTTTAGGTTGACTCCATCTGGCTGGAACACAGTGATTATCTGTAGCAGGCACATTATGGAGTGATTGTCTTGCACAATACTTTTCAACAAACGACAGTATCGTGTGTGAGAATCGTGCAGGTCCACGTAGCCAGTCGCCTCCTTTAGAATGCTGGTCGGTATCTCCCCCTTCGGTGTGATCCACACATCCTTTTCCACTGAGTAAAATGCAACAGAGCGAAGAAGAATCGTATTCAAGACACACGCTTTTAAGGAAGCAATCTGATCATCTTGACTCAGAAGCCTGAAGTCACCGAGTCTCTTAACAAATTTTATAAGCCGTCGCACTGCTACTTCCGAATTGTTAACAAGCTGGTTCACTGTTGAGTAGTCTGAGTCCTCAGGATAACTGCAGTCTGTGGTTGAAGCAAGTGTGGACTCATAGAGCTCTGTCACACTTTGTATGCATGCTTTTTCATCTCCTGATAGCTTACGGTAAAAACTGCGCTCTTCTGGCAGTGAATCAATGTTTATGACGGGCTGCAATGACACTGCACACGATTTGAGAGATGATGTTGTTGTTGTCTCAGTGTTGATCACTTCTGTCCACTCTGAGCAGCTCCTTTGTTCTGATAAGGTCACATCCTGCTGCTGCTTGAATTTGCAGTGACGTTTCTGCCGGTTTTGGATAACTTTTGCCATTCGCATCTTGCGTTCTAATTCATCTGAAATTATGTTTTGAAAATATTTGAAAAATTGTTTTCTAAAATACCACCACCTTTCTAACAGTAAAAAATCATAACATTACTATAAGAAAAGCATCCCATGTCTCCTCTTTTAACATTAACTTCTCCATAGTTTCAGATGCATGTGAACTTTGATTTTTCTTATTAGCACTTGTTGCTTGTGATTTTTTTGTTTGGAGAGAAGGTACCTTTTTTTTTTTTTTTAGAATTTATTCTTTTGAAAAGAAACTGTTTCACCTTTGATTCTAAGTGACCGTGTCACATAAACAATTGTAAAAGCAGTGATCTTGAAATGACTCAGGTAAGCTGATCATTTCCTCACCCAGTAATCAAACTTGGTTGACCTTTTAAAGGAACACTACAGTATCTCAACAATTAAAATTTACCTATATTGTTAACTCCAAAGGAATTTAAATTAAAGAATTTTTCAATACTTTTCAGACATGTGCTTTATGACACTGCAGCTTTCCTGTCAAGACGAGAATAAAAATCTGCCCACCATAGGTTTGCATAATGCTAGATGGCGTTTAGTTATGCATTATGGGAGATGTGATGAATAAGCATTGGTATGGGTTTGACTTTTTCTCCTCTCACCACAAATGCAAAAGAGAGATAAAAATACCAGATGGCATTCCTCCAGATTATCAATATGGAAATGTTTTATTATTCCATACATGCATTTGGTAGTTTGTGACTGGTGATTTTAGCATCAAAAATAAATAATAAATAGCAAGAATATATGTTGAAATTGAAATCTTCAGGGTACTTTTATCTGTAATACAGCCTAGCCATCTCCCCACCCACATCACCAACAGCAGCAAGCAGGCAAAGCCGAAACCGACATCTGCCGGTTCTGCACGGAAGAGGAAGAGTCATTCGAACACCTTTTGATGCATGCCCTGCCTTCCTGGTGGACCATCATCACCATCAGCTGGGTCTCTCCTACAACGAACTCTCTCGACTTCCACGTGCAGCCATAGCGCTACTGAGGACTATCCTCAGGTGACGCAACAACACAACAGCAGCAGCAGCAGCAAGCTAGCCTTAGTAATAGTTAGAAAAAAAGTAGTTAAAATTTTTAAAAACTTTTTTTTTTCAAGTGTACTCATGGTCAAGCCATGGGTTTTGCTTTTGTCATATTAACATTAAGATACCAGCTCACCTAAAATCATTTCTTGTTTCATGCCAATACTAAAGCATTTTACTAATCTGCAATGTGGACAGAACCGTCGAGTTTTCAAATCTATTGAGCAATTTCCTTGAAAAAGGCACTTGGTAGTCTGAAAGACAAAACAAATTAACATTTTTATAAGATGCCACTGCTGTAATACTTCTACTTTATAAATATGTAATAAAGTTGTCTTCTTGGGAGGGAATATAGTTAGTATTGTGGATGTATCACCACTTTTAAAATAAGAATTTGGTCAAATGTCAGTAAAATTGTAACTGGCTGCTGAAATAACTCGCAATTTTTTAATGTGGCATGTGTGCTAGATTTGAGAGAAAAACCAACATAAAATGTGATGATACCTACATGCTTTTGAGTATTTAAAACTGGGATTTCTTTAGGTAGTTTTGTGAATAATGAAAGGTGGTATAGTATAAATAGCTGATTACAAAATAACTGGTAGAATTTTGTAATATGTTAAAGATAACACATGACAACTAGAGAATAGTAGAATTTTCTGGATGATGTGTCAGAAGATCAGATTAAATTTCTGTGAGATATTCATCCAAAGTTAATTGGCTACCTTGAGAAAATAAAGCTAAAAAACAAATAGAAATAAATTCATCCAAAAAGTGTTGCCAAATGGCTAACTTTAATTTTTAGATTAACAGGTGACTGACTGCTCCTGAAGATTTTTAAAAAAATCTTTTGAACAATGACAGCATCCCTAAGAATTTTCAGATTATCTCACAATGCGATGTTGTGAAAGTCAACCTCATTCAACCATCTAAAAATACAACAAAAAGCAACTGAATATAAACATAGTTCTCTCCTTTGGCTTTTTAAAAAAATTACAGATATTACAGTAAACTCTGGATATAGCAGCACTCTATCTAACGGCATATGTCACAGCTCTGGCAGCAGACACAGCAACCAACTTAAGTTTGTTTACAGTCACCATTTTGGAAGCAAGCATAGTTCATTTCTTATCATATGATAATTTTTGCACTCCTCAACAATGGCTCCTATATTTGACAAAGCAAGCATAGTTCATTTCTTATCATATGATAATTTTTTCACTCCTCAACAATGGCTCCTATATTTGACAAAGCAAGCAATGGAGAAAAACGGAGGATGACTACACTTAACATTGCCAATAAAATTGAACTAGTCAAGAAATTACAAAAAGGTGTGAGCGGGAATGTTTTGATGTGTGAGTACAGTGTTGATTTGTTGATCCTTCTCCTGATGCAGCAATTGAAACAACAATGCCAGAGCAGCAGCAGGTAACAGAAGAGAAGCAAACAGTGTTGTGTAGTATATAGTTGTTCTATTATGCACATGTAACATGTTGTGCATACATTTTTCAAATATAGTTGTTTTATTTATGCGTATTTTCTATATATGACTTCATGCATATTTTTTTAAAGTGGATTGTGTTTCATTTATGCATATTTTGCGTATGCAACTTGATGTAAATGTGTTTTTTTGAATATTTTGATTAAACTGGCAGCATGTACACATCCATTTTATATTCTACTTATTTATACCTCCCTTATACCTGGATGCTCCACATAACGGCATCCCCAATTCCCTGAGGGTGCCATTATTTACAGAGCTTACTGTATGTCAGCTTCTATAGCATTGCATTGTGGGAACAAACTACTTTTGTTTCAGAGTCCACCACTCTGCATTGCAACCATTTGAGCGCTCTTTTCCTTTTAAACCTTTTGATGAGCACATCTATATACTTATGAAGAGTTGGTATCAACTGGATTACTTTGTCAGGATCAGTACCCACTCTCCATAAATACACAGTCATACTCTACAAAGGGTTAAATTCACTCAACACAACAAAATCTCTGATGCTAAAAGAAATGGCTATTGTGCTGAGAGTGTACCCTTTTTGTTTGGTTTCACAAGCAACCACTTCATGGTAATTTTTTTTAAAAAATAAAAAAAAAAGCAAATTATGTTGGCTGCTTTTTCTGCATTATTTACACTTAATGGATTCCTCCCCAGAAAGCTACCAAGTATTTATGAAATATACAGACATAAAGAAATGTTTGAGTTAATTTGCAGATCAGATCCTTACTGAAACTATTGTCAGAGAGTAGCATTTAATTGTGCTGACCTTCATTTATCTTTTTCTTTTATATATTATTCAAATTTAATTAAATGTAAAATCATAATAAAATAAACAGAATCTTCTTCATTGTTTTGCCATCTTAATAATCAGGGGGAAAACAAACAAAATAGCGTTAGCCATTTAATCCCATGTACTATTGGACATATCTTGACATTATGCTTTCTCGTTACTGGTCAAGTACATGTATTCAAAGAACTATAAGACTGGCTTTTATCTTATGAGAAAAATTTACTGATTTTCAATTGACTTTAAGAGAGGTGAATGAAGAATGTGACAAAAAAAAAGAAAAAAAAAACAAAGGAAGTGAACTCCTGTCTTCTAATATACTACAAACCTTTCTGCGTCCTGCGTTTCTTCTGAAAAAAGCTTTGCAGGATTCGCACGTAACAGCATTAAAATTATATCCCAGAGCAATGTCTCCACACACTCGGCAGTATTTATCATCTTTAATCTTTGATTGTTTTTTAGCTGGGGTTACGCTGATGCCTGATTGACTGGGTATCTCATCAGTCTTAATTTTCTCTGGCCATGGCTGTTTTATAACTGGCTCAGCATTTTTGATGCTATTTGTGACTTTCTGAAATGAAGAATATGCTTAGAGTTTTCCTGCCATTCCTTTTTATTATTTTACTAAATTTATTTATTAATGAAAATTTTAGTTATTTGGGAGAAATCCAAATTATTTATTCTGCTAAACAACATTTGTTTTCTTTTTAATATTTTTGATTAGAAACCAAAAATAAAGTTTGAAATACCTCACTAAAAATGCACATAATAAATTATTAAATCAGCAACTGTTTTAATATTTCGTTAATTATTACTTTATAATTTGCTTATTAATTAATGGGTCAAACGATTATTGGTCACATACAAAGAGAAAAAATAACTTAAATATTTCCAAATAAATCACAAAAAAGATTTTCCTGCAATTATTTTTTTTTAAAAGAACTTTAACAATAGTTTTTCTAGATTTAGCTTAAAATAATATGAAAGTTATCGATAACACTATTAAGCAAGACCAACATTCTTGTTTTTGATGTCCTGCAAGGGATCGTTTGTCTGTCTTTGTTATTATTTGTTTCCTTAATTTTACAGCATCACTATTTATCTGGGAGGATAACTGAGAAATGAGGTGCACTTCAGTAACAACCATTTTGCTACATAAAATATAAATACAAGTTTATTCTTGCCAAGATCACAGGCACAGTTCTGTGTTTATAATGTATTAATAAAGAAAGGGCAACAGTACCTCATCAAACTGGTTAACATAATCAGTAACTGTGTTTCTCTACATCAGAAGGTGGCTTGGAGGAGACCCACAAGCACAGTTCTGTGTTTATAATGTATTAATATAGAAAGGGCAACAGTACCTCATCAAACTGGTTAGCATGATCAGTAGCCATGTGTCTCTACATCAGAGGGTGGCTTGGAGGAGACCCACAAGCACAGTTCTGTGTTTATAATGTATTAATAGAGAAAGGGCAACAGTACCTCATCAAACTGGTTAGCATGATCAGTAGCCATGTGTCTCTACATCAGAGGGTGGCTTGGAGGAGACCCACAAGCACAGTTCTGTGTTTATAATGTATTAATAAAGAAAGGGCAACAGTACCTCATCTAACTGGTTAGCATGATCAGTAGCCATGTGTCTCTACATCAGAGGGTGGCTTGGAGGAGACCCACAAGCACAGTTCTGTGTTTATAATGTATTAATAAAGAAAGGGCAACAGTACCTCATCTAACTGGTTAGCATGATCAGTAGCCATGTGTCTCTACATCAGAGGGTGGCTTGGAGGAGACCCACAAGCACAGTTCTGTGTTTATAATGTATTAATAGAGAAAGGGCAACAGTACCTCATCAAACTGGTTAGCATGATCAGTAGCCATGTGTCTCTACATCAGAGGGTGGCTTGGAGGAGACCCATCTCAAGAACTGTCTGCCGACCCATCGATATAAATAAAAAAAAAAACGTCACCTGGTGCGACGAACTTATCGCTTCTTTGCAAATCTACATTTTACTGCTAAGTTGGAGGGAAAAGAAAGAAGAAGAAGAACGAAGGGACAATAGGGAAAAGGCTAAGATCGGTGCTTGACGAGTGATGTTATTTCGTTTTAAAGGGAGCAGCAGAAACCCATCTGCTTCATTCAACTGGGAAAGAGGGTGGGGTTAGGTCGCTCGCGACAGCTGGGAGCTTTACCTCGCTAAAACTAAACCTGATCCCTCAAAGTCACTTTGAGTTCTGTTATTTAGAAAGCGTTTTTCCATCAGCTGTCAACGAACCGACAAAGCGGAAATGGAGAGGAGAAGGCACTCTCGACACTAACCTCGACATCAGCCATACTTCACCATATTTGCGTGTTCCAATCCCATCATGCAACTGTCCCGGGGGGGGGTTCCAAAGTGCCAATTTCTGGGTCGCCAAGCAACGCCGGTCTGCTGACCAAGTCCCCTCCTCCCCTGCTCATCACTTTCACATTAAAAAAAAAAATAATAATAATAATAATAAATAAGTAAATTCTTCTGGTAGTTAGGTTAACAAGTAATCATTTTGTAAACTTTTAACTGAATGCTCGATGCGGTTTATACTAATTAATAAAAAGAGTGACTTTTACATATAATCCGTCATATTTACTCAGAGTTATTTTGTTTTTTTTTTACACCGGTATACTCTTTTTTTATGAACACCGGTATACTCTTTTATGAATAAGACCAACAATAGTCGTCGTCGGTGGTTGCTCTAGCGGTTACTTGTCGTCACTACGTCGTCGGCGAACCTCGATGCGCTGGTGAACGTAGCTTGTAACTTTTGAGCTGTCGGGGGGCGTTGGTAAATAAATAAACGAAAAAAAAAGAAAACTGCATAGTTTAGACTCCTCCTAACACCGACAGCCATGCAGGATAAATAACAATCCAGAGCCGATGTAAGTGTCGAGGATGAAGGGAGCATTTGTTGTTGTTTTTTTTCAAATAGTCCCTTCTATCATCTGGGCAGTGGAAGCTTACTCAAGTCTCTCGCTCCCTCCCTCCCTTCCCCCAACACCTCCTCCTTCTTTTGCTATATATGTTTGTGACCAAAGTGTTGGACTTTCCAGACGAGCACTAAGAAATACACAGGTTATTATTAGGCTCGGGAAAGTACTCATCAAAACTGTAGAATCGGTTGCATATCAATTTCGCTGGCCTGTTAAGTAAAGGTGTTGTTGCTCGTGGTTGTAGATGGCTGGTAAAACAAAAACAGGAGATACTGCCAACATTTCAGCTTTTCTGAACTGGTATTCAACATATCTGCATTAACTGCAGACATGCAAACACTCCCGATTCCCCCGGGAGACTTCCGATTTTAAAGCTCTAATTTTTCTCCCGCCCGATTTTTAAAATCTAGTAAAAACTCCCGATTTTCTTAATATTTACATTAAATTTTTTGAAATGACACATAATTGGTAGAAATTATACTTGAAAATTCTAAAAATATTTTTTTTGCTCCGTAGATATATATACAGTACACCAACCGTTCCATCGCAGACAGCATCGAATTTTGTTTTCCCGTGTAAATCCACCATGGGGGCGCCTCGGGGAGATACTATACTAAGCAAATCACTAAATAATATTTTCTCCCGATTTTAAGATCTATAATTTTGGCATGTCTGTAACTGTGGCACCCTGTTCGGAAGTTAAACTGACACTCTATAACTTCCGTTTACATTTAATATTAAATTTTTTGTTTAACTGACCACATATTAGACTATAAAATTAATAAGGCATTAGAAAATTAATTAAATCTAATAAGAAATGCATTCAGTGCTATGATGCTTAAAATTGTTGTTAATATTTAGAATTAGTATTGTAAAGATTACTTTAGTTATGCGATTGTAACAGCTCATGACGTTAATAGTTATAATGAAACCTTTTGTATACATCATACAGTTTTTTCGGGAAAGAAAGGAGAGGTTGCAAACAGATTACATAAAATCAGATTTGTGATAAAAAGAGAATGACAGTCTTTACAGTATGCTAACACAGTTTATATAAATACGTAAATACTTTTCCAAATAATTTTTTAATAAAAGCTCATGCAAAAATGAATTAATATATAATGCTATTTTTAAAACTAAATTATCTAAAAAAACATATTCAGTAAATAAAACTATAATTTTATTTTTCAGTTTTTTAAATACTGTTTTTGCCAGTGATGGATGTCCAGGTAAATACCGAACTTTTTGCAGGACCAGTCACAGCTTTGATAGTAATTGGTCAGACTGTCATAGCAGGTATTTTTTTTCTTTTTTTCTATTTGATACTTCCAAAAATTTAATAAAAATCTTTACATTCTTATTAAAATTGAAATATGTAAAAGTTATTTTCTATTGGTTGTTGCTCTTTATTAAACTTGTTTATAAAATGTACTGAGTAATCAACCATTCACTACATAAATAGGTATCACTGGATGAAATCTTCATATTTACTAAGGCTATAGACCACTAAAGTCCATCTTTTCATGACATTTTTTTTCCAGTGTGGTCAATAGGAACAAAATCCAGTGTTTAATGATTCAGTAATGATTAATAAAGTATATCTTACATAACATTCACTGATAAAGATGGACTTTATATGATATTTACTAACGTGTTAAAGGCAAGTTTCTGTTCAGAGTAATTATCCTGAACCAAATACAGTATTTAATTAAAGACCATCTTTACCAGATATTTACAGATAGATTCATTAAATATTTATTTTTGTTCAGTGTATAATATTTATCTTAATGACATTTATTGCCTGCATTACAAACTTTTATAAAAATTTACAAATGTCAGTAGTAAACATCTCTACATGATGAAACAGACATAGTTTAGAAATAAATGTAAAAATGTTTTCTACGGACTAGTAACTTATGAGAGTTATTTTATTTTGTTTTTTTAACAGGTATTGGAGAAAATCTGAATATATATGATCTCCATTTACAGAAACAGATTGCTGTTTTAAAAACTTTGCCTTGCTGCAACATTCATGGTATCATTAAAGATGGGGAACAGAGCTTACTAGGTAATTTTTTTTGGAGCAAAGAATTAACTTTGATTATTTTTAATTTAGTTGTTTTATTTAGAAATATTAATTGACTTTTCATGTAAGGATTACAAAGTATTCAAAGTATTATGTCAGAGGTCTATTATATTTTATGAGAAAAGCTTTTTAAAAACAATGTGCTCTTGATTTGAGTTTTTGATGGCTGTCTTCTTTTTTAGACTGTTTGACAAAACCATCAGATTGTTTGCTGTGCATATTTGGAAAAAAGTGTGTTCAAATTATTACTTACAACAAAGAAAATCACAGGTGAGTAAAACAATACCATAGATTGTAATGGGTTTAATCTACTATAAGCTATATTAACCTTAGAAAGATACATACTGTGTAAGCTGTATAATTATTTTGCTGCAAGAAACATTGGGTGGATGGTAAATTAGTAAATATTCAGACTATGTATATTTTATTTTACAGAATGCTATTCAAAACTAAAATGTCAACATTTGAGGACTGGATTTGGGATGCTAGTTGGCTAAAACAAGTAAGTGATTTTTTAAATGAGTAAACAAGCAGCATCTGCAAACAAATGGCATTAAAACAGTTGAAATGTTCAGCACTTTGATTTATCATATTCTTATACTTTCATGCATTCACACACACATGCACATGCATGGGCACAAGAGACTGATCAATTATACAATAAAGAAATGATTATGCATGTGAATAATTACTTATAAAGATTATGTGAGTAACTTTAAGAATATGTTATAATGCTTTATCATTTTAACTGGCCTCTAAAATCTAAAATTTTTATGAATATATCCCAGCTTGTAAAAAAATAATTATAAGTATTTCTTTATGTTATTCATGTTTTATATACACCAAGACATAAGTTAAGCATCACTATATTTTCTTTCACATTAACTAAAATTAAAATGTTGCAGCAATAAAGTATCGCAGTTGGTATTAAAACAACTTTCTTGGCAACACCAGACCTCACCATGCAACCACAATGGTGCAGTATCTTCATTAATGCAACTGAATCTTTTGCTTGGTTTGCTATGACCCCAGATTTCAACCTAATAGAGCATCTTTTGAGATTGAAACAGGCATAGTGTGAAGAGCAATTCGTGGGTTTAGAATATTGCTGATCAGGCCAAAGATTTGCTTGAGAAGTGGAGAATACCATGGACATGCATTCAACATCTTGTGGGCAGAATGAGGAGGTGTGAGGCAATTATCTATACAAGGGTGGTTACAACTAATATTGACATTAAACATTACAATTGGTGAACAGTGGAGTGATGGACTACTGAATAGCCATCATCAAGGTGCCTGAATTCAAATCCCAGTTAGGACCAAGTCAGTGTGGCATACCTTCCTAGCATGGTTTCTTCTTACTCTTCTTCACCAACTGGTAGCATGGACTTCCTCTCACATCTGAGAAAAGAAGGGTTCTAGTAACATTTTCCATATTTGTGTGATGGAGCTTCCATGGTTAACTCTTCTTGCAACTTGATCACCACACAAGAGCCCCTAACTATGTTTAGATAACTTGCTTGGCTAGCAAGGCTAATATCCCTCTTTCTATCTTTTTAGCTTATTGCTGTGAGATATTTTTAAACATCAAATGTCAGGGAAGGAGTTCGACAAATGAAGCAGATCAAGCTTCCTTGACATTAAATCATGCACTTTGCACAATGGTACTTTTTTATTAGCCAGTTTTGTCTTTCTTCCGTGCTATTTTTTTTTAAGTTCTGTATAAGCAAATGTCATTCTTTAATTATCTAACAACTTTTTCTTTCTAAAATAACAGTACTTTGCCATATTAGTTCACTTCTGGTTCATTAATGTTTTAGACTTTACAGTAATTTTACCAGAAATTTGTTTATGGAAAAATCCAGTCATGGCTAAGTTGTCAATTAAAGTATGTCCATGTATCAGTTTAAACACTGCCTTATTTCTTGTTCAGCATAATTTGCTGTTTATGTAAATTACTGTCATTAATTCTTGCTTGTTTGCAAATTATCTTTATTTAAATAGCAACAGTATTAGAAAGGAAATGCGAACAAATACTTTTCTTTTGGTTATTAGAGTAAATTTTAGTTTCCTTGGATTTGTAGGATACTGACTCGCCTTTCATAGCTTTGGCCCTAGGACATAATGTAGTTCTAAGGTGGAAATGGAGGGAGAATGTTGTTATCGACAGAGTTTCCTGTGAAGAACAGTGCATTTTGTATCCTTTCTTTTCATTGACACTACAGTACATAGTAAATATACATATCTCCCTTTCTCTTTCTGACAGCACCTTGTTGTTTTAGTACTACACCACCACACTAAACATCAACTTCTCCAAAGACAATTTTTAGAAATTTTTTGCTTTATGAATGAGAGCACAATGATAATGTTCATATATTTTTTTAAAAAATTGGTATGTAGTATGCATCTAATAAATTGAAGCTTTGGAAATATTCCTTTTCATTATATGAAAATTGACAAGCAAGTAACCAAGAAGATTCCTTGATTGTAAGATATTCTGCTCATTTTATTGGTAATAAATGGGAAGAGCTGGTCCTTGCTGCAGGCACTGTTTATAACCAAATTGTAATATGGGCTCCTGCTGGGCCAGGTAAAGGCAAAGATAAAAAGGTGCTTCATCAACTTTCTGGTCACCAGGTATGATCAGCTTTTATGTTTCATGTAGCAATTTTATGTGCAATTTTGCCATAATATATTCTATATATCAGTAAGGAGTAATATTCAAAATCACACTGAACTACTTCACTAGGATTTGGATGGAGTATATCTTAATCATATTATAGATCATAATATGTAGCATATTAGTATAGTGTTGATGCTATCATTTGGCTAACAATATCTTGCATTAAGTTGTGCCTTGTTTGAGCATATTTTAATTGCTGCTTTTTTAAAAAAAATTATGCAATGAGATTTATAGATACAGAAGACAAAAAATTAATCTGCCAAAAAAAAAGGAATCTGGAGAAATATATTAATTTGTAAGAAAATGATTAACTGAATAATTTAAGTGAATTTCATGAAGTTCTTTCACTTTTGTTTGTACCATTTGTGAAAAATCCTTGATATTAAGCAGACATTTTTAAAAAAATGTTTATCCATTTAGGATAAGAGTGGAAAATTTTAACATGTTATCCAGAAGATGTATAATTTAACAGAAAATGAAGTGTTTTAAACATATTGACTTGTAATCTATTTACTTTTTTGGCATTTTAAATCTTTCAGGGGGTTATTTTCTCTATTGACTACAATACCAAACAGCAGCAGATATGTTCAGCATCAGATGACCGTAGTATACGTGTATGGCAACTTCAGTTTCCTTTCTCAACTGATCACCTGACTGTGGATTCTTGGGCCAATATTGACAGCAAACTACTGAAAGTGCTATATGGCCATGTAGCAAGAGTTTGGAGAGCTCACTTACTTAGCAATGGAGTTGTTAGTATAGGGGAGGTGAGCTAGCAATTTGTTTTCATTTGGATTTATTAGCCCAGTTATTTAGTAAGTACTTGATTGTGCCATTTTATTTTTTCCCTGGATGTGCATGAGTTTAACAAAGTAAAACCATCTTTAATTTTTGGATGACAAAAAAATTCAATAAATTTAAAAAGAGATAGAAAAATTATTATAACCATCTTGTGGAAGCAAGGGTGCAGAGTCTGTTCAGTTAGGTTTAGTTAATCTTTCAAGATGCTCCTGTTTCTTTAATTACCAACTCTTATTATGTATAATCCATAAGAATTATGAAACAACTGCAGAATTGCAGTGTCCATCATTTGTTGTGTAACTGTTTATTCTTGAGTTCATTGTAAATTATAAACCAGTAGCCTGCATGCTGACTGACATTGGTACCCAAGGCATCCACCAGAGGAAACCCTGTGGTTTTTAATTTTCTAAACCAAGTGGAGAAAAGATTGCAGAGATCAGCCACCCATCTACCACAGAAGGCTCCTACTACAACTCTATATTTTGGATGTGGAAGGAAACAAGAGGGCCCAAAAGAACCCACAATGCTGCCTGGGAAAGAGCAGTGAGAGATGCTATGCCATGGACATACACCAAACCAAGCTGGCAGTTTAGACCAAGATTCAAACTCAGGCTCTCAACCTCAGCAGTCTAGTGCCACTCATTAGTTCTATTATTACTGTATTTTAATTAGACTCATTTATTATTGTTGTTAAAGACTATACTATCTGTCCTGCATCAAAAACTACACTTGCTTGTGACAGAATAATTGCAGTTACATTGTTATTGCATAATCCATCAAAATGAACCATAGATTAAGAGTCACACAAGTACACAGTTTATTGATTTTACTCATCTCCCCTAGACTATGAATGGCTATTCTTTAACAATAACATTGACATCATGTACTCTAGAATATTATTTTTGCTTTACAAGTCTTTTTAATTTTATTTTACGATGAAAATCTTATAGGATGCCACTTGTTGTGTTTGGAATTCAGAAGGAAAAATAGTGAAAAAGTTCAAAGGTCACAAAGTAAGTTTTTTTTTGCTTTTTATTTAACCATGTTTAATTTAAGCAAATATTTCAAACATTTTTTCTTATGTAAACAATCAGTTTAAGCAAATCTATTGTTATTCATAACATATCATTCATGCCTTATACCATTTGTTGGTAAGTTGCATAGCTCACGCGCTATGAGCCATTGCACACAAGAACAAAGAGATGCGGATGGCCTCGGTGTTGCCTCCTGGACCAGGAATATCAGGTTTTTGGTTGGAGGTCTACTTCTTTCCAAGACTGTGATCCAAACCACCAGCACTTTTTTATCTTATGCTAGTGACAGATGTTCAAATTAAGCTCGGATGAACTAGAATCATTGTAATGGTACCAGCTCACTCTTCCTTGAGTTTCATTTAGGGAACCTTAGTATAAGCATAATGTGGAGAGAAAAAAAAAAAAAACAATTGATTCTATAATTTTTGTTTGTTTGTTTGTTTTTAGAATGTTGGTAAAATGACTAGTAAAAAGATCTGTTTGATACTGGACTAGTGGGCAGCCCCAAAGTGTAAGATGGGGCTGTTGCACACACACTCCCTCATCCCTGCAGGAGGAAATTCATACCTGAAAACACTGTGGCTGCTCTAAATACATCAGACACACAAAATGACTATAAGGCTTTGCTAAATAAGAGGTTGAGATGAGAACTAATGTATATTTAAGAATATTTGAGATGGCCAGTTTTGACAAAGGTGATGGAATTGATAAATTCATTGTTGTAAGGTTATATTCTTCATTATTTGCACTAGAGTTCATCCCCTTTTTTAAAGGCCAATGCACATGGTAAAGTTATTCTGATTAATGACAAGGATTCCTGAGTTGGTATCAAAACGTCTGTTTATATACTGTGTAAAATTTTTTCTTATGTGTTACTGGGGAACACACAAATGAGACCAGGCTGAAATAGAATCACCATGATGGTATCCAGCCCCCATGTTTCATTTAAACGTAATTAGTATTATACTTCTGTAGATAATTCAGAACTTTGCTTTCATTTAAATCTTAATTTTCTTTAAGTCACATTGCCTCACTGGAGGAGTTACACTATCTTTTATTATTTGTTTGGTTATTGCTCTGTACACACTGTTTGTAGATGGACCGAGGATTCTCATTCTTTTGCATCCAGAATAAAACTAGTGAAAAGTTTCTCTTTTGACACTTTATTAAGATGTTTGAGTTTTGTAGAAAGTGTAGAATGCGTGGTGATTGTTTCTTACTACATGGCTTGGAGCTGAACAACATTCTATAGAGATATGCACCGTACTTCCTGTCTGACTCATCTTATTATACCGAATGATCTACAGCAGTTTTGGTATCTCTGACAATATCAATATCTTTTGTTTTGTTTTGTGTTTTTTAAGGGAAAAAGTATCTGGAGTATGGCCATCAGCGAAGACGAAAAATTTATTGCAAGTATTTATTTACTTTTTATGGTTTTTAACTATTTTTTTCATAGATTTTTTTCTCTTGCCATTTTTTTTCTTCAGCATTACTGCCAATATTTAGAAGTCAGTGACCCACATGAATGTTGATGACAAAAATCAGACTAAATTTAGCATTGTCTCCCTTGTTACAATGTCTTGTCATGGCAATGCACACCATTACTATTACTCTTGCTACAGTGTGTTCTCAAAGCAGTGTGCAGCATCTCTTATTACTACTAGTCTGATTAGAATATCTGTGGAAAGTAGTGACAGGCTGTATTCTCCTCCTTTAGGAATGACTAGTCATGTATTCAGGATTTCTTATATCTTTTGTCTACTTATTTTCTTTTCAAGAACAAATAATATATTATTTATTTTCTCTTATGGAAGAATAACATAAAAGGAAGTATGTGTGGTTGGCAGGCAGAAAATGAATATTTTAGAACTTTTTAACTTTTATATATAGTTTATTTTCTTTAATTTATTATTAGCCTACACTGGATTATATTTTTAAAGATTGTATTGAAGGAAAGACATTAAACCTATTCAGAAACTAAACAGTGTTTTAACTAATCAACCTCCCATGGAAAGGTTTGAATAATGAATCAAAATAAATTTTAAGTAATACTAATTTTAAAGATTTTGAAAAAAATTATTTTAAATTTAGAAGTATGTTGTTTGTTTTGTAAGTTCAAGTGCAATAAAAATTTGAAAGAAATGTTTGATTTAAAACCAAAACAACAAAAAAAAAGAGAATTTGTGGAAAACAAGCTTGAAAGGTTGGATCAGCTAAGAGAGAATGCAGCATTCATCTTTCTTTAACAGTTGTCCTACTCTTCTTCAGGTGACAGGTGGAGGTGACAATAGCATACGGCTCTGGTATTTCAGTGACCATTTACAGCAGCAGGAAATGAAAATCAAGACTTTGCAACTTCCAGATGATGCACAAGTATGCAAGACTTATCTGCTTATTGTACAAAGATCTTTCTTATTTTTTAGTTAAGCAAGTTTTTTTTTCATTTATAAATTAGCAAATGTTTACAATTATAACCAATAAAATTCTCAGAAACAATTTAGACAGCCACATCTCTTAACCTTTTACCTCTTGAACTGTCAAAAAGAGTTTGTTTGTTAATTTTATTTAATTCAAGATTTTTATTTAAGAAGCAATAGAAAAGGCATTGTACAAACAGAATATGCTTACAAAAGCTGGTTTTCCTTAGGATTAAAATATATATATATATATATAATGTATGTATGTATCTGTGAATTTGTTAGTAGTTAAAAAGTTAAGGCAATTAATCTTTTGTGCATTTATTATCTCATTTCTGTCTTCTATTTAATTTTTTTGTCTTATGTCTTTAATTGACAGAAGATCCTTCATATTCTCATTATTTTTTTTTACTTTAGATATTAAAATATGAAATGTCAGAATTTGAAAAGATGATAGTTGAAAAGCAATACCGTGTCATTTTCAAAACCCAATGATTTTCTTAAAAAATGTTTTTGCAAATTATAGTAATACTACATCATTTCAGTACAAAAACTATTTCTCATTGGCAGAGCAGGGGAGGAGTGTAAGATACATTGGGAAAAAACGAGAAAATTAAAGGAAGGATAACTCAGTGCTGAGTTTTGTTGCTATAAATAGAAATTTCAAATTACATCTCTAGAAGTTTTTTTTTGAACACCAAATGATCCAAAAAGTAGATTGATTAATATTATCTTTGGTGGTGGTCTCACAATTCAAGAACTCGTTTTGTGTGTATTTAGAAGAATGGCTTCAAAGAATTTTATAAATAGCAAATGGAATGCTGTGATCTACCTTTTCAACACTTTGTTGTTAATGAAAATTCATTATTCCAGCAACAACAACAACAAAAAAATATCACAACATATATAAACCATTAATTGAGATTACAAAGTTTTTAATATGAAAATAGCCACCTTTCATGTGAGTTACCACTGCACTGCCCTGTGTTCCATAGCGGGTTGACATTGGTTGGACGTTTCTGATTGATTCTTTGATCTAGCTCATTCCATGTGTTCAGTGGGGTTCAGATCTGTAGACTGGGAGGGAGGAGCAAACCATTGTTTAAGAAGTCTTTCCATCTCTTTTCTAGCAAGATATTGTGTATTGAGTTTTGCAGTGTAGCAGTATAAACCCATCTGTCAAACTGTGCCCTGAAAGAACTGCATGGTGTTTAAGAATGTTATGATCTCTCTTTCTCGTTAGAATTTCATCACTTTTTATTGTCATCAGCTGAATAATCAGGAAAGCAATCCTGTGCTTTCTCATTTCCACCAATATGCTTAAATGTGGAGAAAGCACAGCCTTCTTTATACCCATCTCTGGTCTTTCTTCTAATATATTGTCATCATATAGAGCTAAATATTTTAAGCCTCTTATTCATTCACAGTACCTTGCACCATTGGTCTAAGGTGTAGTTCTGATGTTTAGCTTAGTCAAGTGGCTGTTTATCATTATCACATCTAAACAAAGGTTTTTTATCTGCTACTTAGCCAGTCATTTCAACCATTCTTCACTCTCTTTTGGTGGTATGGGTTGATATGTTGACTGTTGCAGAGAAATTGTGGCCAGTGGTTAATTGTCAATCTATCAAGGAAGGGTTTATCTTTCAAACTAGAAACTTTTAATTCCATGTTTTGCTTTGTTTTTCTTCCTCAGTCATCCATCTTCATGGCTGAGCCGGTTTACTTTATTTTATAAATGGTTATTTGCACTCATGTAACTCTAACTTCTTCCACAATTTTATATTGGGAATAGAAGGGCAACAATGGGACCATGTTTCATATAAAATTTCATTTTTGGGTGCCATTTTAATCTGCCAAACAAAACAGTAGCAGTCATCAATAATAAAGTCCATTAGTATTTAAATAAAAGCAGAAAAACAACCATTAAAGTTGGTAGTAGGGAGCCATATTAGATGAACGTGATAACATCATACTTACAGTGTAAACTCGATTTAACATGAGGATCCATAATTATGCAAAAAACATTGAAATGATAACAACGTCAATTAATGGTTTATACTTTATGCCACATGCTTTGTTTGCTGGGATATATATTTTTTCATTAAAATAAAGTGTTGAAAGGGCATTTCTAAGAGTTTATAGACTTTTTATTTTTTTTTAAATAGGGGAATGTAATTCATTGTTTTTATGAACAAAAACAAATTTTGTTTGCAATTTTATGGCTATGAAAATGTAGATCAATCACAGAATTGATGTACTATATTTGGTACACCAATATATTTGCAGGTTGCTGAAGGTGATAAGGATTTCCCACGAATTGTGACACTCAAGGATTTCAACACCATTTTGGTTATGAGTAACAATGGGTGTGTGTGTGTGTTTGAATTCTCCTGATATCATCATCGTAACCATGGGTGTCTGCAAGTGTAGGCAACTGCCTTGTCAAAAAAATTAATTAAATTTTTCAAAATTTCTTTTGAAATGCTCATCTTTTATCTCTCTTTTTCAGTGTATGGGATTTAGAAAAATCTTTTGTTTCATATGTCATAGGGTTTTTAAAGAAACATTGGTGTTACAGTTCCACCATTTCTTTACACATGCAAAGGCAAAATTTGGAAAATTACTTTCGTTTTAGAATTTTGTACAAGTTCTGCCTCGTGCATACCAAATGGGATACTGTGATGACTGATGCTAGTTTTTCTTCATACTGCTCTCTCGCTGTGTCCAGTTATGATTGTTCCATTGCTGTGGGAAACATTCTGGGCTATATCAGGGTTTTCTACGACAAAGGTAGGCACACTTTGAAAATAACTGTTTGCCTCTATTTCTTTCTTTATTTTTTTGATTTCAAATATAAGTTCTTGTGAAACACTTCAGCTCTGTTACATTTTAGGATTCTGGTAAAAAAAATTTAACTAAAAGGGAATATAACAGCAATTTAGTTTTATTTGCTTTATCTTCATTGATTATCTATTTATTTATCTTTATGTTTTCTTTTACATATAAAGATAACAAAAAAATAAATCCACACCAATTAGTTTTTTTGATCATGCAGCACATCCTTTAGCCTTTTAATTTATTTCAGAGAGAGATATCTGTTGCAGTGGCAGCATGTTACTGCAATGTTTTCCAAATTTAAACTGATTAGTCCCTTTGACTGTGCAGCAATTGGAATATCAATTTGTTTAGTTTTTTTATTTTAATATTCTGCTCAGTGTTATATGGAGTTTGTTTTGGTTTTTTTTTTGTTATTTTAATAATTAAACTATTAATAGGCAGTTTTACTCATAATTCTGTTTTAGTATCTGGCAACTGTCAGTGTGGGACTACATATCTGTCATGTGACCTGATGGCTTATAAGGGAAGAGTGTTCAGCTTACAGTGGATAAGTATGAAAAACTTGCTGAGTACCGGGCCAGATGGACTGCTGGTAAGCTTTCTATTTTAAATATTTTAAAGTTTAAATTTTAAAAGAATAATAATAAAATAATTGAACAGTAAATCTATGCAGTAGGTGGTATGGTGATCCAATGGTAGACTGCTGGATGCTATGTTTGAGGATACGTACCTTCCTAGCATTTTTCATCTCAGTCACCAGTCAGCCGGCTCAGTTTTTCTCCCACAACTGAGAAATAAAGATCTCTAGTACAGACTTCCTTCAGTAGATGTGTGGCTGACCTCTGCATCCTGCTTTTCTTCACTTGGTTTAGGAAAATAAAACCAGGGAATTTTCTCTGGTGGATGGATGCTTTATTTGCTGATGTCAACATGGAGGTTTTGCAGAAATGTATGCAGTACGTTAATACAGAATCAATATAAAGAAATCATGTGAACAATAATAATTTTTAAAAATATTAAAGTTTATCAAAGTACTTTTAGCAATAAATTTGTTTTCCTCAGACACTTATATAAGATACTATTATTTCAGGGGAATCAGCTTTTATTTATTATTATTATTATTATTATTAGATATTTGACAAGCTTTTTAGTATTTCTGGAGAAACGTTTCTACTGTTTGGTTATGAAGTAAAATCTGCTTATGTCACGGTTGTTCTTCATTGGTAATTTAAAAAAAAAAAATTATATTTACATATTTGTATATCTTGAGTTTAATTTTATAAAAGAACAGTATTTGTATTATAAAATATGAATATTGAAATTTTTTCATTTGTTGATTAGCTAAAGTGAGAGTTGACTCAAATCTGTTGCTTCCTCTGTTTTTGATAGCACAAATGGAAGCTACAGATCACAGACCTGACTGCGGTCTTAAAACTGGATGTCAGCCTTTTCCTGCCTCATTGTAAGCACAGGTGGGTGTCTGCTGCAGCCACTGTTCCCAAGGAGGACATCCTAGTATGTGGGGACCGAGGAGGAACAGTTCATGTGTACAACTTGGCCACTGCTGAGCACAGCAATAAGCGAGTATGTTGTGGGGGATAATTGTTTGTTTGATAAACTAATGAAGTCTTTCTTTCTTTTTGGACATCAACCAATAGAATCCACTTTTCTAAACCAGTACCATGTACTTGACACACACCTGGCTCTGGGAATCTTGAGCAATCTGTTACAAATGCTTAATTTTTCATATTCAATAGCAGTAGTTTTTTTTTTTCTTTATTTAAGATATGAATTATGATTTTTTTTTCTTCTTCTTCAAAATTAGATGCATCATCCCGTACAAAGTTTTCCAAAAGTACATGGAAAAGTAGCAGTGACCGATGTATGTTACCATGATGAATGTGTATACACAGCTGGACAAGACGGACACTTCCGACAATACAGCATCAGAGAAGGCTCCTTGGAGTTGCTAAACAGTAACAAGGTTAAAATTAATAATTTTCTCTCAGGATTAAATGGTGACTAGTTGAAGAAAAAAATTTGGATATATTTTTAATAGGTTCATATCTATAACAAAGATTACTGGTGCTATTCCAATCTGTTTTGTTTTCTGTTTTATGGGCCTGCCACAGTTCACAGTTTTCTTTCTTGATGGTTATTGTTATTTTGGTGCAGTTGGCAGGGAAAGTAAAATATCACCTCTCACAGATGATACCCCTTACATAAAAATATTGAAGGGGTAGTACTTTAAAATGTCAAAACACATGGAGACACACACGTGTGTGTGTGTGTGTGTGTGTGTGTGAGTGTTTGTTGTTTATCCATTTATTTATTATATACAGTATACATATATTTTTCCTCTTGTAACTTTTTCGCCTACTGGTCTAATAGGAATCTCTTTCAATGATGAGTCAAGAATATTGCAAAGAAAAAACCTATTCTATGCCATTTATTCTAGGTATTCAAAGGACTAGAATGGATTGGCAAGCTGGAATTTTATGAAGAGGATCTTCTCATTTGTGGATTTCATTCAGTAAGTGGTATTTTTGTCTGTTAGTTGGTTTCTTCTCTGTAAGTCTTGGTCTTATTTCAGCTGAGCTGTTCAAAAGCGAAGATAATGCACAAGATTAGAACAGCAGAAAAATTTGTCACCTAGAACTTTGGTCAAAATGTTTTTTTCTTCTTTGAACCTGCTTGCCAACATCAGAAAATAGGCATTAGCATCTACCAAGGGAAGCCCCCTGAATAAATAATTTTAGGGTAGTGGAATAAAGTGATTATAAATTGAGGACAATAATCTAAGGATATTGGAATTTAGGCTACACATTTTTAATTAAAATTATTATGAATGACCAAAGCAAGCTATCATCAGGTGTTGTCAACCCATACATCTAAAATCTAATTTAAAGATGCATTAAAGTGAAAGCTACTAAGTACTGTGCTATCAGGAACCCCAATCTGAAAATATGCATGATGCGCAAAACGATGAATTAATTAAGGCATACTTGTAAAGTGTTTAATAATCTGGATATGATGTATATCACTTGCACAGTAAAATCCACAATGTCAGGGACTCCTTGCATTTGGTTATTTGCAAAATGATACCAGGAGCAGCTTGGAATTGCTTCAGATGTCAATGTTTCAGAGACATTAACTGACTGTATGAGTACTGTCTCCAGACCTTTGATGTCAACAGCACAAGTAGAAGTCATTCTTAGTACATTGCTACTGATCAGAGAATGGTGGCCCTGTAAATCAGGGCCAAAACTTGCTGGTACTCAAAGAAACTTACATCATGCAGAATTAGTCTTTAGCCATCTGTCATGTCAGTTATTGGTGGACAATGGTCAAATAGCAGCAAGATTTCTGATGAAAGTCAGTTCAGTTTAGACTTCCCTGCTGGAAAGGTTACAAAGATGTTGGTGTCAGGAAGGGAGTTTTGCTGTTGCCAATGTTATTAAGCACAGTCGTTACAGGGGTGGAATTGTAATGGTGCAGTGAGGGATCATGACTAGTTTAAGGTTGCCTGACTTGTCAAAGGTGCAAGGATGAGATTGAAAGATTGCTGGTTCTGTATCTCCATCAGTAACTGGACTAGTGTTTATGTTCTGGGACAACAACACTAGGCCAGTCTGGAATAGAATTGTGACTGCATTCTTTAGGGCCAACATCATTAATATGGACTGGGTAGCAACATTTCCAAATATTTCACCCAGATAATCTCTGGAATGTCTTTGGTAGACACAATATGGCCTTGACCCAGAGGTGGAAAGCAATATCAGGTGGGAGGATCAAATATTTCATTTGCAACATGTGCAGATTATGTCTATCCACAAATCAAAGGTAGCTTCACCCAATAATGATTATGCTTAGCATCTGGTGATTTGTTTTTATAGAGTTCTTGTACAAAATTTTAACATCATTCTTTCATTAACAAATAAAGCATAATGAAATCCATAGGCTAATTTGGCTAGAAATAAATAATCTTCTATAACTTTCAATAACTGTTTTTTCATGAATGGAATTAAAGATGATGTCAGATTCAAATATTCCTGGATTTTTGTGCTCCATAGTTGTCAATTGACATAGTCTGTTGTTTTAGTATGTAAAAAACAAATCTTGACTACATGAGAGACTTTAGCATCATTGTTAACAGATAAACAGTAAGGGAAATTGACAGTAATATTATTACCACAGGAAAGTGACACCTTTATTCAGTAGGTTTGTTGCAGGTTGACTGTGCTTGCTAATATAAAGTTAATGCCATCTGGCCTTGTGTTTTGTTATTTAAAGGGATTCCAACATGAAACCAGACTTTAGCTATGCATATTTAACTTGCTATAATAGATAAGTACACATGGCAATGTGAATATGAGTAGTAACACTTGGTAGCAGCTCTAGTTAATGGACTAGGCTTATTCAAAGGCTAGTGTGTACCTTAAGTCACAAAATACTGCTCATGAGTTTAATGAAAGATTCGTAAAAGTTATTTACCAACAAACACAAATATATATTAGACAAGTTGTTTATGGCAGAAATGATTTAGTACAAGTAAACCTTTTTTTTTAGTTAGATAATGTCTGGGTGTTCAGTTTCATGGTGAATCTTGAAAGGTTTACACTTGATTTTCAAAAGATTTCTTTAGAATCTTGCCTTTATCATCTTTTTTCTCAATTAATTAGTATTGAACTTAAGAGATAATTTAAACTTAACAAAAGTAACAAAACCACAAATTCATAATAATAATGATGATAATAATAATTTTAAAAAATTATAAATTTTCAAACTAAACTTTAGCTTATAAGAAGTAATGCTAAAACTAAAAGACACCAGAGTTTCAACCAGTAGGTTTAAAAATAAATAGTTTAATTGTATTGTTTTATTAGGAAAAGCATATTTATTATTCAGTATATGCAGACTCTTTTGTTTTTTGCTCATACTCATTGCAATATTACATCAGATCAGTCAATAGCATATTAATGTTGGACAAAATCTTGTTTTTTTCTTGACTACTAGAAGTACTTCACACGACATTTATTGACACAAGTTCTTTTGCTCAGTGTAATTTTGAGAATTATTTCAGCTGAAGTGCGATTTACAATCCTAATTTACTTGTATATTTTTCCATTATCTTTAAATTAACAACTACCATAAATAAGTGAAAGCCCTTATTATTTTATACATAGATTGATTGTTTGAGTTGAAATATTATTCTAAGATTTATTTAAATCTGCAGAGCAACTTTATCCTGTGTAGCACATCCAAGTGCCAGAACCTTCTGTCTATCCCATGTGGGGGTGGCCACAGGACTTGGAGCTGTATGTTAGAGGAGGGTTACATGCGTTTTGTTTATATAAAAACTCAACACATCGTGATCTGTCAGGCATCAATTGTGTCTAACCAGATCATTTTGCAGGTAGGAAAAAATTATATATAATAAATTGATATCTGTAAACGATTCAAACTTTTCTGTACCATTCCGTCCTGACCATACTGTAGAACATAAAAAAAATGTATTTTGAGAGGGAAGGAGGGAGAGAGAGAGAGAGATGACGTCAGTACAGAGATGAGAGAGAGAGAGAGAGAGATGGAGAGAGAGATGACGTCAGTACAGAGATGAGAGAGAGAGACAGAGAGAGAGAGATGTCTAGTTAATGATGTCTGAAATTGTTTCTTTGTGTAGTGCTAATTTTCATTAAAAAGTCATTGTGACAAAAAACAGAAAATCAGATCTCAGTGGTTAAAAAAACTTAAATTAATATTTCAAACTCAGCTGTTCATTCTCAACGTGAAATAACCAACTGCGGCACACAAAAAAGAAAACGAATCGATCAATCAGTGTGTACACACACAAAAACGCACACGTGTGTGTACTGCACAAAAACAGAACAGTTGAGCCGTTAAATAAGCAGAGTTGGGAAAAAAAAAGTTTTTAATGCATGTGAATTATTAGAACAAAAAAAAGAGAGGAAGGCATGAAGCATTATCTTTAAGGAACAGTGTATAACCTTTTAATAAATAATGACTCCTGCATTTGAAAGCTTGATATCTGAACAAGATCTTGCCAGTATCTTGATGTTATTTAAACTTATGATCAGAACTTAAAAGAACACACTGGAACTAAACTCTACCCTTTTCACCAGTTTCCTTTTTCGAAATTTGTGTGTGTGCATTGTTTCTCACAAAATAAAAAGCAGCAATCTTTTCCGGGCATGTAGCATTTGTATCATATGTTCATAGATCACAGACAAATTGACATTGTCATTAAAGGCTTTGATAACATGTGACCACAGTTAACACTAATACAAGCTTGTATACATCTTGGTGTCAACCAAATCATTGGGCCAGAGGGAAAACTACATGCATAATGATCTTTACCCTATATCTCACACCAGTCATGACAACCCTCCTAATAATAAGCTCAGTTCATTGGCCAACTTGAATTTCAGCTCATACCATCAGGCTGATCCAACCAAAATAATCATGCTGGGTAATGGCACAGGTAGCAAATCATACCCTGGCTTGGCTCCAGACTCTAGCCCATCCATCATCAATGTCTAGACAGGATTCTAGAGTTATTGGTAAAATCAGCATGGCACCAATGGTTTCAACCTCAATTGCATTGTTATCACCCATTGCATGCATAGCTGTCAATGGCATGTTAAAGGAATATGCAGCAGTGATATTCTGGACTGCATAGCAGTAAAATGGAGGCTGTTGCAAACTGCCTGTGTCAAAATTATTTGGTTGGTTGATTGGTTGCTCTTCTGAGGTCATTTTGGAGAGATTGTGCTGTTAAAAAAGTTTTTTCAGCCAGGGTGACCAGAAAGACAAGGATCCTCACAGGGGTCTGTAAACTGGCCAATCTGTCAGTGCCTTGTTAGTGCCCCAGAAATGACACAGTGATGAACATTGTACTTGGAGGTAGTGGCAGAACCGTTGCAATAGCCTGACTCACTTTGTTAAATGATGCCTAGGCATTTCTAAACTGATTTATGTCATATACATGGCCAGTTCATAGCGGAATTGGTAATGGATGGTTTCCAAAGATTTATTCAGATTAAGTGGGAGAAGTGATATGCAAATGAATTTCCAAGATCATAGAGTTCCAAAGAAGAAGATTGTAACATTACATTATATTTGCAATGTCAGGTTTGGGTTTCTTTCTCCAATGTGCAAATCCTCAACTGAAATATGAACACATCCAAGCATACCTTACAAGCATTAGAAGTTACTTATTCTTTTGTGAGGAGTACAGATAAATTACTACAAAATATAATTAGGTAAGAGGTAAATTAAGACTCATTATTAAGAGATAATCGAGGGTGTTTTCCATGCAAAATGACTTTTAGTATCTTTTTATTTTAAAGCTGATCATTTTTAGTTAAAGCATTGATAGTTTAATATCTTTAGTGAGTAGTGATTTGGATAACATTTCTCTAATGGTTAATGGTTTCAGCCTAGCTTACATGGAAGGCAAACCACTGGCATAAGATATCTTCAGGCTGTCATGGAAACTCCTGGTGAGAATAAAATCTTTATCTATAATATGCTTTAAATTTAGGATAACCATTGAATACACTAGCAGTATTCATGTTCAGTTTGGCTGAAACTCCATTCATTAAATTTATCTTTCACATTTTTTCTATGAAGCATACATTTGCTTTTCTTAATATTGAGAAAAATAAAAAATTAACAAAATTTTAGTTTAAAAAATCAATAAAAATTTTAATTATTAATAAAAGGCTGCTGCCTCTTGTAGATGGATGCCTAAGGGTTTGGTTTTATCTCAGGTTAATTATATTTTTTTTTTTGAGAAAAGAAGAGAAGTCTCCAAAATTCATGGATGCCAGCCAAACAAGATTGCAAAGAAAAACTAAATAAATGGCTACACCTGTAAATTGGTTAGCTTGGAACAGCTATTTTAGTCTCCCATTTGCAACCAAGTTAATCAGTGTAACTGAAATTTTCTTTTTTCCTTCACATTTTAATAAAACAAACATGGATCATCTGCCTTTTGTGTAGAAAATCTGTTGTTGTTGTTTTTTTGCACCTTATTATCTATTTCAGAAGAGATGTGCTAAAGCATTACCACAGCATACTTATGTGTACCTTTGCCTTTAATATCCTGTGTGCACTGTGGGATGGGGAAGAGAGGCAGTCTGGTGGTTAGCCAATTAGATTGCTAAAGTAACGGGGCCTTTTGGGGAATGGGTCAGTTTGCCATAGTTTCTTCTCACTCTTTACCAGCTGATCATGCGGGTCTCTTCCTGTTTCCTCCCACATATGAAAATAAAGAGCTTTAGTAGATACTTTAAACAGGTTTGTTGAGTTGACCAAAACTGAAATGCACTAAGTACTTTTGTGCTGATCAGAAGTTTCAGTACCCCATAGCCCACAACTGGTTTTAGGCTCAAACATCGATCAGTCAGTCAGTTACCTCTGCACTTCAGCTTTGGGCTTCTAAAAGACTTTGGCTAACCAATAATCTTATAAACAGGAAAAAAAAATCTGAATAATAAAATTAAGAAAATGTAAATAACTGAAATTACAATTTACTGCTGCAGCAGTTTTTGTCCAGTAAGCTGGAGGACTTTGTATTTACTTTTTAAAATTCTTTAATTAAAAATTGTGAATACAGATTTGCTGCTACTGAACAGCCATTTGTTTCTTCTTTCAGACCAAAGAATGCATCTGTGTGCCACCTCCAGTGAAGATACAACCATCCAGATTTTAGGTTTTTCTTGTATCCTTGACTTACATTCTGTCACTCAGTAAGTCACAGAGAGAGAGAGAGAGAAATGTAATCAGCTTAAGATTCCTGATATTACCAGTTTGAACATATCCCTTACCAAAATTGTTAACTAATAAAAATATACAAAAGGTTTTTATGGGTAAAGTTTTTTCTAATCTAGAATATTACCAATCTGGGATTCTCAATATAAAAAAACAAAAACAAAATCAGAATTCTGATATCTGTAAAGTAAAACTTTTAATAAATGAGGGAAATGTGACTGTTTCTAGTTGGTGCTAGAGTTTATTTCTGTCTTTTAATATTTAGTGTACAATTACTAATGTCAGAAAACTGATAAACTACTAACTACTTTCTGTATGCAAGCATATTTTCATTATCTAGAAGAAATCCTTTTGAAATTTTAACTTGCTGGTGCATTCAAACATTAGTATAATGCTATTCTCTAACATTTATTCTGAATTATTCAATGAAGTATAAGTTGCTTAACACCATCAATTAAAAGCTAACCCGACAACTTTGAAGGTTCTGAAGACAATACAGGGACATCTATCCAGCATCAGGGCCCTTGTCTCTGTAGAAAGCTTGGTGGCTGGTACAGGTGTCAACAAGAAAATCCTGCTCTTCTCTGCTGGCGGTCGAGCTGAGATCATCGTGTGGCGGCTTACGTTTAACACCATTCCCATAATATCCTGCATTCATGAACAACTTACAAAACACTCATTAGTTAGGGTGACATCAAAGCCGAAGCTGAAGCCATGGAGAACAAACGTTTTTAATCTCCATCCAGAAACAAGAATTCTGCACATGGATGCATTCCGTGCATGTGACTTGGATTCAGATGCACTATCAAGTGTAAATTTTGTTGCTGCAGCCTGTTCAGATACTTTTGTTCGGTGAGTTGAAACTGTAATAAAATACATAACATTGTGAAACTACCATATTTTAGAAAGTCTTCTCGTACCGAGTCGAAGCCATTCAAAATAAACTGAGACACTGTGATTAATCAATATATTAATAATAAAATTCATAAAAAAAAAATTCAAAAATGTAACAAACATTTCTAATATTAGTTCCAATTTGAATAATTCCATTTAAAAATAAATATTCAAATATGCCTCAACTTTTGCTTGTCAATCAAAAAATAAATGTCCAGCCTGGACCAAGTGAAGAATGGCTTATTAACTATATATTTCTTCCATTTCAGATTATTTGGATTTAATGAAACAAAGAGAAGACTGGAAGTGATATGGGAGTCTGACTTCCATGACAGTTGTGTTCTAAATGTCACGTACTTCATCCATTGTCTAAACGATGAAAAATTTGTTTTTCTCCTCTCCGCTGCTACTGATGGACAAATTTTGTTTTGGAATGTCTCCCAAGTTTGTGAAAGCTTCATGTCTGCTGAGTCCATTCAAAATCGTCATGAAACACATGCTGTGAATGATCCCGGCGAAGGGGAGACTACTCTGTTTCCAAAAGGAGACTGTGATCACAGTGCTCAGCATTCAAAGAGAAATGAGATCGTGATACCTGGTGAAAACGCGGAATTGTATAACAGTTACTTATCTCCTGACACACAGAGAAAAGTAACTAAATCAGGAAGTTGTCCGACAGAGAAACAAATGGAAAATTATGCTGGCAATCTTCATGAGGTTCCTCACCTTTGTGGAGAACATAACTCTGAAGATCATCAGTCAATTTCTGGCATTCAGGATCACCCGTCATTTGTTATCACAGCTCATCAATCAGGAATTAACTGCCTTAATGTACAGAAACGTTCAGGTAAGAATATTAAGTTTATTAGGGGGGTTTAGTGTTCCAGTTTTTGAAATGTGCCAGCAATTAATTTTATTAAAGTATAGATTTGTGATTTTCGGATACAGGGTTATCTCCCATAGAGAATAGGTGGAGCAGAAACTATTTTAGTAGTTCTGTATATGGATGTACAGTATTCAGATATCATCAGAGCAATGGCAGACAAACCAGCGACCTGCTAGCTTGGTGAATAAAGTAAAAATATTAAAACTGGTATTTTATCCCAACTTGTGCGTGACAGGTACGACGCTTATTAACTATAGATACTGTACTTTTGGAAGTTCTTTGTTGCTGGCATTGTGTCAGACACCAGTCTCTGCAAGGGAGCACAGCGCTGCAGTTATCCTCTAGGGAGCGCTGCCTGTCCTGGGCCATGGTACTTCTGACTTCAGCAGGGAAATTTATACCAGAACCCTTCATCTTTAGATGTGGGAGGAAAATTGAGGTGCCCAGTGGAAACCCACACCGACCATCTGGTGAAGAAATTTTTTTAATTACAAGGGGAAAAAAAAAAAAAAAACTATTTGGAGCAAACCTGTGATTTGATTCACACAAAGCACAGTGTTTCCTCTACTCGTTAATATTAGCAGCATCACTGTTCCTCCACAGTTTGTGCCCTCACACTGCAAATGGAGTCTACCATGAATAGTGTGCTAAAACAAAAAGTGGGTGTTAACCATAAAAATATTTGTGTGTGACCGATGAATCCAGCCTGCATGTGTGAAATGATGTTCTTTTTTTTTTATTTCAACAATGGAAACAGTGACAGTGAAGACAACCCACATTCAGGCTACCATTTTTATCTCACTTACAGACAATGTGAAGCAGAGGGTTGTGTTGTGTAAAAACTGGTATTATTACCTTTTTTTGGAGGAGTTTTAATGTTTCTCATTGCAGACTCCAAGTATTCGCTAGTCAGCGGTGGCGATGACAATGCATTACATGTGGTCATCTTTCAAGTGGAACCTAACAGAGCTGGTCAGTTGGGGGTCAAGGAGCTGATTCTGGGGACAAAGGTAGATGCTCATGCTGCACAAATAACAGGCAAGACACACTTACTGTCTACATACAGTCTCCAAATGTAGCTGATTTCCACTTAGTTTAATGTAAAAAACACAGTAAATTTTAAAGAAAACAAAAACAAAAACTCGGGATTTTTCAAACAAGTAAATGACAGGCAAAATAAATTTAAATTTTAAAAAAATTTGTTTATTTAGGAGCAAAGTTTATTGGTGAAGACTATTTAGTATCTTCTTCAATTGATCAGCGAGTCTGCATCTGGAAACTAATATACAAAGATCACATTCAGGTAAGTGAATTCCAGGTGAGAAATAAAATATGAAAAAAAAAAATCAGATTTTGTTATTTGATTAAACTCTATTTTTGTTTTGTATAGTCTAAAATTTCCATTTCATTTTGTTCTTAACAGTTTTCCATTGTTCTGGTATATGATACTTATATTAAAACAAGATTTGTTATTAGGGAATCTTTTCTAAATACTTACACAATTTCTTGAAGGGTTAAAAAAAGCTGGAAGCAACTACAGTGCCCTGACAATAATTTGGCCACCTGTTTTTTTTTTATTAAAATATGTTAGTTGCAGAAAACATGTTAATATAAGCAATCAAGCAATATTGAAATTCTTTGTCAATACTTGGTCAAGTGACCTTTTGCAGGATAACAGTCTCCATCCTGTTTGGCATTGGATCAACAAGATTTGTATTATGATCTGGTCCTGGTTTTCCCTATATCTGTATAAGAACTCCCTTTAACATATTGATGAGATGCAGACAAGTTGCTCATAGCTCATGACACAGATGCTCCCACAGTTGCTTGATCATGTCATATGGCTTTAGAGTACACAGGGAAGATGATGAATTCCCTTAGATTCCTCTGATCACGTGAGAGATATTGCATATAGTGTCATCTTCCTGAAGAATATGGGCATCAAATATCAGTACACCTCATTGGTTCTGTGCCATGTCACTCCTTACCCGACCAATATTGGGGTTGAAGGTCTTTCTTTTCCAACTCCATGTGCAACTGCCGGACAAGTGCCAAAACCTGGACTCATCAAAGAGTGCACACTGCCAGTATTTGAAGGTCTTGCCAAATCTTTCTAAACATTTTATTCCTAATGGACAAGAGTTTTTTTTTTACACACCTCACACCCTCTGTCAGTGGAGATATTCTTTGGCTTATTTCTTTTGTGTGGGCTGTGCAAGCAAGAGAATCTTAATGGTAAATGTGGTTGTGTCAAGTAATCGCACTGCCATTTTTGTCAGTGTCAGTGCACTAAGTCTTCCAGATCCATGAGAAGTATGAAGATGCTTCTGGCACACTCAGTCTGTAACATAACCTTGGGAAAATGGAGAAACAGCAAAACCTGTCTGGTTTCAGCATGTTGATAGCACACATTGGTTATCTACCAACCTAAATGTCTAATACATACATAATCACCCTTGCAGTCAGATACATTCAGTTACAAAGGTTGCCAAATTAATATGGCAGGGGCACCAGTATTAAGCATTGCAAAGAAATTCTTATAGCAAAAATATCTCTGAGGAGAAATTAAATGAATGTCGAAATTTAAAATGCATACAAGGCTTTAGGAAATAAAATAGTATTCACCATTGTATTTACTTGGCAAAGCTTGATCTTCTGTCTTGTGAGATGTTGACTGGATAATTATTTTGTGTTGTAACACTTTTCAAAATACAAGGTGTGGGTGTCAGAAAATAATCAGCAAATTCTCTAGTGAATCCTGATGGTATATGTAAATTTATAAAGTAGAGGGTGAATTCAGGCATTCCCATCACCTTAGTAGTAGTAGTAGCTGAACTAATCTTTTCTTTCAGTTACTACTAAGGTGAAGCAAATGTCTGAACTCATCCCCTAATTTCTGTAAATAGCACATCAACAATAGCTTTACATTGTTAAATGTTAAATTTTTGTTGCTATTGAGAGATATCTGAATATTAAAAAACTGTTTATAGTTGCTATGTCAGTCTATAAACCCATATTTTGACTCTCAGACCATGTGCTCTGTTCATATTTAAATGGACACCAAACCAAATTTAAAAAAAAATTCTGGAATGTATGCTGGTGATGCTTTTAGTTCTGATAGTATATCAGTGTAAGCTAATAGCAAATTCAGGGTATCATCTGATCTTGTTTTTGTTCAACAGATTGAGTTGCTTCATACAAAGTTTGTCACTGTTCCTGATATTGCAAGCATGACAGTATGGAACAATGCGTAAGTGAATTATTTACTTCAATTGACATATCCCTTACAACTTAAAATCCTTATCATCCAGTACCTGGTTCCAGCCGCTTTAAAGCTATTTCTCAACATTTCAAATTCAGCATTTTCATAAGATTTTCTTTAGAATAATTTTTCTCTTTAAACATCTGTCCTTTTAAAATAATCTTTGAGGCGGCCAAATCTTAGCCCCAATCTGCTTTTCTTTTCACTTTGTATTTTGCAGCTGTAAACTGATATCAAAGATTGTTTACTTAACAATAAGTGGGTAATCATTTTACATATTCTGAAAGCAGACTGACAGTCAGTATATTAAACCTGACCAGACATAATAGGTGTAGTTATTTTTAGTATTTCTTCAATATGGTCAGAAGATATTGTAATTCCATGTGTAATGGGAAACTCGTTCAAAGAGATACTAATACAAAGTCGTCATTTCTTTTTCCAGTAGTCAGTACTATGCTGCCATGTGTGGATCAGGAATTGGCATCCTGCAGATATCTGAACTCTCTGAAGAAACTGAAACATCCTAATGGCGATAAAATGAAATATGAAATTAATTTTCTTTTCTTTTCAGCATCTTATCAATTTTATTTTTAATGTAACTCAGAAAAAAACCTTTATGACATAGAAATCACTGAGTTATTACCACTTGTATCTCATTTAAAGCTAAGCTATGGTATCACACATGCACAGCAAACAATACATCTACATTTTATTTTTGGAGTAAAACATGGAAGATTATGTTATTAGTTATTAATCCATATTAAAGTTCAAATATTTCTTTTTCTTCAGATGCATGTAATTGTATATCATCAAAATAAATCTTGTTCTGTTGAAACAATGAACAGTACTTGCACAAGATGTTGTGATTCCTTGCACATGAAAGGTAAATACTATAGAATTGTCCTGCTGTTGTATGCATATGAACTGCCAGAGTGCAGCTATATGTCAATACATCAGAAAGATGCCTATAGAAATACAGGTAGTTATGCAGATGGCTTCTAGGGCAGAAATACATGACAATGTGTAGAAATCAAAGTTTTAGCTGCCCAGATTGATAAATTGCAGAGAAACTTCATGATTGAGGAGGAGAATACTTTGAAGGTAGTGCATGAAACTGTTATTATTCATGATAAAAGCCCCAAACTTTTCAAAAGTGATGCCAAGTGCCAATACTGAACCAATCTCCTCACTATATTTACTTTCAATACTAATCCATTGTTTTCACTCCAATAATCCTCAAAGGACAGCAAAGAACTATAGTTATGTTTACTGCTACAAACACTTTCACATCCTTTGTGGTGTTCATCCAGGTGTTGTCAGCTCTGCCTACTTCCCCCTGGGTGTGTGTGGTGTAGTAGCAGTTAGTGGTGGAAGAAATCCACTGGTCACATTACCAGGGACATCAATCTTTGGGCTTGTGGACTGCAAAAACACTGGCACATTGATCAGCCACAAATCACTCAAACTCCACTTGATGACCTTGCTCTCCATTCATGCATTCCTCAATATTTCAAATATCTGTCTGACCAATTAAATGATGTGAGAGATTCAAGGTATGAACACTTGAGGCTTCTGCATCACTAGAAGAAAAGAATTCAGTGTTAGATTCAATTACACATCAAGTAAATAAACAAATTAGGTAATGCACGTAGTTCATGCTAGTAACTTCACTATTAAAACCACTTTCACAGGAAAATAAAGCAACATAAATAACCAGAGGAAGTGATAATGTGGACCAACATCCTTTTCTACATGTACTATCTATAGTATAGATGGAAGTGGTTATCAAATGCCTCGTGTGTGCCCAGCTGTTTTTGGATGATTTGCCTTGGCCAACCTGAACAGGAAAGAATTAATGGAACTTGCTTTCCTGTACTGCAATTCTCTTATCAACCATGATTGTGCATTACCTGCAAAAACCTTGATTTTATTCAGAATATATCAATCAAAAATATTTTTCAACATGTTGTGTTCCAAGTATTGGATTTCATTCTTACCTTTCTTGAAATGGACTGAATGGGGGATATGTATAATCATTTGATAGATTCCAGCGATTTTTCAAGAGATTGTACTTTCAATAATCAGCAAACATTTTTGCACCTTTCAGGAAATCCACAATGTATCCAATACGCCAAGCACACAAGCTTCCAGAAGCTTTTTTTTTTTGACTTTGTGATATAATCTGTGAGATCTTTATGGAGAAATCTCTCAGACAGTAATTCTAGTACATTCTCAGACAATAAATTTTGTTTATTTTCATGACTGAGCGTTTCTTCTTGAATTTTCTTTATGTACCCTTTTGGGGGACTTCACAGAAATTACATTAGTATTTAAGTATAATCTTCCTTCTTTACCTAACATAAATTTTTACATAATTGCTGATAGAAACTGCCATAATTTTGACACCTGGCTGATGTTATAAGCAATGTTTGGTGAAATCAAAACAGAGCACAGTATTAAGGAGGTATGAAGTTAATATTATTATTATAAACACAGTACCAGCTGGCAGGTTAACCCTTTCTCCAGATACACAAATGCAATACTTACTGTGAGTTCTTGTAGCTGGCATTGTCAGACAATGCCAAAGCTGAATAATAACAGTCAAAAGATGTTTGGGACAAATTCAGCAGTCAAAGAACTGAAGTCAAGTCTCTTTTTTAGCAGCTGATGAATTCTTGTTTTTCAGTGAGTTGGTTTTCTTTTTGGGACCATGGCCCCATGTGGTGTCTTTGTGCTGTTTCTTCACGTTCATTTCTAACTGTACCTTGTGAACAATGTTGCAACAACTGGATTATGGCAGTAGTAGACCACTGCAAACTTCATATGGTATAAGAAGTGAAAACAGATGAAGACTGGCGGAAAGTGATGTGGTTCGATAAGTCGGGCTTCAGCCCTTTTTGCTCAGATTTGAAGAGAGTCACACCAAATCACTCAGTTCCTTTTGTATGGTTCCAACTGCCCAGACTTGTGGTGAAGTCATGGTTTGGGAAATGTTTTGTTGGCATGCATTGGGCCCCCTGGTCCCTTTAGAAGGCAGAATATATGCTAAAGCTGACCTCACCATGATTTCCAATTAAGCATATCCAGCAATACTTCATATGAATCCTGATGAGGACAGCTACTCCCAAGATGATAACACTCCTGTCCACCATGCTCATGTTGTGCATTCATGCTTGAGGAACATGATAGAGATTTAAAGCATCTTCTATGACCAGTACAATCCCCAGATCTTAATCTAATTGAGCATCTGTGAGATGAACTTGAAAGATACATTCGCCATTATGATTCTCTGCCTACCTTGCTCCATATATCATATACAATATTAATGACTGAATAGAGAAATATCCCTCAGGAAACCTTGCAGCACCTCCTGGATTCTATGCCACAGTGTGTCATGGCTGTTATTCAAGAAAAATGACCAGCCGTTGTACAAGACCTACAATAGCCAAGGGCATTGTAAATGGTTGTACAAGGTTTCACAAAAAAATATTCCTATACTGTTTTGTGTATTGTGTATAAATATATATATATATATATATATTGTATAATTCCCAAGAATGTGCAATGCTGTGCCCAAGCCCAGATGCTCATTACCTAGGATTGGACAATCACTTAATCTCTGCGTAATCCTATGGAGTGAGCAATGACGTTTAAGCTTATTTGAGGATTGACTAAAGTTTGCTGTTTACATGTTTCATGTCATTAGCTTGATAGTAGCCCCAAATGAAGGAAAAATCCAAAATTTGAAAATCTAATTAACAAGGAAACATTCTCTGTCTTTACGTGAAGTGAACATCAAGAAACTATTTATGATGTCACTGCTGCTAAATGAAAGTCAATGACAAAAGCAAAAGGTGAATATAGACCCTTAGAGTGGTTTGGAGTGGTCAAGGATAGCGGACCTAAACATTTGATCCAGAAGGGAAGTGAGGATTCCCCAAAGCTTCTCATCAGTTTAAGGATTTATACTGTGCATTAAAGGATTAACAATGAACAAACTGCATGATGTAATAAAAATCTTTGTGAAATGTTTCCAAAGTTTTGCTCATTCTGTGGGATTACAGTGTCAAGTGCCAATTCCATAAATTAAGCAGGCAGGGACACCATTCCAAGAAATGGGGCAATCACTTCGTAATCTGCAGATTCGGCCATTGCACACAAAATATATATGTAAATCAATATTTGTAATTAGCTCGTAAACAAGAATGAGTAATTTAATAAAATTCTTAATGTGAAATAATCAGATTGACTGTGATAGTCACGAACAGTCCAGAATTAAACTTGGTAAATTATGCAGTTATTTTGTTTGTGTAATAACATTGACAGAGGGAAAGAAATCATGTGATATGTATATTTAAGGTCTAAATATGCAAAATATTTGTTTTTGTTAAAAACTTGCTGCTGCACCAAATGAATGATAGAAGAAAAACTATTTTATTTCCTGATTAATATTTAATTGATCAAACGATGTATATATATATTGGCCATTTGTTTTTCAGTTATGAGTAAATTCTGGGCAAACCACCCAGATGAATTAGGCAAAAATAGCAGAATTATTTTTATTATACCATGTGCAAGTATAATTACTAATAGAGGTTGAAAGTTTTAAAATTAATTTTGTTTCTGGTTTGAAGTATATCACTTCAACAAACTAAACAGTTGGAAGTTTGAGATCTGATTCCTACAATCCATGTTTGTAAAAATGGAAATGTTACCATCAGTTTCTGTGAAAGCAATGCAGTAAGTGATTTAGCAACAACAAAAAAGCTCTGTAGACTTTGATATTTGCACGAAATATTTAAAGACAGTTGGAATAAAGCAAAAAAGCCAATGACAATTAAGCAAATATAGCTTTTATTAGCATCTATATGACATCACAGCCATTCATTTTTGCATTTAAGGTATGTGAAAAATTTAATGCTATCGCATAAAAAAACATTACCATTCAAATAAAAATTAACAGCAACTTCTCTGAAACCAACCATTAATCAGCAAAAGTCAATTTTACATATTTAGAAGGAAAAACAAAATAGCTAACTTACAAAGCTAAATATTTACAATAAATGCAGTGCAGTCACATTGCCAACACTAAATAAAACAGTAATTGATTGAAAGGCAGTAACTTTGCTTAACAACCTGGAATACAGTTTAATTTAGATGGGATCACCAGAGATACTAAAAACAGTGACATCACAGTCATTTTGCATTAATGTTTAAGGCAGATTAAGATAATTACCACAGTATATCATGTTAACACTCACTTTTTGTATCACCAGCCATACAGAAATTATAATAAAAGCTTTAGTGAAAAAAAGGGTCATTCATTTATATAGCCTTGTGTTATAATATATAGAAAAAACAACAACAATACAATATAATCCTACGCACAAACAAGAAATTTATTTTTAGCTTCTCTTTACACAATGAGATGCAAGAAATGAAATAAAGAAAAACAGATAGAATAGCATAACTATAATAAAATATAGCTGACTGAAAATATATATTTTTATTTCCTTTATGTGCCAGACACTTGCACAGTTCAAGACTCGAGTTTCTAAGGCAGAATTGTGTATTTAAAACAAACTAAGGCTGACCTTTAAATTTAAAAAAAAAGGGATAAGTACATTGTGGCTAGGTCAACAATTATGACAAATTCAAATTCATAAAAAGACCACTTTCTGGATTATCTCTCTGCTATAATGTAAACAACCAAACTCAGATGATCATCACAAAAAATTCATAACGTGCCAAGACTACAATATTCACAAATGAAAGAATCCATTTCTCTCTGGTTTTTTTTTTTTTTTTTTGTGGGTGGGGGGAGAGATGGGATGTAGTTCTCAAAATGTAATTACATTGAACACTTCTATCTTTGACTTTATCAACTGTTGCTTTTTAAAAATATCTGCTGGCAATTTTATTAACAGGCATATGTACATCAATATGGTTGGTTGCCTGAGCCAAGAGTAATTATGACAAGGGGAGCAGAAACTCCACCTCTCTAGTGTAGCTGGAGCAGGAAGAGACAGAAGAATCGGGAGAGGGAAAAATATCATTAAAGTACTTACTGTGAGCACCAAGCAGCAGGAAAGAAAAGCAGATAGATCATCAGTGTTATTATTTTTGGATCAGCTACCTACAAATATTAACACTAAAATTTGACAGCAATTTAGGTATTCTAAAATTGTCATCAAATATCTGTAATCTAGAATGTACCATACTTTTAAAACAAAGCTGTTTCTACTTTCCATCTCCACCAACGCTCTCTTTCTGACACTCAAGGCATGTGCAAGGTGTTTATTCTCATGATTCTCAAGTACAGATAACTCTGTATCATTTTTATTACAGGAACTGGGACACAACTCAGTTGAACAAAAGCTAATGTATACATCCATCACACAATTTGTCCCATATTGGCAGTCATTACTTCACTCCTAAGCCTATCTTTTTCTTCTGTAATTTCATTAAAATTATAATTCACTAAAGATTATTATTATTATTATTATTATTATTATTATATTATATTATTAACAAATGTGGAAAACTGAGTTATCAGCTGGAAGTATGATAAGTTGTACCACCTTTCTATACTGTTGTTGCTGGAACCAAAGGAGACCTAACAAAACAAAGCCTCCCTCAAATAGAAACCATCACCATGTTTACTGGTGGCTGTAGCTAGGAAAAACAAAAGGGTTTTCTTCATAGTCTCCAAATGAAATAGGAAATAAAAACCCATAGCTTACTACATTTGTTGTTTTTGTTTGTTCTTTATGTTTATTTATAATAAAAGAGCCAGTTCAGGTAGTAAGAAGCAACATCCTTGGGCATTAATAAACAGTAATCCTTAAATATCCATAACCTATTCCTGGTTTCTGATAGGTTGTTTTCAGCATCAATAAGAAAGAATATGCTTCTAAATATATCTATATACTTTCCAATCATACTCATTTTTAAAAACTCTCAGATCAGTATTAACCATCCATTGGTATTTCAAAGTTAGTTTGGGCTTCTTTGTTTATATATTTAACATAGTTTTATCCTTAAATGCATTAGAATTAATAAATTCTAAAACTTGCAGTATCTTTTACTCACTTATCTGGTACTCCATACAAGCCATGATTCTGAATATAGTTCAGCACTGATTCTTGAATCAGGTATTTGACACTCTGTCCTCTTCTTAAAGCTCTCCTGCAACAAACAATGTGTTCATTAAGTCTTTTAAGTAAACTGGAGAAAACAACCTCCCACAACTCTAAGAACAAGTCCTTCAAACTTATTTTAAAAAGTTAAATATTTGGAAACAGTTTATCAGAATCTTTGACAATTGTTGTTGGCGTTTTCTTCCAAATCTATACAATTCTACATGGGTAGAACACAGACTACCAAGTAGGTGCCAGAATAAATACATCTGCATCAAAAAACATAACTATCAAAATATGAGACAATAGATTTTAGCAGTTCAGCTAGCATACTGCACAAAAATGCAGCAACATTTGAATATCAGTTATAGTATACATATACTTACAGAATGTAAAATAATTTTGTAAGATTTAGAACCAACCTGATTTTCGATGCACTTATATCATTTTGTATCCATTCTGTCACAATACAAATATTTTCCTAAAACAAAGAAAATGGATAACAGATTTGATAATTTCTTTTTGTAAAGGTTAGCTGAGAAAATATATAACACAACAATAACCTAAATAAATTATATTAGCAAGTATAAAAAAATAAAAAAGTATATATTATAAACAATTAATTTTTTCCTTTATCCAACTTTCATTATTTTCAATCTTTACTAGGAGTTTGTAAAAAGACTGTACATAAGATATTTAAATATCCAGTCATCTCTTTATTGTCATTATCAAATGTTTATCAGTCTTTTACCAATTACTGAATTATGTACTGTGAATATCTCATTTGAATGTTAACTTTTTTATCAATTACCTCAACTGAACAAAAATCATTGCATTCATTTTTTCTGTTAAACAATAATTTCTGTTTTCAACTGTTAGCAACATCCATAAAAATGTTATGCCTACTGTAGTATAATATCAAGAGAATAGCTTACTTGGTATTCAGTTAGTACATCAGACTCATATATAAACTTATATGGATTGGTCCCAGCCCTGGTTATGCATATAAGACCATGCTCTCCAACAATCTGTTTAATCTGAAGATAGATAATGTCAGAAGCATACTGAAAAGGATATAACAGTCTGCATTATGTCAGCAAAAGATGTCAGTCCCATCTACAGCTCACTAGATATGTTATGATGTAATGAGAACAAATTCACTCAATAACAATGGAAATCAGAGCAAGGAATTATGGGAAATGTGAAATGTTTTAAGGTTCAGCAATAAATCACATGGTGTATTATACTTCAGTTTAGCAAAATGGACAATCAGAAATTGTACTACTTAGTGCAACATTGTTGATAATTATTACATAAAAATGGTAAAAACAAAAAAACACTAGTTCTACTTATAAGGTTGAATGCTGACATTCAAACAAAGTTGGATATTAAAATACCCTATTATTAGGCTTTAAAATTACTGAGGATGCATGCTCTCAATATTATTGATAAGTTACAAACAAGGCTATGACTAGATATGTTAATAAACTTTAAACAGATTTATTCTTCATTGAAATTAATGAAAAAAGAAACAAAGATATTCTAGGCATTTATTTGGTTATCAAATAGCAAGCATGCAGCTTCAATATTTGAAATATAAAGAGGTAACTTAAAATGTGAATAATTCATTTTAATAAAGAAAGAAAACATTAATATTTAATATTTCCATTTAAACTTTTAAAAATACAGTACACACTAGTACATACATGCTCTTTCTTCCATAAGCCAGGTACTCCAAATGATTCCAAGAGATCAGCTCCACAGAGAAGTTTCACATGAACTTTTTCCCCACATGACTGAGGTTTGTGAGTTGTGGTATTGTTCTCATCATCTGGGAAAATAAGATACTTATAAACTCTTGTTGTCAATGCTACTCTGGACATTTTTTAAGGGCTTTTCTACCCCCACTTGATGATGGTTAACCTTGTGAAGCCAAAGAGTTATTATCAGGATTATCTTTAGATGGCTGGAAAAGTTAAATGAAGCAAAGATAAAAAGTTCATTTTCAGGTAGTGATAAAAACCAACATAATTTTCTTTCTTTAAATTATGTTCAACACAGTCTATAAAATGAGTTACGTAGAAATATTAATAAAACAATTCAATTACCCTTCAAGCCTGTATACATGTGAATACACAAAATAATTTGGGAAATAGCATGCTGTTATACAGGGTGTTCCAAAAGTCTTGGGCACATTTGAAGTCCCCATATCTATTTAACTATGAATGGTAGTAAGATAAAAGTTGTGTCATTTTAAAGCTAATTACATTAATTTTTTTGTAAGGCTATTGATTTTTTTTATTTCTTTTCAGATATTAAGATTTTTTTAGATTAAGATTTTTTTAGATATTTTTCAGATTTTTTAGTTAATGGATAAATTGAGTGAGAAAGAGTCTGGTGACTTCATTTTCCAACAGGATGGAGCGCCACCACACTGGAGCCTCAGGGTTAGACAGTTTCTGAACATAAAACTGCCAGACAGATGGATTGGAAGGTCTGGGCAGAATGATCACGATCTCCATGTCCTGGCCACCCAGATCTCTAGATCTCACACCATGCGATTTCTTTTTGTGGGGATTTGTGAAAGGATTGGTATATGTGCCCCCTATTCCCAGAGATGTGGATGAGCTGAAGGCACGAATAACAGAAGCTGTTTCAACCATTGACAATGCAATGCTGGGACGCGTTTGGCAAGAATTGGACTATAGGCTTGATGTGTGTCGTGTGACCAATGGTGCTCACATTGAACATCTTTGAACATTCCATGTAAAAATTGAGATTACAAGCTTTCTGAATTTACCAGATGCGTTTTTATATCCTTAATAGTTTCCGAGATATTCATTGTCAAAATGAGCCCAAGACTTTTGGAACACCCTGTATTTTATCCACCCAAGGGAAAAACAGAAAAGGTTGACATTGTTACACCTTTCATTTTCTTTGCTACTCTCAACCTATCTCTTCCTACAATTCTTTTACCATTTTAAAATACCTCTCTGAAATGTAGCTTCCCTATACTATTTCATTTTATTTCTACATATGAGTCTTTATTATCAATCTTTAATTACAAAAAAAGAAAATAAACTGTTATTCTGTGAAGGCTACCAGCAAAATAACTGGAGGTTCTAATTCTCTTTCTCATCGATGCACCAGTTTCAATGTTGGCATTGCAGTCACCATTCAAAATTGCAGAATGGTGAGTCAAAACGTTGGCTGTTTCCATCCATCCACTCTGTTCACACTCCCATGTATCCACACTAAGTTAAAGAAAGAATAAAACAAATAATAAATAAGCAATATAAACAAAGCGGAGTTAATGAGGAACAGAAATTAAGCCTCCAAATGGCTGAGCACAAACAAGAAAGAAAAAAAATTGTTCAGGTAGAAATTAACTTCAATGTAACTCGCTTCGTTGGCGAAAGAATACTCACTCACCTTATCCAGTCTGAAGATTTCAGAGCCAGCTGAATCATGGCACATCGGTGTTTAGATAGCAACAAATCCTGAAACAAATGTCCACATTTGTCAGAACCATAGAATACATCTACGAAACACACCACCATTCTTATCTGAATCAGTAGTTTATTGGATGCAATTTTTCTTTTAATTACATTTCATGCAACTTGTTTTGTAAATATTTAAATAATCATATCCCAGTATCTTAGGTTTATTCAAGGTGGCAGATCTCTCCTATAGATTACCTTAGAAAAGGTGTGCCATTTCGGTGCAAATGCTTTGAGGCTGTGTCCAGTGACTTTCAGTAAATACCTACAGCCACCCACCACCCGTTTACCCCTCGACTAGACTTCCCGACAACTGTAAACTACCCTGGTGCCTGTCGCGGAGATTTAACTGACAGATCACCGGAATCGCGGGAAAGTTCTATTTAGCATCATCATCATCATCATCAATCATCATCAAGAAAGTGGTGCGAAGCCTCCGGGCGGCGGCAACGGGTTAATCGGTAGAGGAGGATATGAGGGAGGAAAAAAGGGGTTGGGGGGTTTAGTACTTACTTTCTTGCCGTAATGATCACTTACTGGTGAGATTATTCCACCGATCACTTTAAATCTTCCAGTCCTGTTCAGGGAGTCTCTGGCTAATTCTAGAGGGAGAGAAAGAAGAGAAGATCTTTTCCCCCTTTTTTCTTTTGTTTTGTTTTTTTTATGGATGGTGCGCGTTAAAGACTTTTAACTTAAGGTGTCGGTGAATAACATTAACAGGTGCCCCCACCCACCTCCGGGATGGGTGGGGTGGGGTCGGGTCTCGGCCGTTACTACTTACCGGTTCCTTCTCGCTAACAAAAACCGGATCTGATTTAATGGTGATGCACAGACTCCACCACCGAGCAATCATTCCCCACCCCACCCCACCCCACAGACCGGGTGCTAATGACAACAGATCAGTCACCAGGAGCAGAGTTAACCCTGGCACAGCCAAAGGAAGACGACGTCGGGTGACAGAGTCACCGCCGTCCACCCCCAACCCAACAACAACAACAACGGTTAATATACTACTTGCCAAAAAGCCTCAGATGCATATTCGTTATCGGGTTAAAAGATCCGCACGCCAACAGCACAACCTTCGCAGGATTTGTCGACATCCTAATGAGGCTTGAAAATCCACTAGCAGTCACAGACATCGATTTTCTTTTCGTCTACATTATCTATCACGTGACAGTAGAGGGGAGATAACTCTAATTGAACTTGCCTTCCATAGCAACGAGTTTCTGACGCTGTCTGCATCTTTTTTCTTTTTCAAAGTTATTATTATTATTATTATTATTATTATTATTATTATTATTAGATCATCTTTAAGCTTGCTAGGAAAATATTTTAATTGAAGAAAAGGGTTAATTTTAGTTTGTTTTTCTTTTTTTTCTTTTTTTTTTCAAGGCAAAAAAATTTTTTAAAAAGTGAAAGTAAAAGTAGTTTCTACTTTCGGTTCATATTTTTTGCGTTTTAGATGTACTGCACGTGCTGCCCCCACTCCCCTCGTGGACAGTAGAAAGTTAAAGAAGTAACTACTGTGTAAGATTACTCGTTTTGTTTGTTGTTTTTTTTTAATCTATTTGTGACGTAAACTTTAGAAGAAGAAGAGAAGAAGAGAAATTGCTTTTCCGAGCGCAGTTTGATGATGTCCTTTTCTGACCTCTGGTAAATGACAAGTAAGTCAGTTATTTTGATTTTCTTCGGGTAGAGGGGCACAGGGTTATGTGTGCACCGGAAATCTAGCATTATCAAAATTACCCAATAGACGCGTGTTGTTGTTGTTTGGGTAGCTGAAAAACCTTAGGGTAGGTATGGCTACCGCTCGGAGGATAGTACCTGAAAATACGTGTCTTACTGGATCGGCTCCTGTCAATTCACCGGACACCGACTCTCCGTGATCAGTACTCATGCGCTTCGCAAAACTATGTAGATCAAAGCTTGTACCACCTGTCGGACTGTTCTTTTGCTTTTGTACAATCGTTAGCGTTTAGAATTGTTTTTTTTGGTTTTCTCTCCCGTCTCCGGTTAAGTTGCGTGGTGCAGTGCCCCCACTTATTCGCTCAGCACCCTTTGGAAAAGTATCCAGCATGTGCGCACATGTTCATCAGTACAACAGCGATTAGCTATTTATCCTTTCATTATCTCAAGACAATACAAGAATATTCTAACCAAATCCTTCTTAGAAAGGTGTGAGAAATTTCTTCTTGATTTATTTATAATCAGATGATCTGTATCATTTATGATCTAGTGAGATTTGATCAGATTTTCTTGATAGATGAAGGAGCAGCAGGTAGATTTGATCTTTATTCATAAGATATAGAATTGCCTACTGATAAACAAAGTGTTGTTGAGTAAATTTCCTTGTACCTATTTTCTTTGAATATAAAATCTTTTAATTTTGAACTCTGTTGATTTGATTAACTTTGTTTTATATTAAAATATACAAAATTACTGGCTTAAGAGAAAGGCCAGAGATATCCCAAGGATACCACTTCAGAACACCTGCCTGTATTAAAAGATATATCATTATTACATAATGATATTTTTAAGTGTTTTTTTCTTTCTACATACTGACTAATAAAGTATTTTATTTTGAAAAAAGTTTAAAATTCTAACTAGTTTAATGGAAGAAATTTCTCCTTTTTTTTCTGGATAATTCACTCAACATCACATAAATGGCAATTAAAGAAAAGAAAATCCACATTCTTAATTAAATTTTTTATTGCCAGTGACAGAAATATAGGGCAGCAAGCAAAAAAACAGGAGTTAAGTACAGCTAACTCATGCATAATACGTAAAAATCAAACATTTGGTGCACCAATTACAAATGTTCTCATTTCCTTCTGTCAGTGTAACAAAGTTCTTAGGGTTAAGCTTGCTTTCAACATTGATAGCTAAGCAAATAGAGAAGTTCATTTAATCAAGCATTGTAGCAATTAGCATAGGAGACATAGGTCATATCAGTTAGATTTTTGTAGCCAGTTGTACACTGAATAATGTTTTGGTAACTGCAAGAAATTATAAGAAATAAAATTTTAAAATTGGTTGCCCTTTGCAGTCTATATGATGTGAAAAAGTGCCAGTGGAATCAGAAAGAGAAGCAATGCTGTGTTAAGGCTGGATATCAAACTGCCTGTATCAGATAGACAGTTTTTATATGATGCTGGATTGTGATTACTGATGGCACAAAGGACACCTTTCCTACACCTGCCTTTACATGGCTGCTGCAGTGAGGGCTGCACACTGACATATCTCTGTCTGTTGTACTTGCTGAATAGAGTTTCATTTTGTTTTAATTCAGTTAAAAGCTGATCCATAGATGCAGAGGATCCATCTTTAACGTTGTAGTCAGCCTGCAGTGAGTATTCTTTCTTCCAGGTAATTTTATTTTTTCTATTGGCTTCTATCAGATCAAAATAGTATTGCTTAATATCCAAAACTATTCCAGTTTTTCGGTTGAACTTGATCAGACGTATACCAGGATTATGTGCTGGTCCCAAAAAGCTTCCAATTTTATATCGCCATGGTGTGATTGAAGGTGATATAAAGGCAGGTACTACTGGATTTTCTGAAAAACATGTCACAAATGAAGCATATAGTTGATATTCATATAAGACAACAGATTTTTTCAAATGCATTCAGTAGTAAATTACTAAATAAGGATAAACAAGAGACAAAAAGCTATCTAAAAATGATGATAGAAAAGCAATAAAGGTGAGCAAGGATACCATTATACCCAGAAAAACAGACAAATTATAGGAATTTCTCTGAAATTAGACTGTAATTAATAACAAAGCTGCTACTTCCTAAATTAGGCAACGGTGGGTAGAAGAGGTCAAATTAAATTGAAATGTGGTCATAAATTACTGCACTATGTTATAAACATGTCATTCAAGAATCATATGTATGCAACTAATAGTTATATATTAGGTGAAGGGGCAGCAGATTTAGAGCACTTGTATGTCAAAACATTTCTGTAATCTTTCAAGCTGTCTATGCCAATAATATAATAATAAGACAGATTTTCTCCAAGGAAAGTAATAAATTACCCTCAATTAATTTGCTACAACAGAAAAAAAAATAGTAATCTGCTAAGCCCTTTGGTCCAGTACAATTGGTTGGTTTAGTAGGATAATGAAAAGATTAGCAAAGTTTGGAAGGAGGCGATAACTCCAAAAATGATACATACCCATTAAGAACTGGAGACTGTTTCTCTAATGTGAGTGAATGGTTAGGAGAAACATACCTTACAGGAAAACCAAGTAAATGGAAGGTTGGATTTTCTAGGAATTTTTTTTTCTAATTGCATAAAAAGTTGAATTGTACACCTGGATCAAGAAATTTTTTCTAAAATCTGATTATTCCTGGGACGTACAGGTTTTCTCCTTAGAACAACTGTGAAATAAATACGGCTTTGACAAACACTACTATTCATGATTGTTTTGATACTAAAACTACAAATCACAAGTTATAAAGTGTATCCAAAAATGATAAAGTTATCAAATAAATACTTTCTTATGAGCACCTTTGAGACTGCAGTGCTTTTTTTTTTTATTTTTGTAGCTCATCTAAAGTGAAAGTCAAGAAAGTATTGTACAGATGTTGTCTATGCAACTCTTGACACACAAGAAGCTGTATAGCACTATAATTACATTTTTATCTTTTTTGTCTGAGGTCTTCTCTTCCATTTTTACACTTATGAAGTAAATGAGGTCTATTTATTAAAAACATTCAGTGTTTCATTAATTATGCAGTTTTACCTATAACATCTTCAGATTTTACTGAAGAGAAACCAAATAATGTATTCCTGTGTAAAAGATAAAAAACAGATCATATTTTCACCGACTGATATGCCAACAATATTGCTTTTATCTAACTGGCCAAAAGCTTTTATTCTTAAAGGATCATATCTACATTTTTAAAGATATAATTAGTTACATATTAATTACATATCTGTGGTAATTCTTATCAAAATTTTAGTGTGAATTAATTTTAATTAACTCACAAACATGGTTTTTTTTAAGATTACTAATCAGGAAGCCAACACCTTGTTCTGGATATGACTAACATATTAATAGTGTATAAAAAAAATTGTTGTCGACTTATTTTCTGATAATTCAAACTTGGAATTCTTTTGGTGTCACCCATTAACCCTCAAGAGCTAACAAAGTGTACCTGGGTGCATGTCAACAGGCAATCAGAAAGAGCCTTATCTTTGTAGATTGCTGGTCCACGTACACTCTGATTGAGAGGATGCATGGCTTCTCTCAGTGTGGTATCATTTTACAACTTTTGGTAAACCTGTCACACCTAGTAATTCCTAAATTTGGGAAGAATCAGCCATGCATAGAACACACTTAAGTTTGATGTTCAAATGAAACCCAGCAGAAAATAGTACTGGCGTAATGGTATCCAGTCGGGTTTTATTTGAACATCCCTAGAGCTACAGATGGAGGTGCATTCTAGATAGAAAACGTTTTGTTTGTTTGTGAACCATATCTGGTATTTTAATATTTCTCATAATATCGGTTTGTGCGTGCTTCTGTTAGTACGGTTTGTGTGTCACCTGGGTTACATACCAACCCAAACTCTCATACTTTAGATATTTAATATTTTGGAAAGTTAAAGTCATAATTTGAAGAAAAATTTTTCATTTAATATTAAAAATTTGTGAAATAGTTCACAAGATGGATATTCTTTCATAAATCTAAAATATAGGTTTGATATTTTTTTTTTTTTTTTACTTACTTTTCTTATTATAAAACACTTTAAACATATCTTCATGGTTGTGGCCAAAGAACGTGGCTGTAATCACATCAGAGTATTTTACAATAATCTGCATCAGCTTTTCATTGAACCTTTCATACATCCAGGATGTCCCCTCGTTTATGAGACCAGGAAAAATGTGTGCAGTTATAAACACCTGAACACAAAGCAAATAAACATTCTACTTGCTTAATAACTTATATAGTTTTTGTTGCTTTATTTTCCCAACAAATACATGGGGAAAAAAGTTTAATAATTATTTGACTGGCAGTGCATCAGTTAGTACAGTTTACTTCAGCATCTGATAATAATAATATTAAAAAATTTCTATGGAACTGCAATATGTTCATCACCAAAATTTAATATATTTCATCACATTAATTATGTAAAAATTGTGGGATGGTATAAAGAAAATATTTTCCAGATTTATCTAACAATTAATTTTATTGTACTACAGTTTCACTATAACTTATACAACCATAATAACAGAATAGTTTTAAGAAACTTACTTCAGTGTTATCAGTCACAAAGTATAGGAGGAAGCAACTGATATTTACATTTGAATAAACAGTTCACTTTTATTTTAAGAAAAAATTATATATTAAGCCATAATGTTAAATAAACTAATAGATTTCTAAAATAATTTTAAGTTTTCTAAGACAACCTATTAATAAATTGTTGTTTCTGCAGATGCATTTAGTAGAATTATATATGATCTGAAAGAATTTTACTGATAATGTCTGTCTCTGTGTGTATGTGTGTGTACTCAACACAATTAGGATAAAGACAAAGCAAAAATTCACTCCATTGTTTTTGGGCTTTGCTCTGCTAACTACTGTGAAAGTAGAAGAGGAAACTTTGCAGATGGTAATATACAAATTTTGTAACAAAAGAGGTAGGGGAAGAGAAAACTGGCTAGCATTCAGTTAGAAATGTGTTTTCTTTGAGAAAAACTATTGATCAGTTGCTGATAAAAGTCTTCCATCCTTTGTGTTAAATGCTCAAACATTAATAATCAAACACCATCAGCATTGTGAAGCATAAATAATACAAACTTTCCAGATGATGAAGCAGATGTATGTTATGACCAATACATTATGTAGATTTTTAATTTTTAAAATTATTCTTTAGTTTCAATTTAAAATATTAAAGTCTTACATTGAATTGTTTACCTGAAGTAGATGTAGACATTAATGAGTGAATTGTGATTAGTTACCTGTTAATGACATGTTTCATTTTTGTCTTTAGCATTTCTGGTGTAGCCTTATATAAGAAAACATGCTGTTTTCTTTCTTACCTTTTCTTTAGCATTCCTGGACTTGCTCAAAACTGTTTCTACCCACTCAAACTGCCCTGCTGGATCAGCAGTGTTCTCTACTTGTTTGTTTGAAGTAAAATACAGATTTGTATTCAGAGCCACAATGCGTAGTCCACTCTTTGTCTTGACTGAGTAGTACGCACCTAGGAAAAAGACATAGAACAGAAAAAAACTGTCAGTGCCTCGGAAAAAGAAAAAAACCTCCCAGACTACCGAAGGAAGCTCAGGAGTGAAACACTAGTAATCTTCCTCCATGGATTACTGTGACTTGCTTAATCTAACAGTATGGAAAAATTGTTTTAAAATGTATGTTTAACATTATTTAGCAATAAGCAAAATAATGGAGGAGAGGTGCCATTATCAGTGGCAGGTGAACTTGTATTTAAAAAAATTTTAAAAAGTAAATAACAGAGCCACAAACCTTCCCTGAAATTTTTTAGGACCTTAGTATCATTAAGCCATACTTTCCAATAGTCGGCCAGCCCATTGTACAAAGGATTCTCACTCTGTTTAGTAGCTGGAAACTGGGCATCTGGAAAATGGTCATGGTTACCAAGATTTGGGTACACTGAGACGTTTGGAAAAACCTCTCTGATCAAGTCAGTAATATTTTTGATGACCTCTAAGTTGATTGATGTATTTAAAACTGTCGACTCATCCATCAGTGGATGAGGTACATTATCTCTGAAATTACACAAAAAATATCAAAGCGGTTTTTAAGAATTTTACTTAAATATTTTTATTTTGGATGTTTTCTTTACCTGATTAATCTATGAAATAACTCTGTTTATTCCAATAGACTAAATTAGCAACTCTTCGTGAATTAGAAACTTATTCCAGAAATTTTTTTTAAAAGAAAAAAAAAAAAAACTTATATCTAAAAAAAATATGTATTATTTTGTTAAATTAATCTAAACTTTGTAATATTTTCTCATTTGTTCATTGCATTGGTATATGTGACCTCTTTCTGAAAATAATTTATTTGGAAATCATTTGACAGCAAAATGAAAACAAATGAGTGATTTGATTTTTGGATAAAATAAATAAAGGCTTTAAGCTGGTAATAATAAATTAACTGAGTTTGGGTACTGTATTACTAAGAGTATAAGCTGATTGAACCACAGCCAATATAGCACAGAATTCAAGATTAGAGAAATGAAGAAGACAGAGCGATTCACAATTGTGAAAACTGTTTAGGAACTGAAAAGTATTTTACATAAACATCTGAATGCAATAACTTTAAAATACACATTATTTCCTTGGCTTGTATGGTTGCTAAATACCACATTTTTTAAACAAAATAAAAATCTAAATAAAATTGTCACATTTCTGGGGAGAAAAAATATTCCTGATAGGTTAGAAACCAGTCTAATTTGTAAAAGGATTTCCTGTCACAAAAACAAGTGGTGTGCACCTAAATCTTATTAAGAAAGTTTCCTCATATATTACTATCTACTAAAATGGGTACTTTCCTTTTTTAATAGTATTATTATTTAGTTGGAAATCTTGTATTAGAAAATTGTATGACTTAATTATAGAATTTAAGGTCAGTATTGGAATATTTACCAAAATTTCATATGTCTAAAAGCATTGTAAAAAAAGAGCATATTAACATTATAATAATTTTAAAAAATAATATGCATTTGTTGGTTTTGTTGTTAATAGATCAAACAAAGTGATTTACAAATTAAATATCAACACCAGATGAAAAGTTTATATACGTTAGTTTTCAAAAGTTAAACAACAAAAATATTTTCAAAATGGTGAAAGTTTTAATCCCTAAATGGTCAACACAAAATCTTCATGTAGCAAATTTTATCAAAGAAATGCATAAGTTACAAATAATTTTTAGGGGTGTAAAGGGAAACAAGCAATAATTCTAACATAGAGAATGCAGATGCCAACCCACCCTTATGGCAATACATGGATCACAGCAGCTTTGCATGCTACTTATAATCCTATCAACAAGGGCAATGGCCAATAAATTCCATCGTTTGATCAGAAATGTTTGCCATTCTTGGAATAGGTTGAAGAGAGGCTATAGATCTTTCCAAAGATCCCAAACATTCTCAGTAGGATTTTGCTCAGGTAAATGTGTTGGTCATGTCATACAGGTAATGACTTAGTCTTGAAGATATTGGTCACCTATACATAGCTGATGTGGATAAGCATTATCATCTGTTAAAATGAAGTTATCTCTAATTGCACCTGTGTATGTTGGGGATCCAAAATCTTGTCCCTATACCTCATTGTAGTCAGGGTACCACTCTGAAATGCATATCTGTATGCTCATCAAATTACATTTCTGCCCAGACTATCATATCATCATTACCACCCTAGTATAGTGATCCTTTTCCATGATGTTTGTGAGCTGGTTACATGTTCCCTGTTTCTTCTAGATGAGTACCATGCCATGAGTCACATTGAAGGCTAAATATGGACTTATCAGTAAAGATAACATGACACTAGTCAGATGGTTTCCAAGCCACATATTCATGACATCAGCTTAACTGCTGCTACATCGGGTAGCAGGTCAAGGGAGGATACACCATTGGCTGTCTCTCATAAATCCATCTTTCATGCAGCCTTTTTCACATGGTTGAGGTTGATACCAACCTCCCAGTGGCTACAGAGAGGTCAGAAGCAAGTTCAGTTTGTGTTGAACATTTAGTGAATAAAATTTTAACAGTCTTGAAAATATTTCTGTTTTTTATTTGTTTGTTGCTTAACTTTTGAAAAGCAGTGTAGTTTAAAGGGATTCTTGTTTTAAAAAATAATTGAAGTATGAATGTCACACCCTCCGAGAAATGAGCTGTATAAATTTGCCACTAAAACCAAATGAAAGATCAAAATTGTTTTCATCAAGATGGCAACCACAGGGTAACACATTAATTGGTTTTATTAAAAAATCTGAACAAACTGAGTTAAGCTCAGCTGAAAAAAAAATCTGGCTGGAAACAAACTTGATAATTTTAATGCACCACTTGAGGAACTGTTTGTATTGGCATTCAGTATCAACTCTGCTAAAATTAGGCAATACTTTCAATTATTTTTTTATCTAAAAGACCTGATACCAGGAACATTTTTTTTTTTTTAAATTAGCCTAACGAGCAACTGCTTCCTTAGTTAAGTTAGGTCACATTTCCTGGTCGTTTTGCTTAGGGCTTCATGCAATGCAACCAACCCCCAGGCATGCTCGCCTCACCACTCATGTTGCACTAGTTGCAGCCCCTGTTTTGTTCCTTAAGAGATTTACCCGGTCCAGACTAGAAAGTCAACATCAAGTTTGATGGATTTCATGGCAATAAGACTTTCATTGATAACGCTCCAGGGGGTATCACACAAGTAATCTCCAAAATATCCCAGTTTGGATGAAGGGATGTGTGAAGTGCAAGAAATTTGTTTTTGGTAGTAAGTAAAATCCCAATGTGGATCTGCTATCTGCCAGAAGAAACCTGAAAAAAAAAAAACAAAAAGGAAAGACTAAAACTTTAATTCACTGTCCACATATCTACAAGTTTTTTTTTGTTGTTTTTGTTGCTTTTGTTTATTTTTTTGTTTGTTTGTTTTTTTTACAGAGATTAGCCACATTTCAAACAAAAGTTATAATAATAATAACTCGGCTTAACTTGCTTCTTTAGGAAAACATACAAACATACATGCATTCGACTTCATACGAAACCTGATCCAGAAAAGAAACAATAGATTTCAGTTATAGCTTATTGTCGCTAAATAACCAAAAACGCGCCATGGCGTCGCTAATGGCGTCGTCGGAGAGTTATCTTTCTTGGCTCTCTTCCGCTACCCCCAACACCGAGATCGGATGATGTGGCATTGCTCCAGGACGAGTTCGTTTTAACTTTAATGTACAATATTACAAGATATATATCATTAGAATTCGTCGGTTTCGTTGCACTGCGTCCTGTCGTTGGCAGTTTCCCCAATGAGTACCAAACACGAGACCGCAAAGGGTCCACGGCGTGCTGTCAAGACCCAATCAAAGAGAATCCGTGTCTCGGTTGTTGGCGACTTCTGATCTTACACACTGTCTCACCTGTAATCAGTGTACGAGTCCCAGTCCAAGTCGCGCCGCTGGCTTATAGTAGAGACTGGAAGCGATTTTTCTCATATTAGTTTTAAATTTATTGACAGATGGTTTAAATCTCTTTCCCCCCACCCCTTTATTTTTCAAAACATCACACCGAAATTCATTGCTTTAACTTCTGCAAACACCAAGGCGCACGGCCCCCGGGGGGTGGGGGGTCGGTCGGTCGGTCGGTCTCGGGCAGCCCTTTCCGGATGGGCGAGGCGCCTCCTGCCGATGCGGTGATTCAGAGACGAGGTCGTCATGAACGGTCGTCCCTCCGGCGAGGACTCGGTGCGTGAACACGATACGCTCGCTCGCACCCACTGAATTTCGAATTGTTCCCCCCCGCCGCATGAGCTTGTCGGGGATTAGGGATAGGGTTTGCCAATTCTTTGGAAATGGAAATACAGGACAGGTGGGGTGGTGGGAGGGGGGGAGGTCGCGGAGCGCAAGGTATCCGGAGAATGGCTTTTAAAAAAAAAAAATCTGAAAATGGATGAACAAAGCGGTAATTAAAAAATATGTAGAATTCTCCATCGTTTTATTAAAAATATGTGAATAGAATCGTGATATAGGGTAATAAATGTAGGCCTACTGCTGATCAATACTAGACCTATTTATTTGATGATTAATTCAGTATGAACTGAACCACGATATCGGAAACACGTGCTTCAACAAACTGAAATCATTCCGACATATGTATCACCGAACCCGATATTAGAAGCGTAATCTCACCTACCTGTTTACAGGTCGGTGTAGGACAAGTTATCGGGATGTAGGGCAATGCGTTGAAATCTGGGATTGTCCTATTAAATATAAGACGGTGGGCAGCCCTGGTTTGGGGCTCCAGTCGTCATCTCCCCCCTGATTCGACCAAGATAAGATAACTTACTTCACCCGCGCCGAGGGCGGCAGACCTCTGTTCACGAAAGCGGAAGGAACTCGACGCGGGGATTTACCACAAACACCACCACCACCAGGTGATAGATATCTCGGTGGTCGGTTGATGACTTACGGATGTACAGACTCCCCCCACACCGAGGAGAAGCCGGCAAGCGGGAAATACTTTGGTAGGCTTCATTTTGCGTCGTCTTCTTCTTTTTTTTTTTTTTTTTTACTGTGTATAGAGGAAGGTTTTCCTTCAGTGCTCGGTGGATAATATAACTCCAGCATTACAAGCGGAGAGTTTCACTTATCGCCTTGCCCCTGTTTGTTTGTCTGTCAATTTACGTGCAACTTCCTTATTCTTATTTTCTCTTCTTCTTCTTTGATTATAGATGATTTATCGGGGCCCGTGTCCTTATTGTTTATCGAATATGCCTTGAAGACGTAGTGCTTACTGCTCGGCTTTTTGGCTATTTGAAAGCTCAGAGGTTAATCACTTTCCCATATCCGGATAGAACGATAGAAGGAATTCCAACCTACCTATTTCATTGCATTGGCCGAAATGCATCAACGCAAATAAAACTGCGTACACGAGATCTTTCATCGCGGCGTGAAGTTGACTGGAGTGATGCAGGGTCGAACCTGATATGCCCTAACCGTATACAGATAGACAGTCCACCGCTCCCAGTTCTAAGTCTGTCTTTTGAACGACTTGTTTAAGTATCTAAGAATGACATAGTTGGTTGCTTCCTTTATTAGGAATGCATTCATTGGCAGAAAATCGTGTATACATTTAGAGTGGACAGTAAAAATTCTTAGGGAAATTATTTCGCTATTTGAGCGCGTCCCAAGACTGGCATGAGTATTTAAATACAAATCTTGGTTATATATTGCTTGACGCTTAACGAAACTAAAGTTAAGAATATAAATTGTGTGTGTGTGTGTGTGTTTAGCTAATTATCAACCAATAGTACGCAAAAGAACAAACCGTTGTGGTTCATAGGAGAGAGGAATATAACTAACATCTAATTTTTGTGTCATATATGTGGTAGTAGTCTGGATAATGAAAAATAATTCTAAAAATAAATCTTAAAAAAACAGGCTAAGGAAGAGAAGTAGAAAAGCGAAAGAATTCACATTGTTTCTGATAGTAAATGAGGTCAGTAGACTATATTACCCAGTTTCAGTGCAAGTGCGATGGGTTAGAAGCGAGAGAGACTCGTATGAGGGAGTTTGAAGTGGCTATTAGTCTCCCTCAGTATTGTCAAAAGTATAAACGTTACATAGCAGAAGCAGCGGTGCTCTTGGCAGTGCCAAGCCTTATTAAAGCAAACACTGAAAAATTACAATAATAAACCGCGGGACTAACAGTTTATTTGGTTGTTTACGATCTCTAAGTTAAATCTGAACCACCCAGGATGAGGCAGTCCGAGCGTACTCTCTAATTTGATTGAAAAGATATCGGGTTTCGTGGCAGAGGGGACTTTTGGTTCTGGGCGCTGATTGGTCGATAGCAATAAATTAAAACAGATTACATGGCTTCAAATTTTCATTTTGACATCTGGGTCCGAAAATGGTCAACTGGAGGAGTCTTATTTTATAAAAAGAAAACAAAAGACGGTGGGGGGAGGAGCCAGTAGTCTCACTTTGGAGAGAATCACCGATTTTATATCATCAAATAAGCACTCTAGTTAAGAGTTGAAGAGTTCGTGTCTCTGTTCTTGTTATTGGCGGTTGGTCTTCCGAAGCTCTTTCAAGTTTGGCCGTCCAGTTGTTGCCAATGTCTTAAGTGTGGGAATCCGTTTGGCACTGGTTGGTAGTCAGAACGAGTTTGTTGTTATTGTATTTCCTTGCAGACAAAAAATATTTTCCCATGAGCGGGATCAGACAAGTAACTTGTGTTTCCACGGCCCATGTTCCAAAATCTCGGAGTTACATTGTAAGGAAATCATCAGACTTTGAAATAAGTTCAGGTATAACTTCCGCTGTGAGTGTAGTGGGGGGGACCAATTTAACTTATCATCTCATTTAAAAGCCAAACCACTTTTTACTCAGGAACTTTATAACTTCCACAGAACGCTGAACTACTGCATGCCAATGCATTCTTCCAGTTTCAGTTTGTCGCTGAAGTTCGGTATTCACTCGACCTCCGACTGCGGCTCGTCACAAGAAGATAAGAATGAAAGTTGAACTCTTCAATGAGAACAGAGTGCATCGGGAACAAAGCAGAATCTCTCTCTGAAAGTGGGAGAATAAATACTCCTTTTGTGAGAATTCTCCGTTTCTGATTCTTTCCCTCAGCATACATTCTTAGAGAGTCGAGCCGAAATCTAGATCACGGTTTTGGCACTGAGTGGGGCCGGCTTGAGACCCAATAATTTCCGTGCTTTTCATTTATAATCTACATCTAGGATCAGTAATAATGGTAAGTAATTCGTTGGTCTTTATCACTGCTTTAGTTACATTTTTTACCAAATTGCTTGTAGCAAGAGAAACAGGATAATTTGCTAGATAGAATACGGTTACCGGTATTTGCGTTGTCTCAGAATTTGAAGTCGCTGGAAAATCACCACTTGGCTGAATATTCGCGACATTGCTGCTACAAGGTCCGACGGAGTCAGCGGCGGTAGCTGCAGCACTTGGTCGTGTGTTTGCCTTTGTATCTGATCTTATTTCAGAGAAGTTGACCAAGTTTGGAATTTTTTGCAATTCCTTTATGTTGAAAAATTTTCTTTTCCTTTCGTAACATACGTTTCGCAGCCTCTACTGCAGTGACTCTCAACCTGGGGGGTAAAAGTTTACATGGTGCAAATTAAGTATTAATTCTGTAATACGCCATACCTGGTCAGCCTTATTAGAAAAATTATGGCTGGCATGGGCGTAGATCCTTGGGGGATGCATTCCCCGTTGATGTAGGATGTACTATCTACCATACCCCCTAAAATTCCTTTGTTTTTGATAATAAAATCACATATATTCATTCAAAATTTATGAATCATAAAAAAACAAAACTTCATATATTTTATCCCACAAAAATTTGTTCTGAAAAAAACTCCTTTTATTGTTAAGATTTTATTTATTTTGTTGTCTTTTGATTGTAAATAAATTTCCTCTTCTTCTTAATAGTAAAATTGTTCCATCATCTTTTTTTCTGTGCCTCTATGCCGGCTATACATTTTTTTGCATGGAAGTAAGAGGGTAAATGGCGAAATACATCAAGCCAAGGGGGGTAACTGACAGAGGAAGGGTTGAGAATCACTGCTCTACCAGACGGCATTTTCAATCACGAAAAACTATGGTTCGCCACTTTGTGTGTATATATACACACGTGTGTGTGGTGGTGTGTGTGTGTGTGGTCTGTGGGCATATGCGTATGTGTGTGTGTGTGGGCAGATCATTTTACAAAAAGTGTAACACAGAACATTTCCAGCTGTATTTAAACAGTACATTTATTTCTTTTATTTCCATGCTTGGGCGTCGCCAACACATAATAAATAATTGACTATTATTATCATTATTATCTCAACGACAAAGTGCCGTTACATTTTCCCGATAAGACACGCCTTTGGACCGATCACCTTTGCCTCGTGGACGGAGCCAGCAGTCGGCCCAGTCGGCCGCCATTTTCCTTCTGACAGTGAATCGTCTGCAGGTATTTCGGAACGATTGATCTTTAATCCCGATTAGCTTAGGAAAAAAACTTCAGCCTTGGGCGAGTCTCATGATGCCTCCCTCCCCCCCCCGCCCTTTTTTCTGTATAAAGTAAACTAAACGAAGCGGCTCCGCAGGTAGATTTGTTTGCTATTAAAAATTAAATTTAGTTACAATTTTACAGATATGTAAACTAACAAAATTTAGCACGCGCGCGCACAGACACACGCGAACGCTCAACTTGTCTTTGACAAATTTGAGTGAACCATCTATAACTAAATTCTGTAATAGTTTTTTTTTTATTAGCAACACCAGACATCGTTACGGAAAATATACAAAAGAAAAACGAATAGGTTGTAAAGTCCATTAGTGTTTGAGGCGGAGCCTCGTTTTCATGCTCCCTCCCATACAGGTGGTTAATGTTTGACTGTGAAATGCTGTTCCAAGCATCCTGCAGCGCGCCTTCCACACTTCATCCAAGGTGTTTGGTTGCTGTTTGACTTTCTCAGTAGCCATATCACCCCTTACAGCCTCAACGATGCTCGTATCAGGACTTTGTGCAGGCCAAGGCATCTCCGTGAGTGTTGTTCCACCAGCCCAGATAGTTTTTCACCACACTGGCTGAATGCTTGGGACTATTGTCATGGAAGATGAATCCCCATCCAATAAGATGTGTTCCTGGGATCAGAACCTGCTTGTATCTGTCGGCGGCCGGTATACCTTCCCTCTATGCAAACCCCTGACACCTTTTGGTTGACATGCAGCCTCCCACTTCTACTGATTCACCCCCATCATGCTTAACCGCCCCACCCCCGATCCGTCTTTATTGCCAAACAATTTAAACTTGAATTTACCTGTGAAGAACACCTTCCAGGTTCGCTGGTGCCACCGTTTGCTTCATTTCTGCTGCCCATTCCAGCCTTGCTGTCCGATCCCCTCTTCACAAAGGTTTTTAGGAAGCCACACATCAATGGGATTGCCTCCCGCTGATGTGTGCCTTAATGTTCTCGAAGAGACGTTAACACTCTTACTTCCAGCTGGGCCATTCGAAAAAAGAACACACGCTAGGGTTGTTAACATCACTTTTGGAAAGTCTTTTCTGGTGTATCGTCTGCTGTAGTGGGGGGGATCGTAAACTCTAAGGGTCTGGCGAGAGCATTTTTTGAAGATATTTACGAAACCAGTGCACAACCCCTTAGTCGTTTGACATATCAGCTACCGTTTTGGCTGAAGAAAAATTTACGAAAATCCAAGTTAGTGCTACATTTAAACACTTTGTTCTGTCTCCGATCCTGCATTTAGTGTCTTATAAACTGTGCTGCCCGAAACACATTAACATTTAGATAAGTTGGATGCCTGATTAAGGGAAGTGTTTTGTTTCTTCCCAGCCCCAACCCGCCATATTGTAATCGGGGGGGGGAGAGAAACGATAGATGACAGCAGCCATTTATTTCTTGCAGACTTCTTGGAGTTTAATGAACTTAGTATGAGCATAATTTAAAAGACTAGATTTAATGGGGAAACAGACAGGTAGATCGATGAACTAACTATGAAAACAGTTAGTTAGTCCCACTTTGTTAACGGTATTCCATTAATTTGGGATGACGTCATTACTGACTTCCATCAATAATATATTCACATCTCTTATAAAACCATCTGGACCGACCATTTATTCCATCAGACTCCTAAGGAAAAGCAACCACCGGAGTCAGGTTTTCCTGCTATACAAGTTCACTCACAGCTCTGTTTGTCCTTCGCGTTAGAACTTCTGAAAGTTCGAAACGTCTTGTAAAGACAGATTTTTTTAAAATATCCGTATTCAAGTTAAAAGGTGTTTAAAATGTCGTTTCAGGTGTTAGCTGCAGAGTAAGTATTTTACCAGTTTTAGGGAAGTTTAGAGCAAAGACGGACAGAGACGACCTTTAATCAGAATTTGATGATAAATAAGAAGTGCCTGAAAAAAAAAAAAAAATGGCAGAGTGCGGCAATTCTGGATTGATTTGGGGTTGAGATGGAAGCTAAAATAAGGTTCTCCGATTAGCTGTACGGGGGGATGACCTTGCCATGGGGGTAAGGGCTATTAGCAGTTGACTGCTTTACCGAGACAAGTCGGGCGTCAGCCTGGAGACTGGGTTCGTCTCTCGTTGTCGTTGATTCGTTTCTGTCCTCCACGCCAAAATTCTACAGCACACGAACGCCTTCTGCGGAACTCCGTCTAGTTCCTTATTTCCGTTCTCGTTCTCATCTACTCGTGGAAAAACGCATTTCCGTCTAAATTGTCTGAATACTCAAATTTAATTATTTGAAGTTGTGCGCGTAGTTTTTTTTCCGGTCTGAGAATTATCGCGCTACTTTCACTTTCACTATCCAAAAAGAAAAAAAAAACGATTATTATCCTCCTGTACAAACGTTTGTCGAACCTCGATTTTATAGGGGCCGGTAAGATGGACGTAAATAGGTATGTTGCCTTATGTTTGTTAAATGTGGGTCTTTCGGAAGGAGGATAGGGCGGTGGAGATGTGACTGTTACTCCGCTGGCTGGCCGACTCCCATTTCCCAGCCTCAGACTTTATCCTTTTAACTGATTGATGGCTCGGACTGCCCGAAAAATAAGTGCTTCTGTTCTGTGGCTGAGGCAAGAAGGAAAATATGTTTGTGTGTTCGATTCCCACTTTTGGGTGGTATTTTAACAAGTAACAAACTTTGAGACTGTAAACAGGGTAAAGATGAACTTCCTCTCTCCTCCCCCCCTTTTTTTTTTTGTTTTGTTGTTGTGATTGGAAGTATGCAGTAAGACAGACACTCTCGGCTACCCGTACCCGTTGGTGTTGTCGGTCTTTTATTCTGCTGTTTCACACGTTTGACCATTTGAAGTAGATTTCCATCGTTTAGAATTACTGTTGTTTTGTTTCTGCATTAAAGCGGTAGAAAGTTTCCTCAGCTCAGAAATGTAAATGTTGTCACGTGCGCTATGTCATTTGTTGTTTTTTTTTTTGTATATTCATAATTTACTCCAAGAATAATAAAGGCTTTTTGTTCTGGGGAATTTGTTTACAATGAACCCCTGTGAGACATTATAGTGTAGTGTTTTGAGATTTGTTATTATTGTGAAGTCTTTTGGTTTCTTTAAAAATAAACAAAAATTTCTACTCGAAAAGACATTAACAAAAACAGTGGAGGTTATGTATCCTGTGTTCTGTAGATTGTCGATTTTTTTTTATCTATTTGTGTTACAGTTGGATTTATTTCTTTTATTAAAAAAAAAAAAAGAAAACACCAGTGGTCAAACGACAGCCTTATCTTCATTTTTCAACTGCCAATGTCTTAAATGTGGAATTGCACTACCCCTGACTGGCTATGGTTAAGCCATCTGGAACCAGGGCCCAGGCTCAGCAGATAACTATTTTTTTCATAAAGGTGCTGTCTTAAATGTGGAATTGCACTACCCCTGACTGGCCATGGTTAAGCCATCTGGAACCAGGGCCCAGGCTCAGCAGATAACTATTTTTTCATAAAGGTGCTGTGTCTTAAATGTGGAATTGCACTACCCCTGACTGGCCATGGTTAAGCCATCTGGAACCAGGGCCCAGGCTCAGCAGATAACTATTTTTTTCATAAAGGTGCTGTGTCTTAAATGTGGATTGCACTACCCCTGACTGGCTATGATTAAGCCATCTGGAACCAGGGCCCAGGCTCAGCAGATAACTATTTTTTTCATAAGGTGCTGTGTCTTAAATGTGGAATTGCACTACCCCTGACTGGCCATGGTTAAGCCATCTGGAACCAGGGCCAAGGCTCAGCAGATAACTATTTTTTTCATAAAGGTGCTGTGTCTTAAATGTGGAATTGCACTACCCCTGACTGGCTATGGTTAAGCCATCTGGAACCAGGGCCAAGGCTCAGCAGATAACTATTTTTTTCATAAAGGTGCTGTGTCTTAAATGTGGAATTGCACTACCCCTGACTGGCTATGGTTAAGCCATCTGGAACCAGGGCCCAGGCTCAGCAGATAACTATTTTTTTCATAAAGGTGCTGTGTCTTAAATGTGGAATTGCACTACCCCTGACTGGCCATGGTTAAGCCATCTGGAACCAGGGCCCAGGCTCAGCAGATAACTATTTTTTTCATAAAGGTGTTGTCTGTAGCCTTTCCTGTTTTGAGTTATTGAGCCTTGTGATTTTCATGATACTATACACGCAACAATTTCCAGTCAGGTAATACACCTACCGTTTCCCGTGCTATCTGATTATACAATGGAAAATTCCCAGTATTTACTAACTTTTGGTTTAAATTTCTAAATTAGTTATTTCTGGGACCTTAATATCAGTACTGTTATTCTAAGTTTTTAATGTTCATACGCTTATTTTGTTTTGAGAAGTTTCATTTCTAATTTGGTTATCCTTCATTTAATTTTAACCATTCAGATTCTTGGTTTTAATAAGAAATACATTGCATTGATAATTTGCTTATTTGTGTTATCTAATGCTCTTTGCTTTTGTAATATTAGTTTTGTTTTGCTTCTCGTTTGTAAAACTTTTGCGTAGCGCATTCTGTCTACTTTCTATTAAATCTGTATTACTCAGCAGAGGCTGAGCCACAGGGATCACAACGCTGCACTAACCTCCTCCTTGACATAATCCCTTGTAATGACAAATTTTTGTCACTCCAATCTTGTGTCCATACAACCACTTGAACACAAATACTAAGGAGTGTTTCTAGGCTGAGCTAATTAGTGTAAGTTATGTTAAAACTGGCATAGTTATACAGAAGGTTCACCCAACTGTCAAACCCCGCCATTCCCATCTATGTTGTACTATCAATATTTTTAGATTAACCTGTAAACCTCAGGCTGTGCTACACATTTCCTGCGTTCTCAGTAGCTAAAGTGCTGTTGTCACACAAAAGCTACCATCACTTTGTTTTGTAACATGACTAAATAAATTTTTATAGCTTTTGAAAAAAAAATGCAGACTAGTTGAAAAACGTTTTTAACTTTGGAGCACCATAGGATCTATGTTAACAGGTTTTCTCTTTGAAGTTCAAACTGGATTTTAAAACTGTATTGGGCAATCCGGTTATTCACAAGTAGAGATACGATCTAACTGTTCTGGCATCATAACGCTCAGATGAAACAGTTTCCAAATACTTTAAAGCTGTTTTATTTTTATTATTCAAAGTATCTATTTTTAATGTATATCAGAAACAAAACTTCATTGGCTTACTAAGCACAGTTGTGTGTAAGTAGACGCAGTTTGTAACGAACAGATGCAGTAGATGTAGCTATAAAGTTTTTTGGTGTTTGTGGTGAAAATACTGATTACATAACTGGAATTTTGTTATTGTTTAAACTGATTTTAATTTCCTTTTATTATTAATTCATTAAAATTTCACATTAAATTAGTGCAGCCTTTTTAAAGCTATTCAAATAATTATTCATCCAGCTTGGATAAAGATGACTTAATGGATGTTTGATTTCAGCATTATAATGCTTACCAACATGTCTGTTTTGCTTGAGCCCTGCTAATTATTGTAGACTTTTTCAGGTCTAGGCCTGCTTCCTCCAGTATTTTGCCCAGTGGACTTTTTTCTCCCATAGATTTTGAGTTAAAACAACAACTTGTTATTTATTTCTTCTTTTATTATCCATAAACTATACATAGTTAATATATATCAAGTAAGGTAAAAAAAAATTGCTGAGGTAATATGCCTACACTAAAAAAATAGCATACAACTGCCAACATATTAGTTACTGATTTTCAACAAATTTTCTAGTAGTCACATAACTTTAGAATGAGATATTGTGGGAAATACCATGCAGATAATCCATTATATGTCTGTTCTCATATGTTCCAAAAGTTCTGATGGATTGCCTATTTATCTGGTGTTGCTTACGTTGTGGTGCAGGTGAGTAGCCAGCAGCAATCATCTGGTTAATTGAAACATCAGTTAGGGCCTCTTCTCTTCTTAACACATCAAAGAATCTCCACATGTTTGGATGGTGAGCAGCAATGTTTGTTTGGAATCTCTGATGCCAGCCCTCAACATGGTTGTTTGTGCATGGAGAATCTCTTTCAGTTCTGTCATGTATGTTCCAAAGAGTGATTGGAAACCTTGGCTGTTGTCCATGGCGACAAAGACCATAACCAAGTTCATGGCCTATAAATGTGTCCTCAAAGTAGTCACAAATCACCATGGCCTCTTCTGGTAGCTCTTCCTGCAAGATTTCAAAAGCATCAATGACCTCTTTCTCTGAAACAAAAACGCAAGTGTCGGTAGCATGCAAATTGATAGTGAAGTGAAAAGTCATTATCTTCTGTGTAAAACGAAGACCAGCTTCCTGGACTTTGTGGTACACACACTGGGAGAGGCGATAGAAACATCTTTTCTTGGTTGCATCCGGGAAGACAGTGTATTTAGTATTGATAGCAACAGATTCAAAGTCAGTCATTATTGAACTGGGATTGACTTGCGGTTTGATGTTGAGCAGTTGTTGCAGAACACTGGTATATGTGGCTTCTTGCTTGTTTGGGAGTAATACATTAACATACAGGATTGTGTAGTGCTCATTCAAGGCATGGATGATGTATATCTGATAAAAAAAAAGTTCTGGGACAACCTTAAAAGTACCATCAGAGTTTTGGAGCAGAGTCAAGGTATCAGATGCAAATAATAGAACACGGTGGTTTGTGTTGTTTCTGTCATAGTGAAGAAAGCAATCATAAAAATTTATATTTCTTTGTCATTGTTATCATTATTATTGTATTTCCAGCAACATATGATACATAAGAGACTAGCTAATCTAATAAGATAGCAGGAAAGAAAGCAGCAGTGAAATTAATCATGAAGACAACTTCTGAAGTTATTATCTAAGTCAGTTCTGACCTGAGTAACTTAAATATACAGGCAACAACTAATATATTTACTTAAATACTATCATAAGTTTGGGTTTGCATAATTAATGTTATGATATCATTAGAATGGTAAAAGAGAATCATTACCTTGTATTGTTCAGGTATGACTAGTTCAGCAAGGTTGGTTGGAATAGGATGGGAGTTACCAGAAGCTTGTCTTTGCTTATGAATGGTATGGTGGATTGAACAGATAGCTGGAAGTTGTAGAGAGGCAGCTTCAGATATAGATGTTATGGATTATGAAATAATCCACTGTGCTGTTTCCTCATCATCTGATCTATCGCTTTGTGCTTTATAGCATTACAAACAGCATTTCTGACCTTGGTGTTTGTGGAGTATGAGTATGCTCACGAAGTCTGCCAACAATTTGACCATCATGGAACTTCACCTTAGCCTTGTACATTCCTCGCTTTCACTGTTCACATTCATATGACATCACACCATTTACATGGATCTTCTGCACCGTATATATATATATATATATATATATATATATAGCCCGTTTCCTCCATGAACAGATTCAACATACTCCATGACGTAGACATTTAAGTTATGAAAACAAGGGCAATGGTCTCTTTTGGGGGGTGCTAAGGGCCTGATCCAGATTTTTTCTTAAGAGTTACTGGAATTTAAATTATTTTTGTTTTACTTATTTATTTTTAAATGCATGACTCAGAACTTTGGGCAGCATCTTCAGTTTTGCAGGAGTATCATCCAGCTCATATACCACTTACATTTTAATTCCTTTATTTATATAAAAATGCAAATATTATTCATATTTTAAACAGATTTTCATATCACAATTTTGTTTAAGGAATATGTACATAAAAAAGAACAACAAAAAAAACAAACAAATTAGTCTTAAAAAGTTAAGCGTTGAAAAAACGTACAGAGACTTTTTGTTTAGGTGGTCTCCTTAACATGGAGAATATTTAAAACAACAACAACAACAGAAGAATGTTGTAGGTCTGAATCTGATCAATAACTATTTGTGACACTGGTCCCCTGTAGCTCAATCTGAACCCCTGTTTTTAATGGCAACTTTGAGAACATGCTGGTTTTTTTTTACTCATTTCAACAGTCATCACGAGATCTCATTTGTCATTGCATTTAGTCGTCACCTTATCATCATCATCATTTATTACCAGCATCCACTTGCGTAGCTGAAAATGCTTTCTAGACAGAGTAAAATTAGCAATAATGGATGTTTTTGTTTGGGGGGGATCTAATAGTACATGCGTTTGTTTGTTTTGTTTTCTAAAAAGAAAAAAAAAACAGTTATTAATAAGCTGTTTGCTGTTTTGTCAGCATATCAGTTTTTCTTTTAGTTCTCTTTATATTGGGTTCTTTGAAAAAGGACAAAGCAAAAGTAAGACCAAAAAAAGATTTAACTGTTTTTAATTTTGAAATTTATTCATTTTTTGTCTAGTTTTTCAGGTTTACCTGGTTTCTGCCAATAGGTAACAGCTACTATTAAGTGAATTTCCAAAGGTAAAGAAAAAAGAAAAATACTTTATGGACTGGGTTATTCCTCATCAAAAGTCTAAAGGTATGTAAATTACTAAATCATTTACATAAAATTTCATAAACAGCCGGACAGGTACGCAAGTTACTGTATATACTGGCATATAAGGCAACCCCCACCCCAAAATTTCAGTTTAAAATCAAGGTTTGGGCTATACTCGCCATGTAAGATGACCACAAATCAGGCACTTAACAGTGAGGGCCTACTGCCCCATTAGTCCTTCACCAACCATCCCACTGACCAGGACGGCGCTGGTAAGGTAAGCACACTACCGAGCAATGCAGCCCTGATTATTTTAAACAAGGCCTATTGACTTCTTTTCACGGCGAGATATTGTCAGTTATCTGCCACAACATGCATCTAACGCAATCAGCTGCTGTAGTGTAAACACTACATATTGCATTATACTGTGCATTTTAGTTCATTTGATTACACCAAAAGGTGTTTCATTAGCATTTGAGTGAAAAGAAAGACTACATGCTTATTTAATACATTTAATATACTCATCCACAATATTATTAAGATCAAATCAGAGGTTTACATTTTATTGGCAATTTTAATAATATGGTTTTTACTTCAATCACCATGTTTTTTTAGAATTTATTAAAATCCTTCAAATTCCACATCATCAACATCTGACATAAGAAGTTCTTCAATTACATCCTGAGATGCATTTGTAAATGAATCATCATATGGATCAAACTCTGAATTGGCTCCGACTTCTACTTCCTCCTTGTCTTCCTACAACAAGTTGTCCTTCATACCAACCAGTGAATTAGATATTCTACACTCTTTAAAAGACTTGATGACTGCTTCCACCCTAATAACATTCCACTGATAACAAAATCACACAGTGCAGTTGTGGAACATGCATATTCCCACCTTTTGTAAAAGACTTTTTGCCACAAACCATCCACTCATTCCACTGTTCACAAACACGGTCCTTGAATGACTTGTTGAGACAAACATCCAGTGGTTGAACCAGTGATATTAATCCTAGGAATAACTGCCAAGTCAGTGCTGTTTCTGGCCACGCATTTCTTTGTGTCCTCAGTTAGACAAGACTTAAAGCATATCCAATACCAAGAGGCTACATTGTTTTCAAAAGCCATTTGCCTACACCATACATGATCAAGCCATAATTTTATTCCTCCTTTGTCCATCCACCCTATTTCATTGATGTGAACAAAAGCTCAAGTAAGGAACTTGATTTTTGGCATGGTTTTTTTTCTTGAAAATGATCATTGGGTTGAGTTCTGATAGTATCACTGTAAATCTCATCTTTTCTTGTCCTGTAATTTTTACGCCCTTTATATCTACAGTTTGATTACCGACCATATCAAAGTTCATTGGTGTTTCATCCATGTTCCCAATATTGCTTAATGAATAGTTGTTCTTTACGTTGTTATATTATGTAGTGATGGAAATTACTAATTTCACAATCAAGATCTAGTAATTTCTGCACAAGTTATGCTTTCTGCCTCAGTACCAGATCATTCCTTTCCATAAAACAACTACACCGTGATGCAGTGAGCTTGAATCCTTTGCTGGAATCTTGGTTTGATTTAGCCCACTTAAGTGCAAAAATGTGCATTTTATTTCTCGTTACGACGTATCTATTTTGACGCTGCTCACAGACCATATCTATTACATGCTTTTCTAGAATCAGCCAGAGTGCAATGTGTCTTCTCACTGCACATTTAGTCCTGGGCATACCCCTTAGCAAGTCTTTGTTTAATCTCCATTCTGGTACCATCTTATCAGTTATACCATATTCTTGTGCAGCAGCACAGTTGTTGTGTGACTTGGCAAATGCTAACACTTTCAGTTTGAAGCAAGCTTCATATTCCCTCCTTTTAGCAGGTGGAGCCATGATGGGGTTAAATAATTAAAAGTAACTGGTTGCTGCAAGGCTTATTGTGATTGGCTTGGCTGACGTCAACTGGCCAATTACAGAGGATTATATATGTAAGCAGAAGGCACGCTACGTTAAACTAACTTTACATACTGCTAAACTACCATAACAGGTATATACAGTTAAATGACAGTTGTCCAGAAATCACTTGGCTGGCAGAGCACTCTGGCGAAGCAGTGTAAATGGATCATGCCCCTGGCTGGTGGCTGCTTGTTTACTGTATCTCAGCTGTTGCAAATGGCGAGTGGTTTGGAGTTCCTGGGCTATTGATTGTTTGATTGTTGTTGTTATCTGTTTGTATTATTTTATGTTAGACAAGTTTCATTATACTGCATTTTTTTATTATTTTAATGGATTCTTTCTGTTAATCCAGCTTGCCAAATGTGAGTTTCAGTAGAAAATATCTGTGATAGGAGTTAGGCAGGTGTTTCTGATGCTCTCCAACACCCATGGTAACAATCTACACCATAGGATTTAAGGTTCAAATTTTATACTTGACATTTAAGACGACCCCCTAACTTTGAGGGAATTTTTTAAAGCTTCAAAGGTCATCTTATATGCCAGTATATACAGTACATAAAATTTCATAAACAGCTGGTAAATGTTCAGAATTGTTAAAACGTAAACTAAAGAAATCTTGTTTGTAATAACTGGTCTATGAGAAAGTCTTAGATACTTTAGTATTACCATTTTTTTTTAGATTTTGGAAATTGGCAATCTCTGGGTATGTCTGGGAATTTTACAATATTTGGTGGTGGACTTTTTGAAAAATTGTGATTAAACCTAAATTTTACCCCCAAAAAAGTGGCAACAATAGTAAGCAAATGTTCAGCAAATATTAAAGTAATCTCTCTGTAACCAGAGATTATGGAGTTGACATAAAGTGGCAGCCAGTTGCCAGTAAGGTAATTAAGCATTAAAAGACTTTGATAAAAAAGTCTAGTATGAAAAAAGAAAAAAAAAAGTTTTAAATTGAGTTTTCTTTTGTTCTTTTTAATGTGTATGTATTTTCTGGTATGGTGTGGGGTAGTTAAGTGGGAGACTATTGGACTGCTAAAGTTGAGGATCCAAGTTGAATTCTTGCAGGAGACCAGCTCAGTTTGGCGTACCTTCCTGGTATGATTTCTTCTCACTCTTCTTCTCCATCTGGCCATGTGGATTTCCTCTAGTATCTGAAAATGAAGAGTTCTAGTGGATATTTTTGTTTGTTGCATTCCCCTCCACATTCAGAAGTGGTTGTGCATCCCACTTAGTATGTAAGCACATATCCCTTGCTTCATAACCAAGATAGGGACCTGCAATTTTTGTAGCTGGAAAAGCATACAATGAAGATGACGGATGAATTTTTTGTCAGTAATATGCTTTTACACATGTAGCTCTATTTTCTAATAAATTGATGATATATGAAAAAGGGTTATTTTATTGGCCTATTCATCCATAATTATGGCCACCATTATATGCTCATGTATTTACGTAGTAAATGGCTATGGTGATACCAGTATTATTATTTTTTTACTGGTTAATATAAAATCCAATATTATAGCATGTAATTTATCTTTTATATGTAAATTGTATTCATTAGTGGGTAGTAGTTATTGTTCTTTAAAAATATGGAAAAAAATACTTAAAATGGAAAGAGTGGACAGATTTGTTTATTCTTTTTGGAATATGTTAGAGAAATTTTGAAATTGTAAGTGTATTATTTTTTCTTGTTCCTCCATAGCATCATAACTCCTAAACTGGATATTTATGGTAAACAATTATCACAATAAGCAAATTTACCATGTCTGTGCCAAACACATTAGCACTTTGGATTACTTGGCTAAATCAATCTGTCTAACCAGCTTCACTATTATTCTGTTTGTTAACTGTAACTTACAGTTTGCTATTTTGCAAAAATTCCATGCTGTAGTTTGATTCAAAAATTAGTATCATCTAAATAAGTTGAAATATAGGGTGGCCCATGAACACCTTCAGTGGGCTGCGGTGAGCAGTCGGCACAGTCTTGTTAATAAGGGAACATACCTGCTTATGTTGAAGTAAAGGTTTATTTTACATCTGAAAGAATATGGTATTATTGTTCAGTCAGTGTGATGCCAACAAAGTGAAGCACCAGCACATTATGCATTCGCAGTCATTGACTTCTTAATAGACCTTTTTCTGAATAAATAGATAGATTATGGATTTGCTGCATCATCAGTAATGCCACTATGCAGTCCAGATCTGTTCATTTGTGACAATACAATGTGGGACTGTATAAAAGAAGAACAAGATGATAATTTAGTATAACAATAGACTGACTAAAAATGCTGCTGTGTGTAGAAGGATGTCTTGCAGGAGCTGGCACTGCATAATCTTATGTCATGACAATGATGGCACCCATACAGATCCACAACACACATTAAGTAGAGATACAGAGACTTATGGACAGCTCTGTAGAGTAAAATTTCTGTACCCTTATGTACATTGTCAATTTTTGGCAGATAAGATGCTTCCAGTACTTTTTATTGCCATAATATTTCTTCTTCATGCAACATTGAGAGTCAACAATTACATTTTGTTTTATATGACTTCCTTATAGGAATTTTCACTCATCCGAGATATTTGATTGTAAAAAATGAAACAAAAATATTCCACTCTCTCTAAATGTCTTATTGTTTTATTTTAATTACAAAATTCTTTGCTTTTGTTTTAATTAATTTATTTTTTTTTCTTTTACTACTTGCTATTTAAGTTAGCAGACTACCTCTGTTGTAGTGGTATGAGAGAATGCTGACAATCTTTATGCTCATATAAGAATTTTAACCATTTTAGAGCCAAACTGTTAAGTGATCAGTGGATTTTGACTAAATCAAAATAGATCCAGCACTTTTAGGGTTTTAAAAAAAGGGAAAATAGTCACACATCTCAATAAATATTTTTAATGTTATGCTCACATCATCAGATTAATAATTAGTGCAGCATATTCATTTATTATTGTTGTTATTGTTGTTCTTGAGTAGTAATTCATTTACTGATCTCATTATTTTCTTTTGGGTAGAATGCCAAGAACTGTTGCAGACTTCTCCCTGTACCCATTGTGGTTGGTTGCGAAAAAGATCAACAAGAAATATTGGACCACTGAAAAAATTATTCTGCTGTATGTGGCTGTACATTGTGTTTTTTTATTTTAATTTTTTGGTTGTTATTTTTTTGTGAACTTTATTTACTTAATACTCTGGATATGAAACAGTTAAAATAAATTGGCTATGGTAAAATAAGCAAATCTTCTTTTTTTTAAAATTTTTCCTCTTAAATTTTCAATTAGACAAGGTAGGTAACTGTGTGTGTCTAAAGGTTGAACGATTTTTTGCAGCTTGAAGAGCCTCTACTCTTTTAGTACTAACCCACAAGATTCTGTATTGTGGTCATTTTCCCATATCCATGTGAGAGCTTCCTTTGATTCTACCTTATTGGTAGGATATGGATGTGTTTCTCTTAAATGACAATTCAGATGTTCCCATAGGTGCTCGATTGGATTCATATCAGGACTTTAGGGTACAGAGTGAAGATGTTGAATGTCTTGCTTCTATCGACTAAGATCACAAAATGTGGCTCATGCAGTGCCAGTCGAAAGAATATCATTATCAAAGCTTAATATACCTTGTTGGTATATTAGTATCTTTAGAATGGCAGTATATCTGGAAAAATTGAGCTTTTCTTTGACAAACAACAGTTATGTCTTTCCATCATGCCATATTGCAGCTGAAGACCAGGACTGGATTTGCCAAGCATGTTCTCTAAACAGATCTTTCAAAGCACTTTATTCATGGTTTCTTATATGCTATATGCCTGCTGTAGCCAATTTTGGAGAAATGAGGTTGGACCATTCTTTAGCTCATTTTTATTGCATAGATAATGTCAGCAAGAAAATCTTGACATTGAGTGCATACTTAGTGAGTAACAGTGTGTAATTGTCATGGTGTCATTGTTGAAGACATTCCAGCTTGCTTTACCATGGCTGTGACACTTTCATTGGTGAACTTCATGTTACTATTGGCTCTATTCACAAGAAATGTTTAGATCTTTGGCAATTTGTTACCTGCTCTGACACACCCTGAACAGTCTATAACACAACCTTGGCTAAACTGAAGAAATTTCATTAGATTTACCTGTTTTTGAATTGGTGATAGTGCACACTGATTATCTGTTCATGTCCTATATATATAATTCATACTTGAAATGTTATAAATTTCATTCAGCTACACTCATATATGAAGGTGTCTAAATTAGTATGGCATGGTGACCCAAAAGAAAGATGTATATGCACTTTTATATGTTACCATACAAAGGCATTTTGTATCTCAACATTAAAATGCTTAATTTGAAGATTCACAGATGTTGGTACATATTCTTGATCTCATGTGTTTTCTGTGTGTGGAAAAAGTGTAGGGACATTTTTAGATGAACACCACTAGGTGGTTGGCACAACACAGACCAGTTGAATATCCATCATGCACTCCAGATTTTTTTCTTATGGAGTGTACTGAAGAATAAGGTGTATGCCACAAAACCAGCTACCATCTACAAATTTCAGCTGGATTATCTATTATGCTTTAACAGCTATTCCTGTGCAAATACATATCACTGTGTTGGACAACTTTAAATTGAAGAAAGTAAAAAAAACCTGTGAAAGTTCCAATAAGCTGCCACATGATATGTATTCAACTTCAAGATACCCAAACATACAAAAGGCGCATTTTCAACAATCACTTCTTTTGATTTGAATGATCTGTTCTTATATAATTTGCTTTTGTGTAATTTTATATTTCAACAAAATATTCTTGAAAATTGGCTTGTTAAATGTTTGCAGAGGTCTGCTTGGTATTTTGTAACACTTTTTAAACAAAACCACTTTTAGATGTGTTGAATTCTAGATTTACTCCATAGCATGTCCACCAAGTTCTGTTACCCCTTTGCACTTACCAACAACTGAAATATGATATTTTTTTAATAATGATGATATGTTTAGATGCCCAGAGGATTGGTGTGGATGCTGGCAGAAGATGATGCATTGACATATTTGGTGTGACATTTTCCATAACATAGAGTGTAGCTATGCCAAATGCATCTCTGCCAGCTTGTTTCAGTTCTTCAGCAGGGACCTGTGTCTTATATTTGGCAATTTGTTCTTTCGAAAATCCCCAATGCAAGTTGTCACTTGAAGAAATCCAGACTTTGTGATGGCTGTTCAATGGAAGCAGGCAAGTGAATGAATTGAATTCATGACCAATCCAGCAACAAAGGTTTTGTTGAAGTATTCTTGTACAGTCACATTCTTTTGGAACCCAGCCTCCTTGTGGATATTAAGAATGCCAAGCTCCAGAATGAACCAGATTTGCAGCATATTCATATGTCATTTGGTTCGGTTCACTGGACCATTAAAAAGGTGTGCAAATGGGTGTTTGCTTTTTATGGCAGCCTACTTTGGAGGATTATGATCTAGTTCATTAATGAAGTTTGGGTTCTCCTTAGACCAAAAGAACACGTTTCTTGCATAATTGCTTCAATAAATGGCACATTCATCACTAATGATGATTTTCCCATGATGGGATATTGTAGGGAAAATCTAGAACTGCCTCTTTCAAGCATGCCATCTTTAATCCATGACAAACGGGATGGTGGAGTTGCATCCAAGGATCCATCTTTATATGCTTGTACCATGTTCTGCAGAGCACTCATGCTTGGAATGACTTCTTGATGACCTCTTAATTGGGAAATCACAACTCACTTCATTTTTTGGTCAAAGGTCTGCTTGTGCTTGCCTGATCACCATCTCTTGAACTTCCCAAAAGTTTCCTCTCCCATTTTGACAATCTTTTTCTTGGGAAGCCACTTTCTGAAATCATTGTTTTTTTTTCTGGTCCACTATGTGGGTGCAGTACTGACCACATTGTGCTCTTCAATGGTATAATTACTTTTATCACACATTGTTATGCTTTATCTATCTGAAACACAAATGAAAATCTATTGTATGGAAAAAAAACATAGAGGGGTTAACAGAACTTTGTGAACATCCTGTACAATACTGCGACATATATCATGTTATTCTTGATTTAAACAGTAACATAGATTTCTTTTTCATGTATCCACAGATTTAAGTCACAATAATCAAGAAATGTAAAAAAAAAAAAAAACTTAAGAAAAATGGTTTTGTTTACTTTGTTGCTGGCATAGATTCTATCAGCTTAACATTATGAGTTAATAAGAAAAAGAAAATCCTTATTTTAACCATCTAGACTTGCTTTATATAAAGTTCATTTGGAAAACAGAGTTATGTGGAAGTGAATAGAAAATTTAATGATGTTTGTGTTGAGTTTTACTAGTGGATTGTTTAAAGAGAGATTCTTTAACTGTCAATGATGATGGGTGTTTCTCATAGATGAAGTAGCTTTCAGCACTGGCTAACTAAGTTAAGGTGCTTCGCTCTAAACAACATCTACTTACAGCATTTTAAATATTAAAATAATTTTCAGCAGATTCCACTTGAACACTTGTATCATAGATATTTTTTTCAATGTCATAACCCAGTCTGTATGTTTAATCTTTTCATCTAGGGCCTCAAGTATATGTTGTGCTATCTGGTGGTTGTATGTACTACTACAGGAATGAGAGAAGCGGGCTTCCAGCAGGTAGCTTTTCTTTGTATAGCTACAATACGTAAGTAGTCACCATTTTATTGAAGCATTAAACTTATTAAGGGAATTTTTGTTTTTTTGTTTTCTCTTTCAAGTTAGAGGGAAAATCTGCTTGGTTACTACACCACTTTAGAAGCTGCCATTTATTTTAATCAGATGGACCTTGTTGGCAATGAATACACTTTCATGCTGTTACATTTTCCACCAAGCAACATTAAAATTAAAAGAAATTTACTGACAGCGTTATTGTGATGGTTGAGTTGTTTTACCCATCACACCTTTAAATTAGATAAAAGGATTTGGACTAGATTGCTTCTTGTTGTTGTTGTTGTTTTATACCATTTTCCATATTTAAATGTTATTTTGATTGATGAAAAAAACATCAGGGCTGCTTATCCACTAAACCTCGACTTGATGATGATGGACAAGCATTTGCACTTTGCTTCCTCATTAAAATATGTGTGAAACCAACTCTTTAAAATTCTAGAAAATGCAAATGTTTTTTTGTATTAAAACCTGCAGTGTGGTAAGCATCATTACTGCTTTCTGAATCTTTATTTGATAAATAATTGATAGACTAAATCAGTGCATTTATTTTTGATTTAGATTTTACGATTTTGCCATCTAGGGTTTAGTAATAAGCTTATATAAGCTCAAAGATGTAAAAGAGGATTTATAAAAACTGATGGGAATTAACTGACTACTATTTTCAACACTATAGCTGCCATTGCAGATGCTTTTCTTATTTTCAGAAAAGGTAATCCAAGTAATTACTAACCATTTTATCTTTCCTCTGCATAGATCTTTTTTAAAATGCTATAAAGTTAATATGTTGATAAATGTTGGTAAAAAATGTGCAGTTCTGACGGTAAGATTTGCTTCCTTTAGAAGAATCGGTGGATAATATGGCTGCTTCCAATCTTTTTCTCAGTCTGACCTGATTAATGCAGTGACAGATTCCTTTGACTTCAACTTCTAGCATAATCAGAGGGATTATTCCTCAGAATATTTACAGGTTGAGACAATATAAATTCCAGCATTTTAGGCCATGGAATAACTATCTCTAGGCATTCATTGGAGGTTGGTATTATGTGGGCATTACAGTGGTATGGATTAAATCACAGAAAATAGTGTGTGTAACATATATGTCAAAAACTATCAAAAAATTAAATGTCAGCATGAAAATAATTGTGATAATGGCCAGCTTGGCAATTCCAACCTTCCTGTTGTTACTCCTAGTTTGGGAACCGATGGGATTTCCAGAGCAGTGTGCTGTGCTTTCCTGCCTGCAGCCCGTTTGTTAACTTAGGCGTAGAAAGGACCAAAGTAATTATTCAGATCAGGATTTCACTTCTCATCAGTATTTATGCACGTCAAATGTTCCTTCAGATTTTTTTAACTCGCTGTACTAAGCATTTCCATAGATGTAATCATTTTAGTGGCCATAAGAGGTCATTAGTAAAGAGACCCACACAGTCACTGGTTTCACAGCCAGCATACTGATTATTCATTATGCCAGTCCGCACCCATGAAATGCTTTTGTTTTGTTTGTTTTTAAGTTACTACTATAGTAGTAAACAATAACAAAAGAGAGACCTCAGGGTTTTGTCCTTTTTTGCATCGATAATACTCCATAATGGTTTTACATACATAAATGTTTTAGAAGAAAGTTATTTTTGAGATTTTTAAATGCTATTAATTAAACATCTTTTAAGAAAATATGATTTGATTTATTATAAAATAAGAAATCTTTATTAAGATTCTGTAACATAAATTTCCATAAAGTTCTTAATACTTTGCTTTCATTTTTGCTTTTATTAGTAGCTGTTTTCTGATTGGAAATGACAGGATTTTCATTGTCTTACTATCCTGCTTTACTAGGGACATCCACTTATTTTAAATTTGGTTTTATTTAAATGTCCCTTATGCATTAATATTCATTCAGGTTACTAATCATAAAAGCATTTCCTGGTGTGTTTGCTATCAGTTAAGTATGTACACTCTGACTTGCATGTGAATATAAGAGTTCCATAAAAGTTTTCATTGGATTAAAATCTACAGGATATATGCACTCAATAGAAATTTCCCATGTCCTGAATCAGAGGTACAAAGATTAAGTCATTTGCTTGTAAATATATTGTAGGAGAATGTGATTTAAAAAATGGGCATCTTCTCAGTTTTTCTCCTTTTTAATTGATGTAATTTATTACTGAAATTATAAACAATTGCCTCAATATTTCCTCCTTGCTTTCAAGAATGGAATTACATGATTTTTTGAAGAAGTTGCATATTGAAATATCATAAGTTATATTTTTCCATAATCATCTCAGTTTGGTTATGAATTTTCTTAACAGCAGTTCTTTTCTGTGAAAGTCCGAGCAGTTGTATCCAGTAAGAACTGATCCCCATGATGAATCAAATTACTGTAAATTAACAAAAAACTAATTTATTTAGAAATTTTAAAAAGTATATATGCATAATTCTAAAATTTAGAGCCTCAGAAGTTTTAATTTATGGAAAAAAAGATTGGAATTTTAAAATTTGGGAATAAACATTGGCTTTAAAATTTTGTTTCTGATTCTAATTTTTTGATATTGAAAGGAAAAACACTCCCAACTGTTTTTTTGTTGATGGAAAATTACAAAGTGCAGTGAAGATGCGTGTTTTTAAGATATTTTAACTCAAAAAGCATATACAAAAAAAGTAACGTTATCAAAAACATGAGAAAAAATATTCCTATCTTGGTATTAATTTTAAAGAAAAACAAGAAGATATTACCAGAAATAATAATTAATTTAGTTAGTAAAATGTGAAGGCAGCAACTTGTAATTATTTTACTGTATTAAACTTTGATTAATGACTTAATTAGAAGACCAGCGGTCATTTTCTTTTTTTTTAAATTCTCATAAACAGCTCTGACCATGATACAGTTCTGAGACTAGAGTGGAAAATGATGGATATTATATTCTGCAGCTCTTTTCAGCTTAGTTAAGTTGGTTGTTGTCCTCTCAACGTTGAACTCTCTTTCTCAGAATACATCATATGTTGCCTGCATGCCATCTTTGTAGATGGGACAAAAACACTTCATCAGTGCGGTAGCAAAGTGATTTTTTACTACTATTTTATTTAGGAATTTTCTTAATTTATGGATATTTTTAGAAGTGACAGTATTTATGACATATCACCCAAACCATACAAACAATTAGAGCTAATAAACTTTTTACATGCCACTGCAATGGATGGGTGGCTGTTTCTATAGATGGTGTTCCAGATTTGAAGGAATTTGGATGAAAAACAAAGTTACAGGTGCCAGAAAATATTAAGTATCTTCAAATACCACATATTAGGAAAATGTACTATTAAATACAGACAGACGGTAATATAGAAACCATGCCACAGTGAGGTCAAACTCTTCTTCCTGAGGGATGGATATCTATTTCAGAATGCAGGTCCTAATAAACTGATTTAGGGACTCAACCCTAGTCATGAGGTGTTTAAAAAATGAGCAGGCATGAAAAAAAAATTGGAAATATTCTAAAAAAGTATTTAAGCCATTATGGTATAATAATTTTGATTGCTTTGTTAATTCCAAACATAGGGGAGAGCAAGGAAATGCTTGTCAATCCAAATTTTAAACCGCTTCATGCAGTCCATTTATTTACATATGTAATGTATAATATGCAAATTAGATAGAACTATTAATTTTAATTAGTTGGCATATTCTAAATTATGAAAATTAGAAAATCTTCTAGCAAATCCTCGCTGAACTTCCAATGTTTTGGTAGTCTTTCTGAATACAGATTCTGTGCCTTGCACAGCATATTCAAGGTGTGGATGAAACTTTGCTGAAAAGTGATAATTCTATAGATTTCATTTGGATCAAATTGAGTTTAAAACTGCTAGTTCTGTTTATACACATAGATTGCCATATTAAAGCTGTACTTTGCTTTTTTCTTTTTTTTTTATATAGTGTCATGCGGGCAGGAGAAATCATAATCCAAGAGGCACCATGGGCTTTTAAAATTATCCATACAATTGATGGCATGAAGAAATATTATTTTACAGCATCTTCTGAACAGGAAATGAAGGTATATACATACATATATGTATATAATTGTTTCCATTTTTTAAATTTAATATTTTAAAGTGACAGTTACACAATAAAAGGCAGAAAAATAATCAAATAATGCTTTATTTGGTTTACCTTCCATTATCAACTATTTTTACACATAACAACCTGATGGAATTTTACTCCTATTGTACAATTCAATAAAGTTGGCTAGAGTTTGCAGCACCTGCAATGAATTTTATGCAAAACTGTAGAAATATAGTTGGTTCTTTTAGATTATCACCATTAGTGCCTTCTCCAATTTGGGGGTCAGCAGTTCTTGATCATATCCATTATCCAAGATAGAGTAGGGAGAAAGGGTGGTGAGCTCCCATACTTCCTTGCTACCCAGGAATGAACCTTCTAAAAATTCTTGCTAGAGCTATCATTTTTAGATGTGGAAAGAAATTGAAGTAACCAGAGAAAACTCTCATGGCTTCATGCTAGAGAGGTAATCCAAACTGAGTGGGAGCTCAGAAGAATAAATATCATTATAATCTTTCTTGTGAAACTAAGATGAGAGAGAGTATTCACTTTACATTTGATGATTTTTGTTTACCCCCTTTGAGCAATTTGCCATGAAACCTGCTTTAATCTTCAGTATTGAATAGCTATAAATATTATCCATAGTGGCAGATATTATCTGTGAAGTTGAACAATTATGTCAGGCTAAATTAATTAATGGGAAATTGTGACCAGAGATACTTGAACAATTTATTAATTTGAAAAAAAAATTTTTTTTAACTTTTGCAGGAATGGATGAAACATATCAAACAGGAACTGATGAGAGCAAACAATAAAAGGTAAGTCAATTTTTTCTTTATTTTATTTTTTTAAAAAGTTATACATGTTTTATTATTATTATTATTATTATTAGGTTTTCAGCAGAACCTGCTGCTATGGATTCTGATCTGGTAATTATGTATCTGGACTTGGGATTATCTAGAATCTGGGAGATCAAGATGTTATTAAGGAACTACATGGCTGGCTGGCTGGCTGAGAAGTACACAAAATTGAGCTGTTCCCTGTGAGAACTGAACTTGGTGTTCTCAGCCCTTGCAGTCCAGTATCTTGACTAGACTACTATGTCACTGTTGTTATCATTATTATTCTCTCATACATGCCAAGAGGGGTGGTCTGTTTCCAGATACAACTCAAATTCTCCACCAAGGTTTAGGGAGTTGAGCAAATTTCATTGCTGTTCTAAGCAGGGGCACTTACAGAGGATCTCTTAGTTCTTTTATTTTACCTCCTTTACATAATCTTTGTTTTGTTTATTTGTCACTGCCCCTTGGACTCTGATTACAACTCATCACTTCCACTCTACCTTTTCACAATTTTCAAATGTTCACCTTATTATCTTTCCTCCTCCCTCTCTGATAAAGGCTTATATCAAAAGAAAACACACCTGTTTATATCTTTTAGTTATGAGCATGAAGTGGCATTTGTAATACTGACTTGTTTTTTTGCTTTTTAATGTTTTTTTTGTTGTTGTTGAGAAAGGTAGACAATTTGTTTAGTTATAATCCTTACTGTAAAGACTTTTCTAATCTTTATTACTTTACCTGGACTTACTATCTAGAAGGAACAATCACAAACGTTTTTCGAAAAACCACACACAAACCTCCAAAGTATTTTTAACAGATATTCTCAAGTTTTGCTGTTTCAGCTGTCTTATACAATCCCTATTGATATAACATGTCTATCTTTAGCTGTATTGGACTTTATGCTAACCCTTTGCTCATTCAGTTTCAGTCAGGGTTTCCAAGCACTCCTCATGTGAAATGCATCCAGTTTTTGTGGTTTGTGATCCATTTTAGGTATCTTCACCCCACCAGATGGTGGATTTCTTCCTTCCCTTACAAAGACTATATTATCCTGTGAGGATTTTGAAGATTTCCATGCTCACCATCAGAGTGAAAGTTTGTTCTTGACTTACTCTGTAGAGTTTTTATGTTTTCAGCATTAGTGGAAACCCATAAAACAAAGGGTTTTGAGTGCCTTTTTTGAAATTTTTTTTTTAGAGAAAGTGATCATCATGAGAAGTTGTTTAAATTGACTTTCTTTGTTATTGTTGTTTAGTATCGAGCATAAGTAGCAGGAATAATGCATGGTGGTTGTTTTATCCTGTGAAAATAGAGAAGTCTCACATCCATCACACATCGTAGCGCCTTTTTTGCAATCACCATGCCAGCAGTTTATGTTAGCAGGGAATACTAATCAGTTTCTTGTTTTATTTTCACAATGAACCTCATGTTTTTGGCTAACACATCACCTGACTGATTCTGCACTTCTGGGCCTTCTTCCTCATAAAGATTCCAATGTATCTTTCCACTGCATGGCAAATCCCCATTTACCTTCTTTATGATATTTTTTACAGCTTTCCTGAAAGCCTGCCTTCTGATCTACTTCATGCACTGTCCAGTTTCTGTAGAACACCATAGGTTATCCACTAGCTGAATTCCATTTGTCTGAAATGTTTTAGAATAAAAAGCTTCAGCTGGTTTTCATGATCATGTACAGTGGAATGTTGATGATCTGGCATTCTGAAAACCGGAAACTCTAAAAAAAAAAAAAAAAAAAAGTTGGCAATATTTTTAAAATGTTCAATTATTTTCTCATGTCAGGCAACTGAAAATTGGAACACCTAGCTGTAGTTCTGGGTGTCACCGCTTTGTTGTTATGGTTGCCTGTGCTGCTGCTCATCCAGTACTTACTACTATTCCTGTGTTTGTGTTGGCATGTTTCCAGTTCAAATTCAGGGGGTGGGGTTGTGGTTTGCCCTCATAATGGCTTCTAGTAGGACAAGACTGTCCATTGATGAGTGTAGTGGCACTGGTGTTGCTAAACACAAGCATGTTTTGCTTAGAATCATGAAAAAAATGGAAATATCTAAGAATCTTGATAAAGATGATGTGGTCAAGAATTTTAAAAATTAGGAGCAGTATGGTGGGAGTTTGTCCAAGGTTTGTGATCTAAAGAAGCATTGTGAAAAGCTCTTGAAATTTTATGCTGAAGGTGATTCTAATAAAGGTATTGCTTAGCATAAAACTATGCATAGTGCTGTGACCTTGATACGGTACTTCATGAGTGTTTCTGGCAATGCCATAGCAAAGGTCTTTTCTATTTCTGGGCTGATGCTGGTTGGAAAGGTTCAGCAGTTTTGTGTAGATTTGAAAATATGTGAGCTACTTGAGCATCTGACTAGCTGGTTGCATAATTCTAAACTTCAGCATGGCATTCTGTGTTTGAAGGCCTTTGGTGAAAAACTGTCAGCCAATAGAGAGGCAGATCAGAAAGCATGTTAGTGAGTTTTCATAGTTGATGAAGGACAAAAATCTAACTCATGAGAAGAAGATTTACAATGCAGACAAAATAGGGTTGTTTTGGAAATGTTTATCTCATAACACACACAGGTGTAATGGAGATGGAGATATCTGAGATTAAAGAGCCAAAGGAGAGACTCACCATGCTGACCTGTGCAAATGCTATGGGGATGCACACATGTAAATTGTTTGCGATTGCCAAAAGTGCTTAGCCTTATGCCTTAAAGGAAGGGATTAAGGTTTGTTATTTGAGCTCCAATAAATGGACCATGACTGGTTTGATCACCACTTGTATGCAAGGTTTGTGGTCACATATGGGTGGGCTGCTGGAGGATTGTAAGATTGCACTTCTTCTGAACATATGTTCAGCTCACCCTGATTTGAAATATCTATCATTGAACAATGTCTTTGCCACCTATTTACCTTCCAACTGCATTGCAATTATTCAGCCTTTGGATTATGACATTATCCACAGTTTGAACTGCATCTATAGAAATGAGTTTATGCGTTTTCTGGTGAGCTGCTTTAGTGCTGTTGGTGGGATGGATGGGTCTAAGAAACAGTTAGCTATTGAGGATGCTGTTTGGGCTGTTTCTCATGCATGGGATCTATCACATGCCATGCTGAAAAATATCAAGCACGGATTGTGACCAGTCACAATACTCAAGATTTGCAGTTGGAAGATCTCTTACACTATGCTAAAGGTATAAGTAGTGATTTTTATCAAGGATTTGTGAGAAAATGACATTGTAGCATGGTTTAATTGTGGCAGAGCTATGCCAAGCGATGAAGAGATTGTTAATATTGTATTTAACCTGAAAGCTCTGGATAGTTATGACATTGATTGTGACCTACTGAGAAGATTTCCATGGATGAGGGAGTTTGGGATTGGATCACTTTATTTGCTTTCTTGAGCAGAAGAACTTTGTAACTCAGCAGGATATTATGAATGTCTACAGAATTCATGAAAAACTGATAAAGAAGAAGCCCAACTACATAAAGCAAGTGACATTGCAGCACCTCTTTAAGGTTCCAAAGGACTATATGTGACCAGGAATAGCAACTCCAAGCCATTCGCCAAACCCCTACTTGGATCACGTGAGCTGGAGTTAATTTCTAATACTCCATCAGCTGTTTCCACATCTGTTACTACAATACATGAAAAGGATATTACTCCTACCCCTCATGTTACTGATCCAGACATCACTCCTTGCATTCTATCCTCCATATAATTGTCTTGTCTTTGTCTGTTTACTTTGGAAGCACAGACTGGGAAAATATTTTGTTAAATAAATAAATAATAATTATTTGTAACATGAACCATTTTGAATAACATATTAAAATATATCAAGTAAATAATCCATTGATAAAATTACACAATAATAGACTAGCATTCTGATTCCTTGTACGTATTAGGTGAAACCCAGTAATTGCCTGATCCCTGTTGTTCCAGATTATTGACATTCCACTGTATTATGTTCTTGTTTAGAGGCTGTCATCCTGAAAATAGTAGCTGTTTTTTTAATTAAAATATGAATAGGCCTTGATCAAGGTGATAGCATCATTTCCTCAATATAAATGTTATGTTGAAAATGGGCACACAATATTTTAGATCATCCCTTACCTAATCCAGAATAAGCCATCTAGAAATTTGGTTTGAAAATGGAGAAGTGGAATACAGAGTTGTTACCTGAGCTCTGGTAATTAATTTCCTTTCTCTTATTTTTAAAATTCTGAATTACTCTCCTAACTTTCTGTTTCAATTTACTGCATATCCTGTTTTCTTGTAGTCATCTTTAAAAAAATTGAATTTATAAAAATTGTGTACCTTGTTGCAGCTTTTTTTTTTTTTTGATTCATTGCCTTTAGCTTTGTTTTAGAACTGATGCTGATGGAGGGTCAGATGATGGATCTGCAGCATATGATGATTTTGAAAAAATTGAAAGTAAAATTTATGATGATCCTTCAGAATTAAAAATTCCCAGATATTTTAATGTGAAGAAGGAAGATGGTTAGTTTGTTTTCTTTTGTTTTCTTTAACTGCATATATTAGATTGTGTGTGTGTGGTGTGTGTGGTGTGTGTGTGTGTGTGGGTGTAGTTAATTGCATAGCATAATATAAGGGATGTTCTAATGAAACCCATTGGATACGATTATAGCAATTCTGTTTTCATCTGGCTTTTGTTTGAAAATTCTTAGTATAATGTAATTATTACCCTAAACCACTTCATTTAACCCATAGAGAATTTTTTTTTATATATATATAAGAACCATTGCCATTAAGTTAGAAAAATTATTTTGTTTTTTAAAATATCATCTGCATTTTGTACAAAATACTTTTGTCGTTGTAAAGCATCCTAGTAAAAATGTTCTTATTCAGAGAAGTAACTTTCCCTATTGGAAGAGTTGATCATTGCATCTATAATGAGTAAGAAGTACAACATAGCATCAGTAGCATATAATTGTTTAAATAATGATAACATTTTAGAAAACCAGTTGATTTTAATAGCAGAATAAAGAACTTTTAAATATAATTTGTGTTTTTGGACCAGACAGATTTTTAGTAATAAAAATAGTTTTTCTCCTGAACATTGAATTTTTTTCAAGTAAAATTTTTTGGATATTTCTTTTTATTAATAAAAAATCTTGAACGAAATAATGAAAGAAAGATATATATATATAGGTAGTTTTTTTTAATATATAGTACTGCTTATTTTGGCAGAAAAGATCTTTCAGGGATTCAAGATGGATATTTAGAGACAGGAATTAATTTTGTTTCTAAAAATTTATTATTATTACTATTATTATTACAGGCTTGGAACTTTTCAAAATCATATTGTTGTGTTTATAAGAGCAGTAACTAAAAACAAAAGGATATTGTATATGTGCTGGAACATTTTAACTATAGACAATTGTTTACATTAAAAGAAATTTGCAATGCTAACTGGTGCTAATCATTATAGGCTAAACTAATTTATAGATTAAAATACCACAGCACTAGTCTTTCAATTGTTTAAAAAACAACTTAACTTTGTGATCTTAACTATCCATTTACCATTTCAGTTTTTACCTTACTTGAAATACTTTCCCATTCTAGAAGCACTAGTTAGTATTTATGTTAAACTGGTTCTTAATGAAAAACAGATGGGATTTGAGTGATATGGATTTTTCATTACAAAAAGGTCATATTAATGAAGAAGGTAATGTGTCACAGCATTCATGACTCAACCTGTGCTGTGTAATACAGATTTGAAGGATAGTGGATATAAATGTACTTCAAGTGGTACAGAGAGTTAATGGCAAACTGTGCATCTGCATAACTGGTAGTATCTAATCATACTTTAAAAATGAAGCTCCTCTTACCATTTCCCAAAAAACACACACCCACAAGTAATTAACATATTTTCTTATTTTCATACTTTTTTATTTGATACCAAGACAACTTTAAATTTAAAATTTGAAATTAGATAGTCTTATATAAACCCCCTTTTTGCCAAAAAGTCTTCTTTCATTGTGATTACAGATTTCTTTTGCTATCTCACTTTGGCAAAGTATTACAGGTAACATGATTTTCAAAGAAGAATCTTCCTAGTATTTTTCTTATAAATATGTCACATGAGGGATGGATGTATACCAAAAGACATTGTCTACAACGAGATTCCAGATGCTCCAAGACCTTATGGCTTCCAAAAGCTGTGCTTCCAAGATGTCTGTCTACAGGAAGGGCATGGGAGTGTTTCAAGTCAGTGTTGACTGGTGTGAGGTGCAGGCCAGGAACTGCTTACTGTGGAAAGCTTTCTCAGCAGAATCAGTGCATTGGAAGATAGATCCAATACAGGCAGAAAAGGAGACAAATGAGGAAGGAATGCTCCACCTGCAATGTGACCACCATTGCTACTGCACTGGTCTTGGTGGGCAACATCTGCCGCAGAGCCTGCTAAACACATTTGGCATGCACACCATAGTCTCTTTGGAAGACTAATGGTTTATATCAGATGTCTTTTAATAATCTATACAGTATATCATTAAGTACTGAAAAAACTCCAGATTTGTTTCTTTCAAGAAAAAAATTAAAAGATTTAAACACATCAAAATATCTATAAGCTAAACTAGGCAACATGAGTTTAATTTTCATACTACATTTTACTTAGATGTTTACCAAGATGTCCTTAACTAATGAATTATAAGATAGAGGAACTAGGATTGTTGAAATTTTACCATTCATAGTGCAATTTATCATACCTGTTTACTTTTAGATTTACATTCTCACAGTGCTTTTGGATTATTAAGGTGCTCTCTTTTTTAGGACACCAGAATCTTTTTATCATTTTTGCAGCTTAGTTCACATTTAGTAATATTAAATTTCATTTCCCCTTTGTTCACTGTTGTTAACCCTACCATGTAATCTAGTGTCATTTGAAAACTGCATAATATTATTAACAATTCCAGTATTAATGTCATCTGTATAGAGCAATAAGAAAACAGGCTCAAGGATTAAACCATGAGGTATTCTGGTAATATTTTGAATCTCAGACAGTTTTTTTATTTCTATAACTGTAAACTCTGTCATAATTAATCCTCAAATAATTCTTAATACATAGTAAAAAGTTACTACCTATATGGATATTTTTTACATATATTTTGTAATTTTGTATGTGTTTTATTGTATTATTTCATCTTTGGATTTTATTTTTCTTCAGATAGTTCAGATGAAGATATTGATTCTTTTCCATTAGCTTCTGGAGGCATTAAAGGAAAAAGGCCATTACCACCACCTCCACTAGTTGGTAAGCCAAAATAATTTTCTTAAGCTGATACTTATTGTAGATTTATTATTCTTGTTGTTGTTGTTTTTTTACTTACTTTGTACTATTTACTGTCATCTTTAAAACAGTCTTACCCTGATAAGATGACTAGTCAGATTGCTTTAAAAAGTAATATAATATAATAGCTATTTTATATAGTATGATAACATTTAGTGCACATTTATTCACTTTGTCATTGTTGGCATGATGCATGAAAGGCAAGTATGTATTTATTATATTTATATAGAAGATAATAAAAGCTTTTGATCCTTAAAAAGAATTAGGTGTGGGCTTTAAGCCAATATAAATATACATGAAACTCTAAAGGAGTCTGTGTATGGCTTTCAGCACTGGTGATGACAAAATCTCTCATAATATCACAGTAAAATGTCACAGTAGGGATTTCCATTCCAGATCTCACTTGCACCATTCACTCACTGTAACATCTATTCAAATTCATCTATTTGATTTTATGATTTATATATACACACAGTTATCAACAGTGGTGGCATGTCTGGATTACATTTTTGGCTTTGATAAAATTGGATACTCAACAAACTTGCAGCAGATTCATCTACTAAATGTTGATAGTATGTTGCTTCAAATTAGTATCAAGCATTTTGATTTTACATAGCATGCTGGGGACTAAAGGAATTCTATATATTATGCAAATCAGTATCTGTTGAATTAAGAGAGTTTTTCCTAAATTTTGCCTTGATTAATAAATATTTAAATCTGAAATTCTGGGTTTTAGCTGAACCACTGTGGGACTGTACCAAACACAAACTTTCTGGTATGTCACTACTGTTACTGAATCATCTGTTTTATCAAGCCAGAATAGGAATCATTACCAACAAATTATGGTAGAGGGAATGTGTGGAGTAAAAAAAGAATATGCAGTTTCCTTCTAGGCTAGAAAGTTCCCACGTTGTACAGAGGATAAGAATTCATGGCAGATATACTGTGTGGTAGCTAAGTAATTGATTATCTCAGCAGCTATTTTTGGATAATGTTTCAGAAATTCCAGGTAAAGGAGTAGTTCTTATCTTAAAAACTTCACATTTGTTAAAGTCATTTTTTGTTTTTACAAATGTTTCTGATAGGCAGAATCCTAATTCTATCACAGCTGGCATAGCTACACTGCTGATCTTTTCAGTATCTTCCTAAAACTATTTGCACATGCACACTTGTTTTGAGTAGTCTGTATCCAACCATTGTGAAGATAAGATGTTGATTAGAGGTTCTGATGCTGTCAACACTTGATATGACCTTTTATGCTACACTTTTTCAATAAAGGTAAGTTTTTGTTGTTTTTTTTTACTTTTATTTTTGACATTTATACACAGGGCTGTTTATTTGTTATATGATATTTTTTTAAATTATTAAAAAATTTTTTCTGTGACCTAAGCTACCTTTAGATTGTTTTCTTTTTTTTTTCTTTCCCAGCCGAAGCATTTTCCATGTGAGATAGATGCAGATAAAATAGCATGGATTTTGGCAGAAACGGATGAAGAGGAAGATATAATAAGTGGATCAGAGGATGAAATAGATGATAATATTGAAGAATCAATTCATAACACAAGTGTAGAGCAGGAAATAAGTGAGTGGAATAGAATAGAAAAGAAGTGGCAAAGAAATTTAATACAGAAATGGCAATCAAAGTGATGCTGATGAGATTATCAATAACCATTGGTGTTGTGTGGAGAAAGATGGTAAAACTAAATGGAAAAAAAAAAAACATTTTTATTTTTTGCAGAATGTAAGAACAAGATCACAGAACATCGCTATACATTTGTTTGACAGTAAGGGATTAGGCAAAGCCCTCAAGACTTCAGTTTAATGCTTTTCTTTGTTTCTTGATGACACAATAATTAGATTGATTAATTGTTTACATATATTTACATGGATGGTATATCTGCCAATTTCATTTGAAAAAGAAATGTGAGATGTACAGAAGAAAGTGGTGAAATCTTTTATTGGATTACTGATTTTAGCAGGAATAAGCAAGTGTGGGAAACAAAATCATGAAGACTTTGGGATTGAAATGAATTTGGAATACAAATATTTTACTATTTCATTGAAAAGGTTCTCACTGAATCTGAGGCATCATAGGAGAAATGGTGTTTGCAACCACGGACAAAGGAAATCAGCAAACTGATGCCAATCAGAGAAGTCTTCTAAATAGTTGTGGTAATCTGAAAATGGTAACAACTATTGATGTGCAGTTTTTGGTTTCAGGGGTAGGTTCCCTTTCAGACAGTACATGCCAAACGCGCTCACAAAATGTGGAATAAAAGTTGTTTTTTTTACTTGGAAGATACAAGAATTTTTTATATACAAACGATGGAAATTTGTTGGAAAACAGCTAGATAGCCCTTTTAAGGTATCTAATAACCCAGAAGATACTGTGAAATGATTAGTGTGACCCATAGAAGACACTGGGACAAAATGCGATTGAAGAAATGTGGTTCTGTAACATGGCTCTCAGAAGAAATTACTTTCAAGAAAAAACTAACACTGGTTGGTATCTTGCACAAAAGTAAGAAAGAAATAGAACAAGAATTTGTCAACAAAATAAGAGAGGCTTGAAAAGCAGTTTATTTGCATTCCAAGAAACATGCCTATTGTTTCATATGTCCCAAAAAGGAAGAAAAAATGCCATTCTTATATCTACAGTGCATATGACAAAAAAATTGACAAGGAAACTGGCAGTGATGGGATTACCAAAGGGGTGATGAAATGTGTGGGGCAAGAAAGTGTTGATGATGGCCATTGACAAATTTTTTTTATTTAAAGTTCTTTATATATCTAATGAACTAAACGAAGAAAATGAAGAGGTGATTATTTCTGGAAAATGTAGGTATAAATTGGTGAAGCTGCAGATGAGAAAAAGCACAGCAAGAGAAAGTTTACCAAAGTTCACCTATGAAAGAGTAGCCCATATAGGTGAGGTAAGGCAAACAGTGCTGGCCAAAACTGGTAGGTGCACAGTATGCTTAAAGGATGTGAAGTGAAAAAAACACTATTGTTATGATTGCACAAAGATTATGTGCATGAACCATATGAAAACCCTTTAATAACTGTTAGAGTCAGAATAATGAAGATTCAGACCAAAATGACGATGTGTAATTTTCTCATGCAAATCATTTTCCAGAAGTAAGTTTTTTCAGATTTATCAAAGATTTTTCAAAGTACTTTTGAAATTTTAAACAATTTTAAAATATTTTTCAGTTTGTTTGATTAATTTTCAAATAATTTTTATCTATTATCTAAGGTGTTTTGAAAATAAAAAATCTGGTACCTTGATCTCTTTGTCAGCTAAAAATTAAAATAGAAGGATTATCATCTAATTTCAGCTAATCAATGTAGATGTGGGACATAATGGACACCACATGTGACCATTTTATAAATGTGGGTGGGGCATAATGGACATTCCATGTGACCATTATGTCATGAAAACAGGTGCAAATGTTCCATGGTTATGAGTATTTTGATAAGTCACTAGAGAGGACAGAAAGATATGCACTTACTTCACCACTTGGTGACTGTGTTCATTTTAAACTGTGTTTCCTATTACTTAATTTTTTTTTTTTGTTTTTTTTTTTAGTTTGTTTCTCCAAATTATAAAAATGTTTCTAAAGTTAATTTTCAATGTATTTTAAACCTTATATCAAAGGAAATGGTCTCTTAATGTTATAGTCCCTGTTTGTTTTTTTTCCATTATAATATCGTTTGTGCTCTTTCTATTACCCTGAGACAAAAAATCATTTTATCTACTTTGTTAACTTTTGTAATTTTTTTTCTATATAGTAACACCTAGTAAACTGTATATGGAAGAGTTGAATAGAAAGATTAAACAAGTTGCACTCACTGATGTAAGTAGTTTTTTTTTCTTTTTTTTAGGTTATTTATTAACTTTTATATTGAGAGTTAAATTTTTAAAAAAAGAGGGAGACAGACAGGCAGAGACAAGCTGGCTAGCCACTTTAATAGCACTTATACTTAATAACAGGCTGGCCATTTTTCTTGAATAACAGCCATGACACACTGTGGCATAGAATCCAGGAGGTGCTGCAAGGTTTCCTGTGGGATATTTCTCTATTCAGTCATTAATATTGTATATGATGTATGGAGCAAGGTAGGCAGGGAATCATGATGGTGAGTGTATCTTTCAAGTTCATCTCACAGATGCTCAATTAGATTAAGATCTGGGGATTGTACTGGTCATAGAATATCTTTAAATCTCTATCATGTTCCCCAAGCATGAATGCACAACATGAGCATGGTGGACAGGAGTGTTATCATCTTGGGAGTAGCTGTCCTCATCAGAATTCATATGAAGTATTGCTGGATATGCTTGATTGGAAATAATGGTGAGGTCAGCTTTAGCATTCATTCTGCCTTCTAAAGGAGGTCCAGTGCATTCCAACAAACCATCACTCCACCACAAGCCTGGGCAGTTGGAACCATTCAAAAGGAAAATTGAGTGATTGGTGTGACTCTCTTCAAATTTGTCTTCTCCCATCTGAGCAAAAAGGGCTGAACCCTGACTTATCGAACCACGTCACTTTCTGCCAGTCTTCCTCGTCTGTTTTCACTTCTTATACCACATGAAGCTTGCAGTGGTCTACTACTGCCATAATCCAGTTGTTGCAACATTTTTCACAAGGTACAGCTGGAGATGGGCATGGATTGCTTTGCATTAAATGTCTCTGTCAGTTGGTCTAATGTTTGTTGATGGTAAGACTCTACCTTCCTTCTCTTTTTGTCACTAACAGTTTTTTTGGGCCACAACTTTTTCTTACCACAAACATTTACTATTGCTATAAAATGAAATGGATGATGTCTTGGAGCAGCCTTCCAATGAAACTGTCATGGCTACTGTGATTCTTGCTAGATGTGTGCTCACTATTAAGCCTTTTGCATGTTGTAATATCTTTCCCCTTTCTAAGTCTACATAGAGTGCTGCAGGAACCACTTGTCACATCATATGATTAACATAAACTTATACCTGCTGTTCAAGTCAGGATCAAGTTTTAAAGATTGCACACACACACTCACTCACTCACTCACTCTCACACACACTCTCTCTCTCTCTCTCAGATTTTTTTTTTGTATATGTATGAATGTAACATAGAACCAGGACACCATTTTTACATGGAATTTATACTATCTTCCATATTCAATGTCATTTAAAAATTGTATAAAGATGGTCTTTGGTTCTGTATGGTAATCAGTAAGAACATGTATGGTTGGTCCAGAGCTAGATGCACATAAATAATGTGTACTAGACATTTTGAAACAGCAATGTTTGGGTGGTTTTACATTCAAATCAACAAATATCAACATTTTTTCAATGAACATGGTTGAGATGAATGCTGTTTTCGCCATTCAGGTTTTAAATACATCAAAGGATCATTGTCAAAAACAAAAAAAAACCCTAAACAGACAAAGTATCAAACTTTTATCGATCACCCAATTTACACATTACTTTTGTTGATAACGTGTATCTTTGTACATGTTTGATGACACTTTTCAATGAAATGATTTATATGTTTTCTTCAGCTCTGTTACATAGATTCATGGGAGATGAAGTTTCCAGAAAGAATCATGCAACTGGAGATTAAATTTCAAGTGACTCTAGGCAAGATTTTTTTGTGGAATTGATGAAAGTCAAAACTATAGAGATTGGCATAAGTTACAACTGACCACAAACAGAGTAATCTAAAACAGCCATCTCAGCATCTTGTTGAGTAGATCATCACCTCTGATTGTTCATCTCCTGAGCCCGATTCAGAAGCATCCCTTTAGCTTTTCTTACATGTGTGCAATAATCTATGCTGCAATACCATACATTATTTTTGATGAAGCATTGTCCATAAATATAGTTTTATTTTCAATCCAAAGAAGAAATTACACTTGGATTTAGTTGCTATCTTGAAAAAAGATTTGTTAAAAATATTACATTTACTTTGTTTGAATTCTTTGTTCATACAGAATATAAATTATATTTTAGATAATTTTTGTTATAATTTTATAAAATATGAGTATGCAATATTGCATTATTTATTATAATTTTCTTTTTTTGTTATTTGCAGGTAGTTTTACCAGAAAGGTAGGCAAAAACTAGATTATAATGTCAAAAAAGTAAGCAATTAAGGAAATTCTATTGCAGGTGATTAAAAATGGACTATAAGTAATACCTGTTGTATTTAGATTTAAAAAAAAAAAAAATTTCTAAAATACATACATGTCTCTATATAATGTGACTTTTAGTAGACAAGAATCACATCTCTGTTTATAAGTGGTGTGTGAATGTACAATGTAGAGTCATAGGTTTATGTGTATATTATTTTTCAAATAATATTCACTTTTAATCATTAATATATCTGGTTATGTTTTATGAAATTGACAATAATTTAGTATTCTGACAGACTGTACTATTTAAAAAAAAAAACAACTTTTTTTTTTCCTTTTAAAGTTAATTTAAAGGCGTTGATAATGAGAAAATCCAGATTTTCTCAAAATTAAGGAATAGGGCTATTATAATATGTTAAAACTCTTTTACGTGAATAACAGCTATGTCTAGTCAGTTATCGAGGCAAATTTCTACATAATATTTCTGAGAAGTAAACATTTGTTAGCAACCTAAGAAAATAGGACAGAATCAGTAATTTTTCTAGTTTACCTTTGGAAAGTCATGCATGCAAAATACGGAAGTATGCTGATCAACTCATTGACCCCTGGAAAGGGGGAAACCCCAGACTATGACTAAGTTATGAAAATAAAGAAAAATCATAGCCATTCTAACTAATTTTCTTAACCAACTGAAATTGCATGCATCATTCGACAAATCCTACATGGCAAACTAGAGAGCAGAGAGCATTTAAGTGACAGTTGGGAGTAAAATACATGAAATGGTGACATGTAAAGGAGACACCATGGGTCAATGAATTAAAAACTTTGGCACTTAGATTTTGATCATCAACTGATTTTGCTACATGTCTTAGATGTTTCATGAAATCATAATTACTTGGTTTTGGTTGTTTTATTTCTGACCTGTTTGTGAAGTGAAGTTTTTCTAATCATGATGCGATGTCAGTGAGTAATAGCTTTAGAGAGAATTAATTACACTGTTAATAATGATTGGATATGGGTGAAACTTTATACTGAAAACCAGTATTAACTGAACATAAGCACATAAATTCTTTTTTCTCTTTAATTTTCATTTTGTGGAATGAGCAGTTTCACAGTTGGTGATACATGCATGCGATGGGTCAATGAAAGCAATATAAGTGCATACTCTTTTAATATGTTGCATCTTCACATTATATAGTAATCTTTAATGAAAGCATCTTCCCAAAGAACATTCTGGTTTTGCTGATAGCCCTAGAGATTTAGTTTGTGTAAATGCTATTTCACTTTTTGGTACCATTAAGAAACAATATAAAATTGTTATAAACAAGCTATATCTATTATTATTATTTAAAGATATAATTTTAGAAAAATAATTGTTGTCGTTACATATTTTTCCCCCATTCACTAACCTGCGTATTGCTAGTGCCATTTGTTTTCTCATATAAAAACAATTGCATAATTTATCAGGTTTTGCCCATTGTAAGTCTTGTGTCTTGTTGAAGGATTTCGTAAACAAAGCAAATTTGAATTACTATATACTAGTTTTGGGAGTTGGTTGTCATCTGAAGTTTGGTTTATTTAGACTGATTGATGATAGAGTATGATTGGGTGGCCATTAGATCAATTTTCTCATGGCAAAATATGCTGAGCGGCTCAGGCTTATGGAGCTTAACATGATAACGTACCAGCTTTATTCTGATTTTATTTCGAATGAACTCTTATTTGTGTAAAACACAAAACTTGTATAATCACTTCATACGTGAGAACAAATATCATAATCAACTGCTTGGCCATGAAACTCTTTTCACTGTTTAATCAGAACCATTACTATAATTTATTATTGTTGTCTGTTGTTTGTGTTTTAGACAAAACATCTGGTTGTATTATTATCCATTTCTCATTTCGACATGTTTTTCTTATAAAAATATTTAATGAAATGATTAAAAATGTTTGTATATATATACACACACAGGATACGACCTGTTGGTGAAAGTAAAAAGAAAAAATTCACAGAAGCTTCACCTAATCCCACAAAGAATAAACCCTTAACCTCACCTAGTTGCAAAGTAAGTACATTATGTCTTCACTTAGCTACTTTCCAATATTTAAAAATGTGAAAATATTAACTTTCTATTATTGTCATTGTTGACACACTACTTTTATTTCTCCCTCCAATTATGTTTCAGGTTTATTTGGCCAAACAGTGGTTCTCACCAAGCTTTAAGGTTGCAGAATTTTTTTTAAAAAAAAATCCCATGATGCTTTGATTTTTCTAGCTTAGATAGCGCTGCACCCAGTATTCTAACTAGCTATGAAAAAGTGACCTTAGTAAATCTTCCATAAAACAATTTGTTACATCAGGCAAATTGATGCTGCTTGTGCACTGCCTTGAAAGGAAATCAGATATTACTTAATCCATTCCTGCTGAAGAAGTTGGCTTAAAATCATATCTAGATTTTTCCATTTCATAAAAAGCTCTGTAGACTGAAAAAAAAAAGATGGAGTAAAATTACTGCAAAAGTGGAATATGTAGAAGAGGCAGTGACTGGCAAACTTTCAAGGGTGTTGTTCCTGGTTGCACTGTGCTTCTCTAATTTAAAGGTTAAGTGCCAGTTGAGTAATATTACATTTTGCAAGAAAAAAGTAGAAACGAATACTCGTTGAATGTAGATCAAGTTTAAAGCAATTAAAATGTGATACTGCTTAAAAGTAATGCTACACATTGAACAAATGTTATTAACATATCATTTTTAAAATCCTGGTAAATAACTAGTGATTCTTGCACATGCTTAGAGTCGGGTTCCAGTGTTGGGTATATGATTGGCTACTTTCAGCTATACACAAGCTTCTGAGTGATCAGTTGTCAGTCTGCTGTGCAAAGGCTAACCAACAAATTTTTATGTCAAAATATCTGCTCTCAAAGGTACATGAATCCTAAGGCTGAAAGCATAGCAAACACAACTTTTATTCAAGCAGTTTAATTTTTCAGGAAGGGACACCCAGCAATTGAAAATGCAAGATGACCAGAATTCTTGAACTTCTGAAATCTATATATGACCTACATTTCAGACCTTTCGTTTTCATCCACTGAAGCAAAGACATGTCCAGACCATTCTGGCTGAAATGGTCAGGCTTAGTGATAAATGAAAACATTGTAAATCTTTAAATTTCTCAGAAAGTTCAGATTCAAACTTTGCATGGAGAAACCAGTCACAATGTGTTAAGATGAGGGAGGCAATGGAAGTTGTGTGTGTGTGTGTGTGTGTGTGTGTGTGTGTTGTGTGTTGTGTGTGTGTGTGTGTGTGTGTGTGTTTCTTTCTTTCTTTCTGGAAAAAAATAAAACTGTTTGTCTTGGCCCCTGTTGGCAAAGGTTAAGTTTGTTAGTGAGATGTAATATCAGTCAGAAAAATGAGCTTTCTCAGCCAATCCAGTTCAGAGTATTTTTACCTTTTCCTGGATAAAATCTCTCTCATGGCAATGAGGCATTTTAAAAAGTGATTCAAACACTTTCCTTGGCTAAACCAGTAGAATGTCTGTATATACATTAATTTCTTCCAGCAGGGCTTTGAACTGGGAATAAGAGCTGAACAAGAAACAATATTTAACAGGTTGTTACAAAAGTTTTGTCTGTTTTTTATCACAACAAAGAGACTTCACATCATTGCTGAACTTGAAGTTTATTAATCAAAGTAAGTTCCATTACAATCAGAACACTTCTGCCAACGAGTTACAAGCGCATTTATACCATTTTGAAAAAATCTGGATTTCTGGAGTCGATAAACTGTTGCAAGGCAATTTCAATTGCTGCTTGATTGGAGAATACATTCATATGGAGGAAGCTGTCGAGGTGTTTGAAAAGGTGGTAATTTGTGGGAGAAAGGTCTGGTAAATAGGCTGACTGAGGGAGAACTTTGTACCCCAACATATTCAGTTTCTGAAAAGTCACTTGCAACATGAGGATGGGCACTGTCATGGAGCAGGATTGGATCCCTTCGATTCACCAATACCGGCTGTTGTTGAGAGAGTTTCTGATGAACAACGTTTAATTCACAACAGCACCTTTCATCTGTGATGGTTTTGCCAAGTTGCAAGACGCTATAGTGAATGACACCAGTTGCAGTCCACCAGACAATTTGCTGTTGTTCATTCAACTCATGAGGCACCCACTTGTCAAGCTTTTTCACCTTGTCAGTTGTGTCAAGATACCAGGAAACAGTTGCAGTGCTTATGTCAAGTTCTCCAGCAATTTCTTGCACTGTTTTTCTTGGATTGGCTTCAACTGAGGCTTTCAGATGGTCATCATCACAGCTGGGAGGGTGTCTGCTACATTCCTTATCTCCAAGACTCACCTCGCCTGATCAAAACTTTGCAAACCATTATTGTACTGTGCTCATTTGCTGTGTTCTTACCCCATGCTTGCTTAATGTAATGAGTTGCCTCACTCGCTTTGTGGCCTAGTTTGAACTCATGAAGCAAAATGGCACCTTAAACGTTTCTATCCATGCTTCACTCAGAACACTGAAACAAATATCCATTATGATTTTTAAAAAGGTAAGTTAGCATAATGTATGCCAGAGCACACATTACAAAACAATATATAACTTATCTACATACACCTTCACAAGCATGCAAAAATAACTCCAAATTAACATCAAATAAAAACCAAAAGAACTTTTGTAACAACCTATTGCAGTCCTCATCACCGTAACCATCAAGGCATTAAATTTTAAATTTTCATGCAAAAACTCCCGGTGAATGATGGTTAGATTTAAAATTTAGATAGCCACAAATTCCCTATCATTCCCTGCCATGTTAGGTATACTGTCAGTGTTCACAATATCTTTTTTTATGTCAGCAGCTCTGCACTCAAAATGTTTGATAAAAGTTTTTTATAATGTCTTCGGTTTTTGTTGTTCCATGCTGCAATTCTAAGCAACAAAGTTCCTCTCTTATTCCATCCAATTATGAATCACATTATCTTTCAAAATGGCTAGACAAGGAATGCCCTTAATATCAGTGCTTTTTTTCATTCAGTACCATGCTGAAAATTTCAGCATTTTTTGATGCTGCAGTTTGTTTGTCTGTATCTGCTATCTCACTAATGTGCTGCTCAACAGTTCTTGTGGAGATGGTGTGCATTTCTTTTAGTCAAGACAAGATCTAGTTCTTATTTGGCAAATCACTGAACAAACACTCAGAGCCACTGAGAAATGTTTCTTCTAAATACATTCCACCTGTAAAAGGCTTACCATGAATTTTGTAAGCCACCACTACTTTTACAGTCACCTCTCTCATTGGACCCGAAAGAAAGCAATTTTTCATTTGTTGCGAAAATTTTTCTCTATGCTTGATGTATAACACACACTTTTCCACAGCAGAAAGCCACAAATCGCATGATCCGGGTGGGGGGAAATCCAAATTGGGTTGTCCATGCAGTGTGAAATGAAGAAAAATCTAATCTAGCTTTCTTGTTAGCAGATATTTTGATACTTACACCCACTTCCTTTGTCAGGTGCTGGGTGAATAAACAGAACTGGCATCGTGATAGATGGAGAACTCAAATAAGAGTTGGGTAGTGTTGAGCAGGTGCCTTTGACTGCTGGTACAGCCTTTATATACTCTGTGGACTTCTGATCTTCAGCATTGTGTTAACCAATCACACTGGACTCCCAGCATCATGGTTCATTGGTGATGGAGAGCCATGATGGTATTATCCATCCATCTTCCAGTCAGTCATCATAGGTCATACCTGCGTAGCGTCCAGCTTTTCATTTTTGTGGGTTCACATGATTTGCCATCCTAATCTGGTCCATTCTAGCTATTACCTATGCAACACTTTAAAAAGTGATCCTGGATTTCCAGACTGGCACACATCTGGGCACAAATAAAAAAATGTATAATCACATAATTCTGTTAAACCCGATCTGTTAATTAGCTGGTTCATTTTTAAATAATTTCTGATTGTGTTCGGAATATGGAGATTTCAAAAATTGTGAGACCAAGCATTCTAAATACTACGTAGTCTGACATGGATTAATCACATTATTGCAGTGAATCCGTTTTGTGCAGAACTCCAGAAAAATGTACCCGGGGGTGGCAGGTCAGCTCCTAGTGTCTATGATGTTACGATTGCTAAATCATGGTGTTAAGTGGCTGTATGGATTTTCTCCAGATACTTGTGGAAGTTCTGCACATAACTTTTGGCCACTGCTCAGGAGACCCCAAACTATAACCAGGTAACCTGCTTGCCCCCCACCTTTCCCTTCTATCTTACTGTTGTGAAATGCCCTTAAATTTCAAATGTCAGGACAGGGGGGGTCCACATAAAAACAGCAGCAGCAGGTGAAAATTTTCCATCCACCTATAATTAAGGCAACATTCCAACAATGCACCACTATAGAAGATGACTAATGCGCAGTTCTGGAAGAAATGGGTTAGGATTTGATCGTTAAAAAAACACACTACTTATTTCAGCACAGATCCTGGGCAGTGTAACAATATTTAAGTGTAGAATATTCATGTTTAGTATTCTTGTGTGTTGGGGATAAGAGCAATGCCGGATTTACCATTGTGCTTAGGTGTGCTTAAGCACAGGGCCCCATTGGCCAGGGGGCCCATCTTCCTGCCAAAAAAATTTTTACGATGAATTTTTCAAATGTTTTTCAAATGTCAAATGTTCAAATGTTTTTCCTAAAAGTTATAAAAGTGAAATTGGTCTGTAAAAATTGTCAAAAGCAGCTGAAGCATTACTTTGTAGTTTGTACCTCCTTCAGGGCCAAAGTAAGGGGCCTCATAACTTAACTAGCACAGGGCCTCATTTGTCCTAAATCCGGCACTGGATAAGAGGTAGCTTTCCTAGCTGTGCATTGTGAGAAACTTAGCCCACTTCAAGTATTTTTTTTATTTGCTGGATCCAAAATTTTTCCATAGTTTTTATTTCATTTCATATACATACCAATTATAATAAACCTGGCTACATTTTTGCTTGTTTGGATTCCTAAAATTAAATGTTCAACAATTTGAGAATACTTCCTTCTCACGAATGAAAAACAAAAAAACTTCTTTTTTCAAAATTTTGATTGCTGGAGGCTAAGTGAATCAGTGACAATGGGAATTTTGTATAAAACTTGGTACTGGCTACAAAGCAATACAGCACTGTGATCAATCATCCGTCAAACAAAATCCATTGATTGTTTATTAAGCAGTCTGTTTCCACACATCCAAATTTGTTAGACTCTCTTCTTCTTATCCTTCACTTTAGCCTTCAGAAGATATTACCGGAGAAGACTACTGGAAAGCTATGTATTTCAATGATGGGGACAAAACAAGGTCGTCAGAGTAAGTAATTTTTCCTAATACACGTAGTGTTGAGAATAAGAGATGTTTTCCCTGCCATTACAACCAGCAGTTTCTAACATTGTAGTAATCTTCCTGTAGTTGTAAACCATCAGGATTACATCGTCTGAAGGATATCTTTTTGGTATATGCAACAACAAAAATGGATTCATTTATCTGCAGCAAATACTGCCAGAGAAGCATCCAGCACATGTCAATCTACTCATTCAAAAATTGTCCGACAAAAGGGAGGGGGTTCTTTCTAATGTTTATTGCACCTACAACAACATATGATGTCACTGGACACATCTACACAGATAGATCTGCCACCGATGCCACCATGGATTTGATGGAGGAGGAGTATACATTAGGTACGCTGGACAAAAGACCCACATCCCTGTAGCAACCGGCAAATATTCTGCAAAAATCAGGGCAGAGGCAGTGGCCTTGAGAGTAGCAGCAGACCATGTTGGGGAACATCAAGATCAGGCACTCAATTGCATAGTCATCCTAAGTGATGGTCTGTGCTCGGTACACTGCAGGACCCAAAGCAAGGAGTCAGTGAACTCCTATCCACTCTGTCAGGACTGGCCACACAGGTAAACCTGACTCCAGTGGATTCCTGCCCATTTCGGAATACATGGAAATGAGATGGCTGACAGGCTGGCAAAGGAGAAAGGACTGCTGGACCAGGAAGACAGAGAGGTCTCCTATGAAGGAGAAAAGACCATCATCAAAGCTCTGTCCCAAAAGAAGTGGCACGTACAACACACCGACTTCGACCAGCACGACAGTCTCCATTGTCTGAACAGAGCTGACCAGGTCATCCTGCTCAGACATAGAACTGGACATAACTGGATGCGTGCACATATGCACAACAAGCTGGAAGTTGGCCAGTTGGACAGATGCCCTTGTGACACTGGCCTGATGACTAATGAACACCACCTCCAATACTGCCCCACCAGGATTTCCTCAGACAATCCATGTGGCCTGACTGGACAAAACAGCGGGCAATGGCATGACTATCTAGCATTTGACAAAGAAAAAAATATGATGCTGCCAACTTCTTGCACTTCTCATTACCCCACCACTAAATATAGATGAAGCTAAATTAAGATGGTTAGATACCCCTATGTTCCACCAGGTTAAAGGTTTGGTAAAATTTCAACTACAGAAAACTTTGAAACCATAGTTGCAGTCTTGAATGTAGTTTATGCCACTGAAAAACATTAAACATGGTAATATTTGTAGTTAAATTAATGTTTTACTGAGCAAAATCCAAGACTGAATAAATTATGAAATTTTGATAAATAATGTTTCACAGAAATGCACTGAAAAAACAAGTGCTTGATTACAACAAATAAAGATGAGAAATTTACTATTATTTATTATGAATAAAGTTAAAACTTTTTTTTTTTTAATTTAAGGATAATCAGAAATATAGGGGAAGATGGCGTTTACCTTGTGAGAGAGGGAATGGCTGGACCGGTATGTAATTATGACATTTATCATATATTTAAAATATCTAACGCGCGTGCGCATGTGTGTGTGTGTTTCAAATTTGAAAAAAAGTGAGAAAGGAAATTTGCCACTTGACTGAGTTGATGAAAGTTAAAGATATTACTATTCACTTTTTCATTTCAAGGTTTTGGTGGTGTTCTGGGAAAATGTACCTCGAAAGTTCCAGATATACTGTGTTGTGAGTAACTTTCCTATGATCTAAAAATGAGATTAACATAAGGAATGTTGTTCAGATGGAACCCCAGCCAAAACAGTCTCCATAATTATATCTGGGCAGGTTTCATCTGAACATACCTAGTATTTATGCAAGTGGTACAATGTTGGCTATACATCTAATAATCAAAGTTGACTAATTTATTTTCTAAGGGAACAATGAAATCGGAATTTTTCAAATAGAGAGAATTATAGTAAAAAAAACAACAAAATTACCCGAAGATGCCATCAATTAGATACATTTATTCATTCATTCTATTAAGTAAGAGTAATTTGTTTAAATCATTCTTTCTTTTTTTTTCAGGACAATAATTATTACATAGTCAAGGACAAACAATTTGAAGCCATTGAAAATCTTCTTTATTATTATTATACTCACAACATTCCAGGGCAAATGAAGGTGAAGCTTTCAATGCCATACAAAATACACAAAAAGTACATGCCATGAACAGAGATCAAACTAGACAGTGTTTGTGTGATGAAGGGAGAGCTGTATTCAGTAAGAAGTGCTTCATGTTGGAGACAAAATCAAATGGAATAAATAAGTACATAAACTGAAAGACAAAGATGGATTACTATTTTATTATCCTGTGGAAACAGACATATGAAGTGATGTCTGTATGTATGCATAGGAACAAAGATGCTGAAAACCATGTCATTAAAATGTAACAATGAAGAATTTCTGGATGTTCATAACAGAACAGTAATTTTAAAAAAAATTGAACTGCATTTTTAGCAGTGAATGATATAATTGTATTAAATTTTTCTGTTGCATAAAAAAATGTCATGAAATTGCATTATGGTGGTCTGGATTTGGTATAGTATACCCTGTAACTTATACAAAGTTAGTGGGATTAGTTTAATGAGGATTTGGTAAATATCAAATCACCTAGACTTCCATCACCTGTTAATCACTATACTTTCTGTTGAAATCATCTGCGCCTCATCATGGGAAGGTTTATGACTCAGGGAATGAATAGTTGAGGTTTTCCATTGCCTTTCTCAATGAATATGGAAATACTTTGAAGGCTTTACTCTCTTTTTTAATGTGAGAGGAAACTGGAGAGTCCAGAAGAAACTCATGTGGTTGGCTGGCTGGCTGGTGAAAACAAGTGAGGTGAAACCATGCCAGGAAGGTGTGCCAAACCGAGTTGATCCCCTCTTTGGTTCTCAACATTAGCAGTTCACTGCCTTGACCAATATCATTAATTGGGTTATAAAATACATTAAATTTTGCTTCACTGAATGTATCTTATGGACATATTAAAGGTGATACAGAAATTTGGAAATGCTCCTTTATTTGGAAGCCACTTAGTAGACTGGAAAGGATGTTTTATCATTTCAAAGTGTTACTCCATGCCATCAGGATATTACAACTTTTGTTTGTTCACATATCATTTTTATGATGACACATGACTTGATCATTTCATCAGTATCATCATTCTTGTCTCCTGCGCAGAGGGTAAATGTCTACAATTTGGCAAGTTGTAGTGAGTTGTTTTCTTTGCAGCAATGTGATTGAATGGTCAGAGGTCAAAATTGGCTCATTGTAAACGTTGAAGTCTTCTGTCAGTCAGCTAGCCAGTACCGCTATCTGATGGTTAAGAGTTGGAATTAGTTTGACTTTACATTTTTTGGCAGGAATCAAAGATGAAAACTTTAGTTTAAAACAGATATGTAGTGTTTTTTTGTTGTTTTTTAATTATTTTTTAAAAAATCAAGATTGGTCTCCTTCCAAGAACAGAATATTAATGGCTACCTGTGATGTATTGAAATTGAAGAATTGAGCAAGGCATTTCATTACTGTTAAAACTAGACTCCACACCATCTTTCTTTCTTCAGCATTATTTCTTAGATGCTTTTGATGTGCAAATGTAGTTTATTTGCAATGGATGTAACTTTCTTTGTGAGTGAAACTGGTCATTTATTAAGTTTTGTTAATGCTTTGTCTTTTTATTTGTAATCATTTGCCCAACTAAAGGTACATTTTAAAACATTTTAAACCATAAGATTTACTAACTCTCAAAACTCTGTATACTTGGCTATAGGTTTCAGATCCTTTTGAATCAGGCCTTTTGGATTGCTTTTTTGTACCCCTGTGCTTTACATCTATGACAGCACCCATTGTCCATCTAATGCTGACATGTCCTTCCCTACCTGTACACAGTCATGAAATGGAATAGACTGTATTGTTGGGGATAATGGGTTTTTCTTTAGCATCCCCATTTCTCATTTTGATAATCATCACACAAATATAAATGAAAAAATGATGATTAACTTTTTGTGTATTTGGGTTTTCAGGAGAAAAAGGAAATGTGTACTTAAAGAAAAAAGAGACAAAGTAGACGTTACCTTCACCCTTGACTCTAACCAATGTCTGTCAGCTAAAAACGGATATTGGTCGGTGAATCAGTT